>CM021732.1:36300479-36337467 GCA_011075105.1 Heteronetta atricapilla | reverse complement strand
GAAGGAAAGAAGGAAAGAAGGAAAGAAGGAAAGAAGGAAAGAAGGAAGGTGCAGAACTGAGGATAACCAAACAGAACAGGGGCAAGGATAAGAAATTTCAAAAGGGAAAAAGAATGAAGTTTGAAAACCTCAAGAGCTAAGGAGGGGGGAAAATGAGGGAAAGCAGAACCCCCAGGGGTTCTGGTAACAAGGAGCCACCAGTGGAAGCAGGATAGAGAAGGAAAATGGAAGTGAGGCCTCCAGACCGCTGGGTACAGGACCAAGGAAAGAAGAAAGAAGTACAAGGAGACTTCTGAAAAAGAAACTCAAAATAGAAAGCAGATGACCTACTGCCTTCCCACATAACAGCAAAGTGAGAGTCCAGCACTGTATGCCATCCATGCAGGACAGGAGTATTTGGTAGAGAGCTCCGTTTGTTCTTTGCACTGGATGAGCCATAGCTCATATCTAGTGAAAAGACACAAGTTTAAATGATTAATCTATGTTTCTTAGGCTCCCCGCTTCAGTATAGGAAATCCAGCATGGGTATACTTGGTATAGAGCAAAAGGATTTGCTGTTTTACAGAAATAACCATGGGGTTATTAAGCGCAAACAACAGAAGACAAAGAAAAAAAAAAAAAAAAAAAAAAAACTTTTGAAAACAGTTCATGAAAGTTATCTCAGCACAGAAATATTCTATAGGAGAAATCAGATCTTTATAGGGAAAGATGGCTATTACTTCAACTCTGGAAAAACACTTCTAGGAATAAAGTGGTTATTTTACACTCTGCAACTGGAACTGGCCAAGCAGGGACTGCCTCCCCTGGAAGCCTTCCAGGCTTGTAGCTCTGCAACTGTCCCCCACTGATGTTATTTGCAGAGCAGTCCGAATACCTGCTCTCCCTTGTTACATGTTTGAAACAGCATGAGTGACCAGGCTGCAATACTGCTGACAACGCAGAGGTTTGCTTAACAGAACATGCAGCACCACCAACACAAGCTGTGGCAATACAACCACAAACGCAGACAATGAAAGGAAAACTCGCTACTCGGCAATGAACATTGAACACACTGTCAGATAGAAAGAACACCTGTATCACTTCTCCATTTTACCTACGTGCAGTTCTTCTGCTAGCTTTTTCAGCGCTGGAAAAACCCAGACCTACTAAGTAAAATCAACATCTATGTCTATAGCTTTAACTTGCCAAACAATAAGGAGAATGTCAAGTGTCTACGGGTAGTCAAACAGCATCTAAATTTCATGTTTATCTCGATGAAAATGAATATTTCATCAGGCATTCAAAGTAAGTGCTCATGCTAGAAGGTTAAGTTAGACTGCTGTGGGTCTTGGGATAGCAAAGGAAAAGGAGAAAAAAAAAAAAAAAAAGGCAGCATTCAGCAGATGCTTTATATGGTATGCTAAAAAAGGACTCCCCACTAGGTTCAAACAATAGAGTTTTTAGTTAGGTTGCCTGTGGTGGTGATAATACCTGTCTTTAGATAAGTCACTGTCCATCTTACAATTTGTTCTGTATAAAGGAAGGTGGGGGGACTGCAAAATGACTGCAGTAACACAAGTGGCAGGAATCTTGCTTCAAGAGACAAACACTAACGACTGGTGTTTTAAAGGAAAAAATGTATTTGCTCTGTTCTTTCTTTCTGAGCAAGTTTTGGCTTCTCCGTGTTTGGGACACAGTCCCTCGGGGCATAGAACATGCACACAGAAGTTAAAACCACCATTAGCTGAAATCGATATTTACTAGCAAACACTTGAAAGATTTAAAGGAGAAGATACACAGAGAGAACTCCATTCCAGACTCTTACAGACATTATTATCATGAATCCAATAGTACCTACTCTCACTGCTAATTTTTGAAGGTTACACACAACACCACTACAATGCAATATTTGATGTCCTAATGAGTTACAAGTAACCTAAGAACAGGCTGTTCAAAACTGTACCTACAGCTATTTGCCAGAAAAGGGAGGAAAAAAGAAAAGAAAATGCATGGCTTGTCAGACAGTCTGCCCCAATATTCACTCTTCTCCCAAAGGTTAATAGCATTAAGTGAGGTGGGTGCTCTGTCTTCTGCAAACCCTTTTCACAAGCACTGCATCATTCCCAGAGCTGTGGAAGTTGCTGTGCTTCATGTCAGTAGTTCTTATGCCAAGAGCTTTATCGTGGGTGTGCAAAAGAAAAACAAAGAGTCTTCAGATCATCTTCACAAGTTAAGATGGTTCATCATGCCTATTGCTGTGAAGCAAAAAAATAAAATAAAAAATAAAAAATAATATAAAAACACTTCAAGGAAAAGTTCAAATGTTATGTACTGGAGAAGATCTACAGGAAGCCTGTAAAGGGCAGAAAAGGCAACTGCAACTGTGGCGAGAAATGAAGCCCATGAAGCAGAGGGTGTCAATGATGAACTCCCAGTAACATCTGGCAAATAAGCTAATCTTTTGGGACTTTCCAATGTTGGCAGATAAGCATGTTGTCTGTCCCTTCAAAGGCTGACCTCATTTCTATCCTTGGGTTAATGGCATGCAAAGCTCTGTGCTACAGTTACTTTTTTTTCACTCTTTCCCCCGCCCCCAACAGTTATTCTTAAACACCAAACAACTTTGCCTATTGTTATAGTTTGCATACAATTTAATTAAGAGTTTTCCCTCCAGGAATAATATTGACTGAAAGTTTTGAAGGGTTGTTTTGTTTTTTAAGTGTACTGTAACTGCAGTATGCTAATTGCTTTGGTTTACGATACACAAATAGATAAAAGAATTCACCTACCTTGCATGCAAATAAACACTTGGATTTCCAAAGGGAAGGAAGAAAAAAAAAAAAAAAAAGAAAGAAAGAAAGCATAAAAGATATCCTGGGGGAAACAACACAAGGCTGCTTAGCTGACTTTCATACCAGAAGCAGTTAGGGGCTTTAACACAGGCTTTGAAAATTCTGCCAGCCCAAATTTTCCTTCTGGTTTATTATATAAAATAATCCTTAAACCAGAACTCTGCAAACCAGCATTCTACATTTTATGGATACAACTTTGCAATTCTGTATATTTAAAATAATTTTAAATTATGGTCAACCCCCCTTTTTCTTTGTTTCTGTTTTTTTTTTTCTTTTCTTTTCTTTTTTGGCTTTATAACTAACATACAGGACAACTTAAGACATTCATTACTTTCATTACATGAAAAATGAGGCCATTAATAACTCTGCTACAAGCCATTAATTATTAACTTTTACCCTTTTATAATTACAATTTTTAAAGATTTTTTTTTTTTTTTTAATGGGAACTCTCTCTTCAAAATGACCAAAATTCCTGAATCAAGCCTCAGCATTCACTGTTCTTAGCACAAGATAAAATCCTCTGGGGTAACAAATCTCTGCTGGGAACACTGGCAGCTTATATGTCCCCTCAGGCAACACTCAGCACAAGAAAGTCTTAGACATTAAAAACCAAAAACTCTTCTCTTCAGCCCCAGCGATCAAGGGCAGGTTGATCTGCAACAGTTTAAACTTTGTATGTGCATAACTACTACTGGAAATCTCCAACACATACCCCTTTTATTCACTTTTAGTTTTAGGAATACCAAGATGGGATCATACTGTTAAAATATTTTTTTAAAAAATCTAGTGTTTGAGTTTGGGGACCAGGTTAGAAAATGGTTTCCACCTCATCCTTATTATTTGTACTGAATATATAGCACAGTACAACTGGACTTAAAGAGGGCCATAAGGAGTAAGTAAGGATTTGCTCAAATTAATCAGCAACTTAGAAAAAAACGTATACTCAGAGAAGCTGCAGATATCAAAGTGAGAGCTTCTATATTCTGGTGGCCCTTTTAGACATTACAACCAGCTCATTCTGGAGGCTTTCACCCTGTCAAAACAGCCAAAACTAAGGACCAGAAGTACTACTCACAATATTTAATCAAAACCTTTTTTTTTTTTTTTTTTTTTTTAAGACCAGGTCTTTTAGCCTACATGTGCTGGAATACCTGAAGATATACCAGCAGTCATGGGGAATGTTCAGTGCAGATACTACCAACACACTAAACCCTGCAGCTGGGTTCAGCTGTGTTGTTCATCCTTTATCACTTATGAAGCACTCTGCAACCATACTGAGGCCAGGAGCCTAAATAAATAAATAAATAACAACAAATGCTGTGAGGGTCAAGGGATGCCCAGGGCAGGCAGGCCTGGCACTGCAGCCCCTTTCTCTGCCCCCACTCCCCACCCGTGCATGGCAGCAGCTCAGAGTCCTTGGCCATGCCAAGGCTTTTCTTCACACCTGAGGGCTCTGCCCTGGAAATTCAGGTATCTGACCAGAAGAGAGCACGGAACAACCCACAGATCACCTGGCAGACATCCCAAACAAACAAAAAAATACAGGGTTTTGTGCTACACACTGCTTCCACAAGCCTTCCAGCCTGGCTCTGGTGTACACCCTGGAAGGGCCTGCAACGCTTGGGTCAAGCGAAAGGACAGGGCCCAAGAGAGGGGCTATCTTTGAAGAGAGTCCAAAAGAGATCTTCAAAGACTTTTTCTCAAATATCTGCCTCCCTTGAGCACAGAAGCTGTGATCCCGACCTTCCCCACCACTCAGGCGAAAGGGAGAGCACCCAGAGGTATTTGTGAGGGCCGGCAGCATTTATTCCTCCAGCCCGTGACACCAGCTGTGCCCTGCAAACATATCTGCTGCATGTGAAAGAGAAACAGCCTGCCTCTCTCCACACCCCTGAACAGCAGCTCAAACATCAGCATCTGAGAGAAGCGCCGAGATCGGCAAGGAGGTGATTGTACGGGGAGGTGACCAGTTGAGCAGAGAGATCTGCTTGATCTGCTCAGATCTCCAGAGAGATCTGCTTGTAGGCACTGAGAGCTCGGCACTGCAGGAATGAGTGTGTGGTGTGTGTGTGTCTGTGTGTACATGTGCAAATCCATGGGGTAGGTATGAGTCTGAAAAGGAATATTATCTCCCTCCTAAAAGACTGCAAGTATGTCCCAGCAGTGCAAAACTCTCCAGAAGTCATCTCAGAAAAGACTGCCACATTGCATTAAAAAAGCAGTCTTTCTGGCCTGTGGATTATTGTCTATTAAGGAGGCAGTATGTCAAGATGAAAAAATTCCCAGCCAGTCACTAGCCACAGATTTCTGGCACTGACCAATCCATAACTACAAACAAGAATATTAAAAACCAGCACACATGAAAAAATTATTACTTTCCTAAAAAGAAGGAGGCAAAGTAAGAAGTAATTCTCCATAGGCTGTACATTCACAATCTGCGAACAACTCACAGCAACTTATAACATGCTGCAAGTGCAAAGCGGTGAAATTCAAACATCTTTTGAAACCACAGATTTGTAACTTGCGCTTATGTAAATACACAGCTTTCAAGCCTCAGCCATCCTGGCCATAGCTCTTCTGGGAAAAATGAAAAAATCTTGGCTGAGGTTTCCAAGAGCAAGTAGTGATACTGAGTGCCTCCAGTTTTTAAGTGTCCAATCAGAAATACTTTAAAAGGGCTTCATTTTCAAGCCATGCTACACACACCCACTCCAAATCATATCCCTTTAGGGAATATTTATCCTAAAAAGTAAGCAAATAAGGAAAAGTCAGACACACGCACATTATTGTGTTCATTCTTCTCTTCGGATTCTCTCTGACACAAAGATGTAATACTATGTCAAAATTACAGACAAGAAGATAAAGACCACAAATTTAAAGACTGAATTTTTAAACAGAGCCTAGAGATGTCCAAAATCTTATTAATTGCAATAACATTGAAGTATATCGTATATGTAGCCTCATCTGAAGAATCCCAGTTTATATGATACATCCCAAGTCACGCAAAGTTGGTGGCAAAGCCAGGAGATAAACACATACATACTTACAGTCACAAGGTAACTACAAATACATAACTACAAGGTCTTTTGGAACTGAACTCCATAGACTGATATTTTTGGGTTTTGTTTGTTTGTTTTGTTTTTTGTTTGTTTTGTTTTTGTTTTGTTTTTCATTTTTAATTAATATAACTTATCTCATTTTCCACTAATGTGCAGAATTATGAATAACAACTTCTTTTTATGAGAAGTTAAAATAGTTTTTTTTAAAAAAAAAGAAAATATATCTCAACATACAGTTGCCTCAGTTTCTAAAAAGAGGATTTCTTATGTAAGCTTTTTGATGGTCTAGTAAGCATATGAATGCATAATTCCCCTGTCCTCTCTTGCAGGAAGAAAAGTTCACTGATTTGTACCAGGACAGTGAAAAAATAGTCTTATTTCAAAAGTAATCAGAACATCCTCTAATGCTATAAATATAACCCAGTACACAGAAAACCCGAAGAGTTGGCCCAAGGATCTTTGCACACAGAATCACTAACCTTATTGCAGTCTTCCTGCTTGTAAAACAAACATGCAATGGTTGTCTTCTAACAACTGACCAGGTCTAATTATGCCTCAGAGTACTTACACTATTGAGGTAATAACCATCACAAAATAATAGTATAATTGAGATAGCAGAATTCCTGCAAAAGCAGTTTTTACCAGTTAGCAGTGACTACCTCTGATAAAGTAATTGTGAGTTGCAGTATTTCGAGCTGCAGAGCACTCTTGGAAAGACACTTTCACCTTAAGAGTTTGACAGATCTTCACAGTGCACTTCCCACCTCTGATCAAGCATCTGAAGAGAATCACTAGTTCTTCTCAGAAAGCCATATTACTGCAGGATACTTCTTTCCAAGTGTACGCTAACGATATGAAAGCCATTAAAGCTGTATACTCTGGCTGTCATAATTTTGCCTGACATACTGTCCAACATTTTTATAACCACACAGGCAAAGGCTAGGTTTTCTTCACAGAGAGAGCTATTTATATGAAGTTTCAGATACTGACTACTGCTTTCACATTTATCAGTGCTACGGAGAGCTTTTTCACAGAAAAACAATGATTTCGGTTGGAAGGGACCTCTGGAGGTCATCTAGTCCAAGCTCCCTGCTCAAGCAGAGACACCTAGAGCAAGTTGCAAGTTGCTCTAGACCATGTCCAGGTGGCAATTTTGAATATTATTACTGCTTGATTTTCTTTCAGGACAGTTAGTAGCAATTACAGATAGGTTTCACTATCTTCTCACATGTCAAAATGGACAAAGAAAATGTTTGACAGCCATTTTGGTGGTCTCATCCAAACAATACCATTGTTTGCATAAATCTATAGAACAGAAAACATTTGGACAGCATCACCAAATAAATAAATAAATAAATGGGACTATGGTGAGTTTTCTAAATGTTTTCACCTATCTACTCTAGCAGACTCCTGTGCTACACTTCCCTCCTTCTCACCTCATGCTCTCATTTCTCACATACTGTGTTGGTCTCACTTGAAGAAGCCTCAGATCTTTGACTGTTCATTTTCCATTTACACACATTTTATTTGATGCATTTTGTGTTATTTTATAGCACACGTTGCAGCAGTACACAATGTATTACATGTTCTTGCCATTTGTTGTTATGGTGTTTAAAAAAAAAAAATAGGTCCTTCACTGAGGTACTTTGATGCTACACCTACACTTTTGGTAGTGTTTTGGCTGTGCTGTAGACTTCAGAAGTTAGCTCCTTTAGGAAGATGAGGACAGGAAAAGAAGCAGCAAAAAAAATAAAATTAAATTAAAAACCCTACTCATAAGAGAACATCTGAGCTAGCAAACCAATCAAAAATACAAGACTCTCTCCTAGTGTTACTTCACAATAACAAAAAAACATATGTTGAGATACAGGCTGCATCTTCTGTTTGAAGTTAACCCAGAAAAAATAAATAAATAAAAACACTGAGCATTACCTAGGTGGTAACAACCTTAGAAGTGCAGAGACAGATACATTGAAAGAATATTTCCTTTCAATTAATTATCTGTGGGAAGTTTTCACAGGTTGTCTTGCTTCTAGCATTACTGCTTAGCTCTTTAAGTAGATTCTATATTTTTCTTCATAGATTTACAACTTAGCTGTGAAAGGGGTCAGATGAACAGCTTTGGTAGCTAACTACCACAGAAAAAGAAAAGAAAAATAAATAAATAAACCAGTCACTATGGACCTTCACAGGGAAGAAATTTAGGGAATGTACTTAATTTAAGAAAGTTCTTAAATTAATTTAGGGAATGTACTTAAGAAAGTTCTTCCTGCTTTCTAAATGACTTTCTGTGACAATCTCATTCCCATTTTTCTCCTATTATCTTCCTAAAAGAGGATGGGGAAAATAAACTGAAACCACAGGAAAAAAATAGGAACTGAAAATAAACTGAAACCACAGGAAAAATATCCTTGGGGATATTTGTGTGATGGAGTTTGGTGTAGAATTATGGAAATATTTGGATTTCTTCCTCGGTGCAGTCTTTGGCAAATTTTATAATTCCAGATCAGCTTTTCTGTCCACACACGACACAACTGACTATAAAATCCATTTTGCAGGAGTTGACAGGGCAATGTTAGTTAGCCCATCACAACTTCCAGAGAATGCAGTCCCATGACTCAGGCAGTCAAACCTCACAGTGGTGAAGATCCCAGTTTCAAGATCTGTTGAAGAGGTCAGGCCCGTTCCACTACTGGACATGACCTTATATTTGGCAGACAGGGAGGAGGAAGCAGAGATGATCAGGCTACATACATGCTGGCAAAGATACCTTCTTTCCTTCATCCCTTTTCAAAAAGTCCCTGTAGCTTGCCTTTTTCATGGAAGGCTTTAATTGTGTGATAAATCAGTTAGTAAAACAACTATTTCTCATTTAGATCAAATCCCTTTTGGAGGGCTTTACCAGAATAGTTATGCTCACAGGTCCGTGGTAAATGATCCTGTGTAGTAAGACTAGTTCAGGCACTTGCTGATAGAGCATGAACATGAAAACACATATCCACCATGGACTGTGATTTTACAGTAACTTTTACAGAGTATTGTAAGACTACTCATTTTGGTGTGTGAAAATCCCTTTGGTGTTTTCCAGTTAATAAGGATGAAAGGGGAGAAAAAAAAAAAAAAAAAAAAAACAGAACATGGGAAAAAAATTATAGGGCTGCATAGGCAGCCTTGAAGGAACATGGACTGTACAACCTTTGAAGTACCCAATTCTAAAATGAGATCATATGAGAATTTTTTAAAGCAATAAAAGTGAAGCCTCAGACACAAGTGTAAGTTACAGCCTGAAGTGCTTTATCACAGCTCCATGAACCCTTGTCCATAAACCCTGGTTGTTCAAAAAGTTTATTTACTTCAAGGCAAAAAAATGAACGGAGGGGGGGGGGGGGGGGGGGCAGGGTGAAGAGGGGAGACCTTATAGTTTCCCAGAGGTGTGTTGATAAATAAGGCCTGTATCTCATCATGATATCAAAATCATTGCAGGAGGCTGTCTTTTGCCAGCCTGCAAGAAGGCATTTTTCACTCGTGGGGAGAAGAACAATTACCAGTGCTTTATACACTTTTGCAACAAAACTTCTGCCCTCTGGACAGAAAGGCCTTCGATTTAACAACATACCTATAGGTATGTAAAAATCAGGTTATCTTTTAAGTCTGTTGATCCAAAAATTATGTCTTGACTAATTGTATGTCTCTACTGTGCCACATGAAATACCATGCCTTTTTACATGGCACCGTGCAGAACTGGGCAGCAATGCTAGCTCATATCAGCGAGTAACATCAGCTCAACATTGCTTTTGAGCTGATCAGCCATGTCTTTTCCCCAGGGCTAGCTAATCCACACACAAAACTCTGCTGATGTGGATATGTACCTTCCAGCTAGAAATCTGCCCACATTTTGTGATATGCACATAATCAACTTGACCTTAAATATCCTCAGCATCTCCACCTCATTCAATCATCCCAAACTCTCTCCATAATCAGTGGAGAAAAATATGCACATGAATAGGCACAATTCACTTGACGTAGACATCTCTATTGTGAAGAGAGGAATTGTGAGCTAGAATTGCCACTTTCTCTCTTCTGACTCTGAAAGATGCCTAGAGGATTAGCTCACACACCACATAGATGGCTGCATGTGGTCAGAAAACCCCATTCCTCCATACCTGAGTTTACCGCAGCAGTCTGAGTTGGGATAATAACCAGCTGCCTGTCCATACAGTGCCTTTAAATCTCTGGATGGCAACGTGCTGGGAAAAAAAATAAAAATGCATGACAGTGTTGCTATTCATATTCTTAAAGCACAGACTAGAGAGAAAGTGATAGGCTAAGAAAGTGTCCAAGATCCGTCACTTTTTTTTTTTTTTTTTGCAACCGGATCATGTTTTGCTGCCACTGGAGTAAAAGGCTGGCTCCAATCTCCACACTTGCGTTCACTTGGCGCTTCCAGCCCCTGGGACTGGCTAGAATTAGCGAGAGGAAATATCCTGCACCATCCAAGGGGAAAGGAATGCCTCATGCTGCTCAGAGTGACCTGCCTGATCAAGTAAGAGCAACCCTGCAGCTGAGTACAGGCAGGCCTTCCTCACGTGGCTAACGGCTGCCATGCGGGACCCTGAGCAGGGTGGGCTGAGGTGCACTGCAGGGGCAGTCCAGCACAGAAACTCTCTTACCCACAGAAAAGAAGGACTATTTTCTTATTCTTCTCTCTCCATACTCCAGCTTTCCTGTCAGATAATAGCTGCAAAAGGCATCACTTTAGATAGCAGAAGAGCTTGTGTGTTTTTGTTCTTAATTTACAGGATAGGGAGAAGTTACTTTTAACTATATTTAAATTATAACATTATCAATATAACTTCTGTTGGGAGGCTGTAACAAATTAATAACATTTCATTCATGCTTACAGGCTCATGGTTTGTCTGCCATCAAGTTCTGTAAGGCTTTTCCACGGTTATCCCAGATTTTGTACTCTATACATGCAAATATTTGTTATGTAACTTTAAAGTAACCCGCAGGAGCCCTGAGAAGAAATACAGCCTGGCAGCTGGAGGAGAGAAATTGTTCAGCTCTTAGACTTACTTGTTCAGAGCCATTTAGAGATCTATCCTGCTTTTACAAATGAGATAAAAAGTACAGATTCAAAAATTATACAAATGCTGAGCCATCTGTTTGGGAAGATTTAGCAAAGTGAACCCTTTAAATTTCATTCTTCGAGTTATAAAAGACTCCATCCGGGGAAGCTGTTACAGTAGGTTGACTTCATCCTCCAAGGCAACTTTTCCTCTTTATTCTTAAGCCCTGTAACACCCTGCAAGCCCCAAGGGCATCCCTGCAGCAGTCTTCAGAGAAAGAAAGAGAGAGAAAGTTGTCCTTGGATTTATTTAGCAAGGAGGAGGCCAAATCTGGGACAGGGAAAAAGGGTTTGCATAGAGTCAGAGCTCTCATGGATTTGTAAAATCATCTTGCACATGGAATATATTGAACTTTGAACCTAAACTAAGGTCAAGCAAGTTTAAGGCTTGATACAGATGTTTCACAGAACTCTGGTAAATGAAGGTGAATGTTACTGTTAAAGCAAGAGAAAAAAAAAAACAAGCTATAAAAATGGTCGGTCGATTGTTTATTTTTCTTTTCAGTCCATTGTCAAGTTTACTTTGTCCCCCTTAAGCCCAGCACTGGTATTTCCTGCATCTGGGTGATGACAGCAATCTCTTATACACCACATAAAACAGATTTAGAAGTCTGAAATCCACTCCTGGCCTGGTTTCTCCCCGGAAATATATCCCTCCAACATGAGGAAATATTTGCATTTTCCTCATTTGTCTTCAATGTATAAGAATAGTGATTGCCTTCTGGTGCACAGGGAAAAAAAAAAAAAAGGAAAGAAAAATTTGTTATACGCAAAGCAAAGTAACAAGCCCTCCATAGCCAGTGAGAGAGCTTGAAACAGGATTTTTTTTTTTAATTAAGTTACAAAACGATCCAAAGAGAAGCCCCTCAAGGAAAATTAACTTAATGACTTAAAAATAATAATAATAAAAAAGATACTATGATCACTTGTTTTCAGCCAATTACTTTTCTTCCTTTGGCACTAATGTGTTTGAAACAGTGCTCAGAAAAGGGGCCAAGATGTTCCAAATGTTCAATGCCATGACAGAGCACAGGCCAGTATGGAAGAAATCCCCTTTTCCAAGCAAGTTCTGACTAACAGAGATAATGTCATTGGCTCTGAACCTGGAATGAGTCTCAAGATTTGGCAAATGCAGGAAAAATGCAAGCTCGGAAATAAGTTGGAAAAGTTAAAAACTTTTAGGAGATCCATGGCAAAAATAATGCTGTAATAACACTAAGTACTTTTCAGTTGCAAAGAGCTTACCACTCATCAGCTTTCAGCATCAGGAAGGCATGCAGGTGATATTATCTCTATTCTACTGATAAGGCATATGAGCAAAGGTAAGAGACGACATCAGTACCAGGACAAAATAAAACAACAGATGATGAGCCATGAATTTTGTGTTCATAACAGATAAAATGAGATAGGTTTCAAAGTTTAAAAGTTAAGGAGGGACAAGTTTATGGAAAGGACAGTAGCAGCATTAGTATTTTTGGTCTTCCCAAGCTAACTTGAGTAAGGGGGTTGCAGGACTAGCACATCTGCTGCTGCAAATCTGCTTTAAGGCTGGCTACTTGCTTTGTTTTCTTCACATTCCCACAGAAGTCCCAAGAATCCTGGTTCCAGTTCCCTACTGTTTTGCACCCCGGGTAATCGTTAGTGCCTCTGAATCGCCAAAGCACCCGATTGCATGCTAAAGTTTCAGCACACACAAGCACTCTCAACTCTCAATTATCCATGGGTGGTTTAACCAGATTTAGTGGATTAACTGTGCTTCAGATGGAGAAACACCATACCTGGTGCTACACAGAGCCCCTGAGGCTCTGGCAGCTTGTAGGTCAGGCTGATGGCTCCAACACTGCTGTCCTGCTTGAGCTATTATGGTGGGACCAATGAAGATTGGCCCCAGTATTTCAGTCCCCAAACCTGGACTATGAGAGGAACATGGTACAAAAGCACATATATCTCTACAATCACACTGACTCCTTTCTATGTCAAAACCAACTCTACAGAAAGCTGTGAATATCCTCACACTCAAAGCAGGGATTGTGAGGAATGTGTGTTGGGTGTTGCAGATCAATGCAGAACTACCCAAACACAGAGAATCAATGCTGCTTCAGCTGCCTTATTGAGCAAGAAAGTCTTCCCATAGCCAAGAGCAGGGGAAGCATAGCCTGGGGTCCAGCAAGACTGGAAAGTGCCTGAGTGGAAGAGTTGACTCCAGAGAAATTATGATGTTGCAGAAAAGCTATGATGTTGCCCCTCTGCACTGCAATTCCCATAAAGTCTGGGTTCCTAAGGAAGCCAGACAGGTAAGTGAATAAAAACATACAAATCCAACTTTGCACTGTAGCAGATTTACCCCCATGGAAATCAGAGCACCAGAAAACACGGTTCAAAGACACGTGAGTAGGTTTGCCACAGCCAGGTCTGCATCAGTGTGGCTCACCACAGGTCATACAGACCTGGCCTGCCCTGCACTAAATCACTGCAGCATCCCTGCATCAGGGCATACTGAGAACAAAGAGTAACCCCATGCACAGGTAGGCTAGGAAATGAAGAACTGTTGATTCCCATTGACTACCAAAAGTGTCCACAGGTTTACACAGTTGAAGAGGCATTTTGCATGAACAAAAAGAAGCAGGCTATTTTTAATTTTTAATTAAAAGTTTTAAAAACTATAAAATAATAATTTTTAAATGAAGTGTGATTTTAGAAACACAATTTTTAAGCATTAATAAACAGCACCTGACACATTACAAGCTTGGCAGCAACCAGACTAGTGGAACAGTTGCAAGGGAGAGAGTTGAAAACAAAGACATATACAGCTTTTGCAAACAGAAAGTACAGGCATTGTGGAGGGATGCAGACTACCAGAAAAGACAGACTTTCAGACAAAATGTATTGCCCAGCTACAGGGGTGTGACCTGAACTTGTATGAATTTTTAAAAGGTTTACTATTTATTGTTCCATCATTCCATCAGCCTAATAGTAGGATGTAGAGAAGAAATAGACAAAATTATGTTAAATATGCAGGAAATATTGCAAAAGGTGATAAATTGTGTACATTGAGTCCTGTGACCTCAGATAAAATGATACTGTAGAAAAAGTATTTAACCTTATGCCATGAGACATTAAGAGCAAATAGATGCTTGCATTAGAGAACTAAGGCTGCTGTCATCCACTTCAGGTTTAGAGAGACAAACATCATTAATCAGGGCAAGATCATTTGTAGAACAATCAATAGAAAGAAACAAATTTAACCCCAGCTAAATATCTATAAACTTCATGGGCAGCTAAACTACACAGGGAAAGGATCAAAACAATGATAAATTCTAGTGAAGATTAAGTACATAGAGACACGTTTGAAGAATTTAGGGGGGCAGAACAAAGACAGACTAACTGAGATTGCTGGCACCCTTATCCTGTGCACAGGATCTGGAAAGCATCAGGAAAGACTGAAAGAAAAAAAAAAATGCAGACTATGGATAACTGTGGGAAACAGAACTGCCTTATATACTAATGCTGCGGTAATCCCACGGCAGGCAGTAAGAGGGAAGTACACGTAGTTGTACAGACAGTGATTGAGGACAGAAAAATTTCCTATAGGAGGAGAAAATATGGCATGTAACTTAAGCAAAGACTGTCCATGTTCTAATGCTATACAAGAAAACTCTCAACCATATCCACAACCATGACAGTGGATCAAACAGTTAGCTATATTCCAGCTGGCCCGGGGAGCCTGCTGCAATATGATCACCACAATCACGATGAGCAGCAATATTAGACGGGAGAAATGTGACCAAGCAGTGGTGATGCACGATGCTGCCAATAAGAACGTCATGAAGCAAAAGATGTTATCATTTGGCATTTATAGCAGATGACTCAGAGAAGTACCACCCACCTCTGGGCACCAGGGCAGAGCAAGACATGGATCTGAATGCAGCACAACACCGCAACTCCTTTGTCTCATATCCTGAGGATGAATAGGCTCTGTGGGACACCCAGTGCTCTGACTGAACACATAGGTTAAGTTTCAAAGACAAGAACACCTAGAAAATAAGGTAGAGAGAAGTAAAAACAAACTAAAAATGCAGAGCTTTTCAAGCTTTAATAGAATGACTGAATCCAGCAACTGTGTCAATACTACCAAGATATATCAAGAGCATCTTTATCTGTGGTGAAAAAAAGGAAGTCTGGCACAATACTGCATCTATCAGCTACCAAATATAAACACTAAGAGCACCAGCCATGTCCACTGTAAATTGAACCCGACACGAGAAGTGAACAAAGTCTTAGTGTTGCTCTTATTGTTGAAGATGTTAAGAAACAAGCATTTCAGGACTGTAAGAACTGGTTTCAATTATTCTTGAAGAAAAGTGGAGTAGGAGGCTGAAAACCAGTAAGCTGAAATGGAAAAGCAATATGACTTCCTGCTTTGGACATGGGGACTCAAGTCTAAATCCTAAGAAATCCAAAACCTCCAAGAAACACCCAGGCACAAGTGGGTAGAGAGTTTGACCATCGTTCCAGATTTGATATGCATCAGCAGTGCAATGCTTTTACCCAGTTAAATCACCAGCAAAGTGCAGAGGCAGAGAGGGGTGCGCCTGGAAGTCGAAGCACAGACAGTGAAAAAAAGGCAAAGGCGGCTGTGAGATGCCTGCTTTAAAGCACTACAATCATGAGGAGCAGCCAGAGTAAAATGTGAAGAGGGAAGCTCAGGAATAAACTAGATACAATGCCAGCAGCCCATGGACTTCTGCTAGTAACACCTAGCAGACACATTTAAAGAAAGAGTATGCTAAATTAAAAAGGATCTAATGGCTACGATAAAATACTGCAACCCCAGCAGTTCACTCCTGAGCCAGGAATGGGCACCTACCTGGTCACCCATCTGGTGAGCAACAACCCAGCCTTCCCCAGATAAACAAACAAAAAACAACCACCCAAACCCACATCTGAGATCAACCAAGTGACTACAGCTCATGAATACAGTTTTTGTGCATCTGGATTTAGTGATAGTTATCTCAAATAAGTAGTAAATAGTTATCTCAATGAAAGTAGCTTATCTTAGCAGCATGGTGTCTGTTCATGTTAACATCCAGAATACTGTGCATGAAGTACAGCATCCACATGCTCTGCAGTGGCCACTGCCCCTCTACAGCAGGAGCATCTTTCTCATTTCCCAGTGGTATGTTTTGTATGGAAGGGGAGAGCTATAAAACAGAAGGGGTTTTTGTCCCAGTCACTCTTGTCATAGCCAAATGTGTTACCATCACAAAACTACTAGCAGCTGGGGAACAATGACAAGTATCACAGTTGTTGCTCTCCTGTATGTACTACATTCCACGTACTCCTGTATGTAAATGTACAGGCTTACATACATTTGTTTATATACTCCTGTAAGTAAGCAAACTTATTTCCTATAGCAAAGTGATTAAGTAATTGTGTCTTTTCTTCTGCATTGTTAGAACATAAAATTTCTTATGTGTGTAAATTGAAGTGTCTTCCACTAAACTGGGAGATATCACTATGCAGCGTCTGTTACTAGTGTATATGGTACTACGTCCTGTGCAAGGAAACCTATGTAGAACAACTGAATTTCACTCAGTAAGAACACTCACTACAATCACCAGAAGTTTTTCAGGAACAGAAACGTGGCTGTAGCAGTCCATAGGCCTGATGTGAATGCCTTCCACCGAGTGAGCTCGCAGGGCTCCAGCTGACCACCACTGCCATATGCAGCCAGCACAGTACCTTCAGCTCTCACTCATGTGCCTAGCTTCCCTTTGAAATCTCACATTCAGAGTTGACAGATTTCCATGTATGCTAAGAAAACATTAGCAAAATTACATGCACACAAATGTATACAGCCTGCCAGAATGTCAGATACATATACCTGTTCAACCTGTACATAGTAATAAAATAGGCAGAGCTATTTAGCCAAAAACATTAAAAAAATAACTACCTTTATCTCATTAGGAAAAAGTTTCAATCATTTTCAGCATGGGCCAGCTGAAAAAACTGCAATTAGACTAGAATGTTTCTGTAACATGCTTCAGAACAGCAGTTGTGCAAACACCAGCACTGTGGCTGTGGGCTAATTCCAGCAAGCCCTCTTTGCAGGATGCTGGGACTGCACCTCGCCAGAGATCCTCCTGAGAAAGGCTTTCAACACAGGGCACGTGGGTGGTGGATTTACAAACTACAGTCGATCGATGTGAATTGATAATGTGGCTTTACACCAGCAAAGAATATGATCTCCTCTCTGTCCCACGCACATCTGCCTCCCCCTCCTCCAGAGCTGGATCCTGCAAGCAGGCTGGAGTAACTGTAGCAGGTAATTACGAGTTATTATTGCTGCATTAGAGTGAGTAGCTATTCAGTAAATTAGTATGTGATATTAACCGAACCTATTCATTTGAAGAACAGAAGAATCAGCCTCAAAGTAGCAATTAACAAATTATTCCTAAACAGGTGTCACTGAAAGAACAAGCCAGACTATCATTTTTTTTTAATAATTTGACAGTAAAATGCTGACTTCTTACATACAGTAAACACAGTTTAAGCAGATGGTATGCTCTTAAAAAGCACAAAACCTGTACTTAGATAAATCAATGTTGTTGGAAATGAAGGCTTACACTGATAGTCAGCAGAATTCGTGGAGCATCTCCTTAAGATTTAGGGATGATTTACAGCTATGCTGAGAGAATAAGCCGAAGATCTAAACCTCACTGATTAAACTCTAAGGCACTGCTGGGGAAACCTGAGCTCTTGTACATCTATATGAAATAATCACTGACACCTATGATACTTGGTTTGTTTTAAGAGTCATGTACGATCACAAAGGGGTTAGGATGGCTGTTAATGTCTACACTGCTTTTAATGCCCCATGGCAGAAACATGTTAATCCAATTCCTTTTAATCTTGATCTCGCAAGCGCTTTATTCTCTGGGTAGCTCCCCTGCTCTTCAGAGTGATTTATACACGTTTGACTTTGTGTCCCTGGAGTTATTTCTGCAGGCTTGCAGGCACGAAACCAACAGATTAAAGACTTCGTTTCAGACCAAATATTGCTGCAGAAAATGTAAAGATTACATAGGAGAAGAATGCTCCGAGTTCCTAAATTTAATTTGGGAGTTCTGTTCACAAGACACCTTTCACCTTTTTCTTAAAGCTTTTTTTCTTTTTTTGTTTGATTAGGTTTTGAGGGATTTTTTTTTTTGGGGGGGGGGGGGGGTTCCGGCCCCCCTCCCCCTCCCCCCCCGGGGCGGGGGGAGAATGTTTTGCGTTTGGGGTTTTGCTGTTTGCTCGTTTCCCGTCCCGTTCGCTGTTTTCTGTCCCGAAGCATCCCACGAGCACGGGGCCCGCAGGGGCCGTGCCCGCAGCGCGGGCTGGCAGCAGCCTCTGGCGGCGAGGCCGCGCAGGGAGCCCCGCTCGCAGCGCTGAGCAGAGGGGATTGCTGCGGGGCGCTGGGCTTTTCCTCCCTTCTGGGCGGCCCGAAAGCAACAAGAGGAACCCCAGGTTCGCCCGAAGGAACCTGCGAGCAACATCTCTGGGGGTGGCGATGTCGGGAGGCAGCGCGCAGCTGCCCTCGCTTTGCGCGCTGCCTGCGCTCTTAAGGTGACATCTTAAGGCAGCCAACCTCGGCTTTTACCGGGCACGCTGCAACAAATTACAGCGGGAGCGTAGTAATTTCTTTACACAAAGCACGTAGCTGAGAAGAAAAGCCCTCCCGCAGAGTGAAAGAAGCAACATTTTCATGGGCCAAGGGCAGAGCACAGTGCAGGAGCCCACCAGAAGTTGCAGCAAAGCCCGGTCCCCAGCACCAACACCCTCACTGGTGCCTTAATTTGCTGGTAAAAGAGTTGCTGAGTGAAGATCATTTTCCGATTGATGTGATCAGGATAAACAATTTTAGCCTTCATTACCCATCATGTTTGGTTTTTCGTGAGAGTATTTTTCCAAGCCCTTGGAAATGCAGAACTTACAAGTGCCTTAGAGCAGAGTCCCAGCACAACAGCAGAAACAGCAGCAATCTGGTTTAATACCATACCAATTTACTGCGAGACTTTTTATCCATCCAGCACAGGAGAATCATCTACCCAGAGACACTTATTCCCATAGGAAATCATCATCACACCACAAACAGGTTAAAAAAATTAAAAAGTTAAAAGCATTTTATCATCTTGAAAGTAATTTTGTACTAATTGGCAAAACCATAACGTAAACAAAAGAATTATATCAAACAGTGTAACAGTGTTTACAGCCAGAAAAGGGCTTGTCTTTCAAACACAAAATACCTCCACTGACTTAAAGATTCATCTGAACTAGCATTTTCCCTTCTCTTTGAAATTAAAGCCAATGTTGTTTTGGAGTATTCTGCCCGTGATAAGAGAGCCTACCCTATCTGATGGCAAACCTGGAGATGTGGGAAGGGCTGGGAGCATCACAGACCAGGAAACAGGACATTTCCACACTTTTGCCATTCTTGCAATTCACCTGTGGAGGTTTTCTCTTATTTATTTATTGAGACGGAGCAAAGGAGGCCAGCAGAAGAGAGCAGAAGCAGAGTGCTCTAGGAGCAGAGTGACTGTGAGCATGGCCTTCCAGGGAGGAAAATGCCACCCTCCAAACTGTGTCCAGATCATCAGGAAGGAATAGTAACCTACCTACAACAGCCCCTACCACCGTCAAATACCTCCAGAAACCTGCAAATACCCTTTCTGCTCTGTTAAGCTGGTGTTTCCTGTTAGAAACATTGTAGCACACCATGTTTAGACATAATTTTGATGACCCAAAACTTGGGGGAATTCCTTACACACATGCCCCTACTTGTGCAGGTTGCCCAGGCAGACCACATACCAAGAATATCCTCTGCTTCAAGGGAGTCACAAAAGCTTTTCCCAATAGGCCTGGAATGATCTACTAACAGGGGGGTGGATTTGGCTAACATGCTCTGAGAAAAAAAAAAAAAAAAAAAAAAAAACTTTTTTTTTTTAAAAAAAAAAAAAGAAAAGGAAAGGAAAGTGAAAGGGAGAATGTTAGACAACACTCCTTTGCAGGAAGAGACAGGGCAGGAGAGTTGCCTTATCCCTGTCCAGCAGGTACCTGTGACAGGACAGGTGCACCTCACAGGTCTCCTCGGCAGGATTGAAATGAGTGGGAAGAAGGAGTAACATAGCCCAGATTCTTTACTAAGAGCCTCTGCTCCCAGAAGGTCCCGCATTGCTGCTCCAGCAGTTGCAAAAAGGCCATAGCTTCAACCACCAATTGAAAACATTATATCCATGGTGGCAAGCAAGTTCCCTGCTAGGCCAAGCACTTTTCTTCTTTCTAAGTTTGGAATCTTAAAATGAAAGCAATGAGTTTGGACAGAAAGCCATGTAACTGCCTCTTTTTTATTATTATTATTAATCTCTACAGAGGTACATGAGGAGAAGAGATGGTCACTTTTGAGCTTCTCAAATGCCAACAGATTTGTAGATGTAATTTCATCTGCATAAAGTTGACCCTCACTCAGCTACCTCACAGAAAATCTAAAATGCATTTAATTTGAGCTGTACTCTCCCAAACAGACTATGTACAAAAAAAAAAAAAAATAATAACAGTCAAGAGAATTAACTGCTCAGTCACCACACCCACAAGGATTCATTGGGGTTCCTAAATGCCTTTGACCTTTTCCTAACACTCCAAGTACTCAGTCTCTGTATTTACAGCTTCACAGCCATCTACACTTAACAAGGAGTTTAGTGGATCAGAGGAGAGGCTTTTCAGCCTCCAGATTGTTGGCTGGATGTGGAGCTGGGTGCCCTCTAGAACTTGGCCAATCGTACAGCAAAGGAGTTTGTTTTTCAGTGATAGTTTGCCTGTTGTGCATACTTTTCTGTCTCATCTGAGGGAGACTGCAAAATCTGTGCAAATCCTCTTTATAGCTTTAATGCAACAAGAATGTGACATATAGCATTTCTAATAGTGCTAGTATTTGGAGGAAAAAAAAAAAAAAGTAAGAGCAAGCATGAAAGCAGAAGTGCAGAGAAAGAAAAAGCATACTCCTTTTTGCTGTAAGACATTGCCACACTATAGGCTCTGCATCTTTTTTTCTGTAATTGTACATGGAATTCCCCTTGAAGTCAATGCAGGGTTTTACAGAGATGAGCAGTAGGGCTTTTGTGGACAATCTGGGGGAAAATTAAACAAAAGAAGCAGACATACAAATTTCTCTGACAAAATGTAAATCAGATATTCATCAATTGTATGTTATCACGTATAGTCATAAAAGTAAAAGAAGGGAAAGTAATTCCTCTTTGTTTTGGTAGCACCTTCCTCTTATGGCTGTAATTTAAAACGTACTAATCCTAATATTAGGATCATTGCACTAAACTTGTGTTAAGACTTGGGTTTACTCTAAAAGGTCAACAGTTTTCATTAGGGATGGGTTCAACCTGCAGAAGCTGACTATATGTTTTATTTCAAAGACCTTCACAAAAACATAAGGCTTTGAGTGGAAAGCAGATCCCACCTCATGGCCATTTAGCCCAACCATGGACTACTCCACCTCTTCCCACTAAGACCTCAGTAGATAGACTTCATCTTTCTCATTCCAAAAACAGACAAGAAAACCAGTCTCCAGTCTTCCCAGTCAGTAAGGATTTGTTTATCCCTCTCCTGCTCTGCCATGTTGTTGCATCCAAGCACCGTGCAGCCTTTTCATCTCATTCTCTAGGGTTCAGGCTCAGAGGAACATTCTGCAAACACTTACTCATCTGAGCACAGAGAGAGCCCACAGGATACAGCTTTCAATGTCAGTGTTTGAGCAAGGCCAACTCCCTCAGTAAGTTACTGAACGTCCAGTTACAAAGTGTTTGAACTGAAGGCGATGATGCAATTAAAAATAAAAGAAAAACCAAAACAGAAAACAGAACCAACCAACAACAACAACAAAAATGGGACTTTCTGGCATAAAGGAAAAATAAAGGGTGAGTTGGGCAAAAGGGAATATGCCAAGATACTCCTACATATCAACTTTTACTGAATGAACTTTTGGGATGTTGCCGACATGGGAAACAAACAGAACATCAGGAATCGTAACACACCAAGCAAGCCTCTTCTACATCTTGCATACAATGATTTTGTCTAGAAAATACATGTTTTAACCTCTGTGATACCAAGAAAATGCTACTTTTCATTCAATTTTCTTGTTTGAAAAGAAAACAAGCAATCTACATTTTGCATTTACACACTATTCTCCCTCTACAGCTTTAGATATTCTCAAGACAGTTATCACGCCTAGTTTCTGCAAAGGGCTCAGCCCCAGCTCTACACATACACGAGTCATGTGGCAATTGCTTCCCACTAGGAAAATCAAATTTAAATTCTATCCAAGACAGAACACTGGCTACATGTGATTGATTGTTCAACTCTGGACAGAAAGTGAAAGATATGTTAGCAACAAGTTAGTCTGGCTTTCAATATTTAGGGATGAGAGGAAAAATCCATATGATTTACTGTTAAGTCTCAGGTAGGGTTTCTGTTTGTTGGTTGTTTTGTTGTTGTTGTTGTTTTGTGGTGGTGTTTGTTTTTGTTTGTTTGTTTTTTCCCCTGCACTACAGTTGTTTGCATCTGAATGACACACCAGCAGTTTTTATAGGTTCTGCATATACAGAAATCAGGAAGGAGCAACTTACAGTATGCAACTGATAGATCCAACTTAAAACAAAACAAAACAAAAAAATCATCTTCATTCATTGACTAAACCCAGACTGAGATATGTCAAGGCACCATAGAAAGATTTTTCATTCATCAGTAAGCCATTTTTAAGTGTTATTTTAAATACTTCTGGGATCTGTCTAAGCTCTCTCATACAATTTCTCAGCTTTTTAATTAATTTGGGGGAAAATATGTTTGCTCTAATTTTTAAAAATTTTCTATGTCAGCTGAAAGGATCTTGCAGTTACTCTTTTGACAAAGTGAGATTTTGCAATCTGTTTTTTCAAATCATGAAGAGGTAGGTTTTGCATCTTAATATGGTTACAAAAATAGACAACACCAACTCTAATTCAGAAGATCCTGAGTTCTAGGAGGAGAGGTAACCAAATTACCAATTCAATTCTTTCAGCAGCAAAAGTCATTAGCACTGGTCATGAGGCTCAATTAAATGGATCACACAAAAACTAATAACCTTAAATCCTGTTACACCTGAAGCTGACAGCAAAACTCCCAGATTCCAGTGGGTGTATCAGTCTATGACCTTGAAAGAGGAACTACGGTCTTTCAAGTCTATGACCTTGAAAGAGCCCAGAGCTTTGTAATGCTTTCCTGAAGACATACCTTATCTACGTATGCTCATACCCAGTCATAAATGTATTTTCTTTGCACTTTAGAGGAGGATCCTGAACTGATTCTCAGACAGTGCTGCCACAAGAGATGGACAAGCCACCAAGAGACTCTACGGCAGTCTTCTAATAATGCCTGCCTTTTACAAAGCTTGACCTCTTTTCACCTTGTTAAAAGCAGTAAGTAGTAAGTAATAGATCTTGTCAAAGGTTGCTCTGTAGAATAACCTCTGGAGATATTAGATAGAGGTGTCCAGAGAAATACCACAAAAAGGTGCTGACAAGGAAACCAAGGGGATTATGATTAGGAAGTGTGAATAAGCTAAGGTTTCAAACATACTCAGATTTTGGTTAGAAATGCTAGAGACAGGAAGGAAGTGTTCTACATAACATCAAGCCACCAAAAAGCACACTTGAAAAGACAAGTTAAACAGCCATCACACAGAGATTAAATACTCCACTTGATTTAAGAAAAGCTGCAAGAAATGCAATTCCACACTTAATCCTGTTAAGTTAGAATATCTTCCCCCCACCAAAAAAAAAAAAAAAAAAAAAAACTAAGTCTCATGATAAAAACTGAGAAACTAATTTACTCAACAGCAAACAAAAATTATGTACCTAAAAAAAACCACTAATTGTTCCTTCAGCTCCCTTTTGATCCAATTTAGAACATTCAAATAAATCTAACCTTGTACCAGACCTTCCACCAGATGCTAATTCCCAATAATAGGTTCCCATTTAAGACACCCACATTTCCTCTAACGAAGACATGAAAATAAAAGACCCTAAAAACCTTAGGCAGTATCATAACCAAGAATGGCTATTTCCCCACGTACCCCAGTTTCTGACTTTAATAATTATGCAAATATTTAATCAGAAAATATATATATATATACATTTCTGACAGCATTCTCAGAGGACAACCGTTGCTAACTTTGTTCTCAATGAAGTTGTCATGCAAAGTCTTGGCTCCTTCCAGCTAGTTTTTTCCAGCTCCATCAGTTGATGAGGACATTGTTGCACTCTGTGGAAGGCAGTCACAGTCTCTGGCCCAGTCAGATCAAATCAGATCAGATAAATTTATAGAAAATGTTCTGGAGATCTTGCATTTCTGGCAACAAAAGGCTTCTACCCAGTGTTTGGAAGTTCTCAGCCAACCCAGCTCTACAGAATCTTGCTCCTGCTTTATACATGGAGCACTGTACTGTGCATACACATACACACATGCAGCCCAGGCAGACAGCAAAGTTAGAGAAACCCTAGCCCTCTGAACAGACAAATAGCGCAGACAAATAGCGATGGATAAACGCAAAAATGTTTTGCATCAACCTGAACAGCATTATGCAGCACAAAGCAAATGCTTATTTCTGAGTGACTTATTGTCTCGTGTCTTCCTTAAAATAAGTCCTTTTCAAAGGAAATGTGTCTCACTTTGAAAAAATGTTGAAATTGGGTATTGTAACTTTTTTGAATATTTTCCTTCCCTTTCATTTTGGCAGAAGCTAGTCACAGAACTTGATCTGTGAACAGCTTCAGGCCTCTGCATACCATGTTCTTCAGTGACTTTCTTCTCATGAAAGTCTTAGGTGAGCATGTTTTTCCTCCAGAAAAGTCCCTGGCCTGCCTGCACATGGCAGAGCATCTCGCCCCACAGCTGCTACCTACTCATTCTCCAATCGCAGGACGCCAGCCTTACCCTGGGTAACTGCTGCTTGCTTTAACTGAGGACGAGATTGGGCACCAGAGAAACCGTGTGGCCCAACTGTCTCTTCTGCACAACAGAAAGGAAATCCCCTCTGTGCTATATACAGGGTTTGGTGAGAGATAAGAGGTTCTCTCAGGACCTTGTCACATTAGAGGCCATCTTACACACATCATGCTCAAGAGCACAGGCTGCTCTAAGCAGAGCTGGTCTTCAAATGGACAAGTAGCCAGCATTTTTCTATGGCCACCAAAAGGATCACACTATTTTAACATGTTTTTGAGATAGCTACTGGGAAGGCAGTGGGTATATGAGGAGATGCTATCCGAATTGTAATTGAATTGTAATCAGAATTGTAAAAGGCTAGAAAAGTACAGCTATTTGCATTATCATTTAAGTCTTTCACAAATATTTTTTATTTCCATAGCATTTAGCACTTGCTTTTGCCCTTCTCTCCTGCAGCAATATGCTACACAGTGTATTGTCTTGTATCATTTACATACATGCAAGAGCTTGTATCATTTACATACATGCAAGAGCTTCTCAATACAAAACCAATGTGCCTGCTTGCAGCCTTGGTTTTGGTTTTAGAGTTCTGCTATGTTAGACTAAAAACAATTGATATTTTATAAAACATATTCCCCATGTGATGCCTGCCCGTGTCAGGTGCTACGTGGCACTAAAGCCTTGGTAAATGTAGATGTGGACACTTTCTGCCATAGACCAGTATTTCTTAGGCACTGGAGATGAGTAAGAAATTCACTTGAAATTTTGCAAGGGCTCTCTGAAGACAAAAAAAAAAACAAACAAACAAACAAACAAACAAAAAAAAAACTGGGTAGCTGGCAATTTTTGTAGTGGGGAGAGGTGTAAGGTGACTTGTGCTGCTGCAGTAGCATGCACCGCACAGCGCGTGCTCCCATGCCATGTGGCTCAGTGGAACTCCCTGTTCTGCATCCTCTCCTGTCTGAAGAAAGCCTCCTCAAATAAAAAGACAAAGCGAGGACCTCATTGTATGCAGCACGCTAAACTCACACTTCACTGTCAAGGCATCCTCACTACATTTAAGCTATTTGAAGCCAATGTAGAAAATTCAAATTTGAAAATAAAAACCTATTTCCATGAATTGTGTCATAAGACAGTCATTACTGTAACTCTTATTGTCCTTATTATAAAATAATTTGGCATTAATTATGATGTTCTAAATATTTATCCTCAGCTTATTCTGCCCCCAAAAACTTTGTCTGCTGAAAAGCATTTGGCTGACAGTGCATGGACTAAAAACTGAACTGAAAACTGGAAGACTGACAGCCTAGAAATAGGCTATCCTTATATTTTGGGATAGCATTTTTTTGGCAAGAAAAAATGTATAGAATCAGACATTGCAGGAGAGAAAACAGAAGAAAACACCCTAACTGCTACAGAGGGAACAGCATTTTTAAGGTGTTTCCCTGTCTACCCTACAAGCCTCAATCAATTTATGTAATCCAGTAAGAGGTTCAAGTGTATGGTCACAGTATAGCAGTAAAATGAAATATCTGGAACCCCTAAATTTTAGGGTATTATTAAGTTGATTGACTAATCTGAGATTCATTGACTTTTTATTAAAAAGAACCTACCATATTTTTCCACTGATGAAGGAAAAAAAAAAGGAGGGGGGAAGAATATGCATGCTTATTCACTATTTGACTACACATATTCATTCCTCTCAAAGCTGTTTAGTTTAACACTGAGGAATATAGCATCATTCTTGATGACACTAAAGATTGCCTTCAAAGGCATAAAGTATGCATCTGTGCTCTTATTTTGCGTAATGTAATAGAGGCCAGAAATGTTTTTCTTCAAAGCACCGTTTTTGCAACTTTAAGGTATGTGCAGAATATCAGCACTAATTGTCACTCATCATGTTGAAGAATGCCTTGAAGGCTTCAGAAGTAGAGCACGTACTTTTTTAGCTCTCTACTGAAGAGATGGAGGGTGTCTCGATCTGCAACAAAGAGAACTTTTCTCCCAAGAACTTGCTAGGAGTTTGAATTAATGAGGAATTAAGTTGCATCTTAGCAGTTTTACTAAACTTTGGAGGAAAAGGACTCAATGCCGCTAGTCCCTGAGTGCCCTCAATGCTCATTGACTTCAGTGGGGATTGAGAAATGTCTTAATTTAGTTGACATAGCACCTTGCCATATTAGATTGCCCTTTCCCTCCCTCGCAGGAATGAATTTTTACCACTAACCATCCAATTTGTATTTTGGTTTGACTGGAGATGAAATTAATATAGATGTTTTGGTGCTGACAGTGTCTCTGTCAAATTATATAGTGACTACTCCTGATGAAACTTGTTTGTTTTCACACCATCATCACTGATGATCTCAGCACAGCAGTGCTCTGAGAATAATGGTTTAGTCAACTGCAAAGCAGCAGAAGGAACATAAAACAATGTGTGCTTATATAGGCCCTACATAAATAGTGCTTTTTAAAAATGTTTGACAATGAAATAATAGTTGTGGTTTTGTTTCTTTTTTTTTTTTGTAAATAAATTAACTTCTGAATTGTTAAGGGTCCAGTGGACCTTTCCACACCAGAGACAGTTTTAAGGCCTGAAAGTTCTTATTACATCCTCCTATGAAGGGTATACACAAACACTGTTTGTTGTGTACCATTATCGAACAGAGGTGGCATACCCCCACTCCACACAGTTTCAGTGCAGTCCATGAAGCAATTCCAATTACAAAAGTTTCACAGCTGACCCCATGTACCCTGGGTCAGTTTAAGAAAGCTGTAATTGGATGTACACGATTAGAGATTGGGGGGCAAGGGGGTTGAACACTGTCTATTTACGACTCTTTATAGCGTTTGTCTTATTTAAAACTCCCTGTTGATTGCTCTTAGAATAAATCAGAATAGCTCTGGCAGTGACAAGACTTTTGGAAAGACTTGGTTTGTTCTTGTTTGAGGCCTAGGGACTGCTCAGGACACTAGAGTGGCTTGGGCCTTGTTATTAAAATTATTAGAACTGTAGAGCTCCACTGTCTTCCCGTTTCTTTCCCCCTCCACATCTCTTTTTTTTTAAAAAAAAAAAAAAAAAAAAAGAAAAGGAAAAAGCCCACAAAACTTCACAAACAAAACTTGACTGAGGTCTAAGGCATCATTCCCAATTCACAACAGCATTTTTAAGAGAGAAAAGGCAAATCGGTGTTAGAACTGGGCAGTGCCACATCTAAATAAAAAAACTTGGTGGGCTTTTTGCCTACACTGTATAAGCCTGAGGCCGGAGTGGCGACTGTCACAGCCAACGAGACACAGACAGATAGATGATGGAGAGTGCAGACTGCGCACCCACACATAAAGCTCGTTAGAGGAAGGAGAGCGCACGGAAGGAATATTAATTGAGCACAAAATAAGTATCCTCAATATCCCCCTGCCCCCTTAAAAGTGGCCACGAGACAAGGAGAGCTACAAACATGTTCATCCTGGGGAAACAGCTGCCCTTAACGCGACATGTCAGGCTAGCGCTTTAATAATGGGATTTGCACAGCGCGCGACTGATAGGCCACATGCAGAATGGACCCCATGAATCTAATTTTCTTCTCAATGAGTGTTACACCAGCCTGCAACTCCACAGATTTCAATAGAGTTGCTCCATTTGTATCAGGGTGAGTGGAGAATTAGGCTCTACTATGATTTTTTTTTTTTTTAAATCCGCGAGAGTGTAATTCTCCTTACCCAGTCATACTCTTTTGATCTTTTCTATTTTCATAGTGGGTTATTTAGAGAAACTTGTCTTTTAAAGATTCACATCAAATTACTGCTTTCTCTCACTTTGTGTTAAACCAGCAATTATTCAAATTTTACTTATTTCTGTTCTTGAGTCCATACACTGCTTTATTAACGCTGAAGAATGAAAGTAGTACAAAGATTTTAGAAAGTGTTTTAGTACCTACTTTGTTCATTCTTCCTCCACCGCCTTTTTAAATACCTTTCCATTGCACAGCCAGTAAAAAAAAAAAAAAAAAAAAAAAAACCACCACCATTCTGACCTTATTTAATAATAGTCATAAGATAATCTTCACACACTACACAGACACACTTAAGGACACTTAAGGATATGGAAGTGAGGAAAGAAGGAAAATTCCTTAACATATTTTTAATTACAAAATCTATTTTTCCCCTCATTTTGCACACCATTGGTGAAGTCTCTACAGATGTAGATTCTGATCTCATCAACCTCAAAAAAAGTGCAACACTACTACCACCCCCCCCAAGTTTTCATAAGCAAAAGAAGTGGTTTTTTTTTTTTTTTTTTTTTTTTTTTTGTTGTTGTTTGTTTGTTTTTTTAAGTCACAAAAAAGTAAGTTGATGTGGTGGTTGAAATTCTCACAAAACCTTTAAAATACTTCTTCCTCCTAAAACATTAGCTCAGGAATAAAGTTAAACAGCAGGTGGTAAAAGACAGTCCTGAACAAAGTGATTGATTATGTTTTCTGTACTCCATTGCTCAGTTTTAAATTTCTTCAGGTTATAAACTACTTCTATTCCAAGAACAGAAGTTTCCTACAAGTGAGGTATTCTCATGACCAAATTTCTAATACACACAGTGCTCATTTTTGCACCAGCATAATTCCAGGTCCTTTGCCATCACACTCTCAGGTCAGCTTTGGAGTTCCTGCTGGGCTCCTAAAAATATTTAGGAACAAATTAATCCCCTGACCTGACCAAAACCAGAACCGGGTCAAGATTAAATCCACCAGCTAAAATCAATTCAGAGTAGCTCCCGTGGAGGTAGGGTTTACTATTCACAACTTGAAGCTCCTCACCTAGTAGCTAACTACTGTTATTAAATACAAGTTGTTGTTATTTTAAGTTAAATAAGAGATATTTGTACAGGGAATAATGGTAAATTAGTTCATACAATACTAACATTATCTGTATCTTGGAGGGCTTCGTAGCTTGCTTAGACCAAATGCTATTCTGTGGGTAACCATTATACCAACTCATCACTCCAGAAATTTAACATTTAAAGCACAATAAAGGAAAAAAATACATATGGAGGGCAATGTGATAACCTCTCAAATTAGTGCTTATTGTAGCCTCTCACACAACACATCCTAACCCCAATCTCTAAATCCATTTGTTGTGCTACAGAGCCCCCTGTGTTGAGCATTACATACTAACTAACTTTACTTACATATGAAAAAAAACCCTCAGAATTTTAATCTAGGAACCACTGGGTCCAGGTTAATTACTCACCTTAGGCACATTAATTCCTGAGTACTTGCAAAGAGCTCAGAAAAGCTGGCTCTGAACAGCACTGCAGTATACTACATGCAGTAAGAGAGTAACTGAAGGCATAAACCCACAAAGTAAACAGGGGAAAAAACATTTCTGCTACTAAATAAGGAAAAGATCACCCTAATTAAATACATCTCTCTAATTGCTCCTGTATTAGATTTAGGGAGCGTGCTCAAGGACAAGTTTAAGCTCAGCACATCCTTGGACAATAAATAAATAAATTCAAATTACAGAAATACACTGCAACTGGGATTGAGTTCCGAAACTGTATCATGCTATTAAGTGATGGGGGCACCCAGAGATGAAGCCTTCAGAAAGGTAAGGAACTGGGATGAGGACACACAAAGAAAGCCCTCAGAGAAAATTCTGCAGAAGATAAGAAGGTAACAGAAACTATTTGAAGAGTTTATGCAGGTAGAAAGCTGAGAGTGAGATCAAATGATGCCCAGATCCTGAGTTATTACCAGAGGTCTCGGTACCCTAGTAAGAGTAATGAAAACATTCAGAGCCAAAGAAAAGCGGAACCAACTCCTGGTTCTGGCAAAGGTAGTACAGGATTTGTAGTATTTTCCCCCAGTTAAATTCAAATCTCATTCCTCCCGTCTTCTTCCAAAGACTTTGCCCTTTTCATCACCCAGAGAGTGTAGCTGTCTGGCCAAGTGGGGCTGCACCCCACACCTCCACATCCCCTTACCTGGAACTTTGCCATGGTGGTGACACGAACTGTCTCAAAGGATACGGTTATAAATGTGGGACACCTACACAAACACTGCTAATTGCAATGTTTTGCGGCATTTATTTGGAAGTTGTGTGCAGGACTGACTTCTGGAACAAGTTCTCAAAAAAGGGGACGGAAACAAGAACCAAAAGCAAAACAACTTTTAAGCTAAGGAAATTGTAGTAAGCTTTCAATGTTTTACTTTGAAAATCCTACAGCCTTCAGCAAAATCCTTGGAAAATCTCTTTGTGTTTATAAAATAGCATTTGATATCACCATCTAGAAACGTACAAAGCAGCGCAACCAACCCTTCCTAAACTCTCTAAAGCCAAGTAACAGCTGCATTTCCCATGTGGCGGCTAATAAAAAAATGCTGACTCTTCGCATTTTTAATTACAGGGTAAAATAACACCTGAGTGTAAAATAGTAGGCATACTATTATTTCAAAAGTGTCAGGGTTGCCCCTTCAACTGGAGCCACGACGTGAGCAGGCGCTCAGCGCACAAAACAACAGAACAGCTCCTTGGATGCAACAAGGCACAACAGCTTTTCTGCTTCAACAAGTCTTCTTACCGCATCACTGGCATAATTATTTTACGCATGTTATGTGTGCTTGTTATGTATACCTGAGATGATTTAAATAATTTCTTTGAGTATAACAAAAAAAAAAAAAAAAAAATCTCCATAACAGCACTTTGTTTTTACGTGTCAAGTCTACAAAAGCTAATTTCTGTACTTATTCCTGTAATATGGCTCGTGTTCAAACGCAGCGTGGTAAGATATTGTCTGAGATCATTGTTTTTTCTGTGTCAAAGAACACTACACCGTAAAAGTTTCAAATTAACATAGTAATGTAAGTTTTAGTAAGAGAAAAAAGTGTTCTCATAGTACTTCATCCAAACTGTTGCTTTAGTTTTGTGATCAATTTAAGCATTTCTCAAGGCACAAGAATGCAAAAGTCCCAAAAACAGAGAAGTATTTGAAGAGCCACAGAGCATTATAATTTACAGATCAAAATGTATCATTTATCTATGAATAATATATTCCAAGGCTTAAACAGCATGCAGCGTGGAGTAGGGAAGAGGGCAAATCAACAGAAATTGTTTGGAGATGTTGCAGAGTGGCAGCAAGATATCTGATGGGCCCTGGCATTAGTGCCTACGACTGACAGAACCTCAAAACATTTCAAATACTTCCACTAGGACTCATATGCATTCACTGCAGAGAGAGTTTATACATGAAAGTTTTAGCCAAGTAAACTCTCTTAATTATATATGCCTACCTATTAATTTGATTAGCACAGGATACCAAAGCCAAAACAAAAGAATCACTTGGACGTATGAAGCAGAACTGCAAGACCCGTTGCTTTATACACGTATACATGTTTCAAACAACTGAGTCTACTGAGTAGAGTATTCCTGTAACAAGTTACAAGAAAAAAAATCAGTATTTTGAAGACTTGAGAAAAATATATATATATATATATATATATATCGTCTTGCTCCAAGAATAAATCATGTGGTCCTTAATAATGAAAAGATGTTTAAAGCTGTAACAGTTTTGCTTTTCTTTTATTGCAAAATCTTATCCAGAATTTTTTCTCATAATAAGGGGTTTATAAGAGAGATGTTCACTGGAACTAAAATTGAACTCTAAAGACAGCTAATAATACATAAAGAACACCCTCAAAGCAACAGGTTTCCAGAAAATTCAAAAAATTAACTAACAGCAGAAATGGGATGACAAAGATTAGGAGATATCTTTGATTAAATAAATTGTTTTATAAGCAATAACAATCTTCTAAGAGCTCCTCTAATATTAAAGATCCTCATGCTTCAATTACAGTATCAGAAACATGTTACGAATGGGGGTTACAAGCAGGCAAGTTACGAAGTCTCAAATCATTGTGATACTTACTCATCTCAGGGAGGACTCTGCCCACACAAAACTAAAAGTTTCAGTACTTAAAGTTACCTTCTAAAGGCAATGTGAGATTTCTTCCACCTTATCAACTCCAGAACAAACTCCAGCTCTCCCAGAAACAATCTTTTACAGAAGACTCCCCTGAGGCGCTCAGGATAAATGTAAGTAGTTGCAGTGTATTTGAGATTCACAAAGTGAGGAAGCGAACATCAAATTAAAAAGCACATACTACTCTTTATCTATGAAAATAGTTCTGATAAATGGTGATATATATAAAATGGCAAATACAATCTCGCCCCTATCTTTTCTACTATCTACATATGCAGTTTGCTTCCCCTTTCTGTTAAATTAGCCGAAGTAGAGTTCGATTAATTGAAGCTAAAAAATGAGTGGCTATTTTGATTAGGGGGAGAGGGCTCTGATTGTCCTAAATGTGTGAAGTTTTACAAATCCTGCAGTTGTAATTTCTGGAGGAGTGCCATTCAATATTCAAGAGTGGCAAACAGAGCTTATTGCATTTTTATAGGTTAATATGAAACTTTTTGATATTAACTGATAGCGTGAGAGTCTCCAATTAAAATGGTAATACTTGGAGACGGCAGCAGTTTCTTTTTTCTGCCATAAATGATTTCTATTTCTTGCTTCAGTGCATTTAAAGTTTTGAGACTTTGATGATCTCAACAGATGCAAATAAACATAAATCCCATCTAAGCTAACGGGGCAGCAAAAACATCCCAAAGTCTGCGAGCAACAGTAGGTATCAGCTCTTCACAGTCTATGCGTGATGAAGAGGAATAAGGAATCCCTTATTAGGTTAGTTATCATAAAAACAGGCTCCTTACCATTATCTGTAGAGTACAGCAAGGTCCAAGTCGCTTTGGTCAACCACCACACCAACTGCTTTTTCTATTTCGTGACTTAAAATAAAATAATAATAATAATAAAAAAAAACCTTCCAAACACCTCCCTTTGCCAGTGATAGCTGGGGGAAGCGCTACCCAGAGCTTTTAGGCTTCAGTAACAAAGGCCATCAGAACCGTGCTTCATTAAAGGGGTGGAAAACAGCACAGTCAAGAGTCAGATCCCAGGGTGCAGTGTTTGCCCCTCTCGTCCTCTCCTCCGGCTCACCGGGTCTTTGAGTAAATGAGGCTAATTTTTCCAGTAGCCTTTAACTCCCCAGATTAACCGGCATGGAAAATGTGACTAAAAACTCGCAGCGCTGTCTAGCCTCCGAGCCAGCACAGAATCAACTTTGTTGGAAGTGTTGAAGGACACCTCGCAAGCTGCTACTTGCTGGGTTCATAACCCAGCACTGGATGTGCACACGCAGCGCAGGACTGCGCCATCTAGTTCGCTGCCGGCAGCCCCTGCCCTGCCCTGCGGGGAGGGGACGGACGGACGGACAGACGGATGGAGGGATGGATGCCTCAGGATGCGGGGCTTCGGCACTTGGCAGCGTTCCGTTTCTTAATGATTCAATATCTTGTGCGCGCGTGTTTTTTTCATAAAATATCGCCACCGAGATAATCCACGTCCCGTGGATATGGGAAAATTTAGGCTATAATAGCGCTGCGAACATGTGCATCTATCTTTGATTTACAAGATAAAAGCAACTTTTAAATTAAAGAGCCTTTCTGCTAATCGAGCTTATTATGCCAGAGACGGGAATGATTTTCCTAGAAAGTTGTCCCTGTGTGCATGCCTATTATCTTTGCTTTCCCCCTTCCACTAATGAGCATTTATCTAAAGAGCCTGTTAATCCTCTGATGCGTGCTTCTGGTCAGAGGTAACAGTTTGAATAAAACCACTAATCACTTATCACTAATCACTGATCATTAATCACACTTCTCCCCGGTGCTTTGCGACCTGCGCAGCTCCCCTTGGGATTAAGGAGTCACAAATAAGGATTTTAGCCATTTCTTAGGAAAAATTCCCAGCTTTTGATACCGGCAACCGCATTCACCACATGAAAGTCACGAAATGCCAGGCGGGGGCTTTCAACACCGTGCACTTTCCTACTGAAAATAAACCATCCTCTTAGGAAAGCCTCCCTCCTCCCGCAAAACCCCCACGAATTATGCTTCCCTTCTGCCTTCGGCTCTCACCCTCCGACTCCCAATTTTCTTTCAGCCCGGTTTCTGGATTATTTCTGCGTGACAGTTCCTTACAAGAAAGTTTCCCTCCACCGCTGTTGCCTGACGCACTGCGCGTTGTCCAAACGGCCAGACGGGGAAAGTCTGGTGCAAGCCAGCGGGTGAGGATCTCTGAAAACTGCACGGTCGCAAGGCAAAGCCCCAGCGAGATGCTTCGCAGCAATTAGCAGCCTTCCTCCCGAGCTTTGATTTCATCGAGCTAAGCACCGCTTCTCGCCGATAAAATATGGAAATCTTTTAAGCTGGCCGCTCAGCAAACTCCTAATAACGCTCTGGGGTTTCAAAGAGACGCACATTTTCCCTTTATTCCTACCCACTCCTTCGCACGACCTCCCTCTTTCCGACTGAGCCCCGGAGCCGGGGAATCGCTCCCGGTGCCGGGACACAATGGAGCAGGCAGAGTTGAGCGGGTCTCCCCCCACATCCCCGCGGCTCTCAGCCTCCCCAAAACTTCGCCGGGGGCACAGAGAGACCCCGTGCAGAGGAGGGGGGGCGCAGAGCTGGTCGAGGGGCGACGAGCAGGGCTGGAAGCGGGGGGTCAGTGGAAGGGGGTTCCCTAAGGGCTCTCCCCCGCCCCGGTGCCGGCGGCATCCCAGGGGAGCATCCCCGGGGGTCACCGGCCCGCAACGTGACGTGAGGGCCGGCACCGGGATCTCCCCGCGGGCACGGCGGCCGAGGGGCGCCCACCGCCCTGTGGGTCTGCGGGGACTCGGTCCCAAAAGTCTCACAGAAGTTTGGGGGAGCCAGCGGGGAGCAGCTGTCAGCGACGGGCGGCCCCTTCCCCATCCCATGCCACCCTAACCCATGCCACCCCATCCCAACCCATGCCATACCACCCTAACCCATGCCACCCCATCCCATCCTACCCCACACCACCCCATCCTATGCCATGCCACTCCATCCCATCCAACTCCATCCCACCCTACCCCATCCCACCCCACCTCACCCTACCCCATGCCCCCGCATCCCACCGCACGCTGCCTCGTCCCTTCCCATCCCCTCCCTTCCCATCCCCAGGTGCCGGGCGCCCCCTGCCCCTCCGCCGCTGCCCTGCCCCGAGGGGGTCGCGCACGCCCCCTCTCCGCGCTCCGTCCCGGCGGAGCACCAACCCGTGCGGCGGCGGGGGGCTGAGAGAAGCGACCCCCGGTGCGGAGCCGTGCGGAGCCGGGCTGGATCCCGGGGCAGCGCGGTGTTTGCAGGAACTTACCGCCCGGCGCGGCGCAGCGCGGCGGGGACGGGACCGGCGGCGCGGGCGGAGGAACCACGTTGTACTGAGGGAAGGTTACAATGCGTGCTATTTACAGCACCATTACATCACCCGCCGTGACGTCACGTGGGATTCCTGAACTTCTAAATCATTGCGGGCCGGCGCGGGGGGGGCGGAGAGGGGGGGGGGACGGAGAGAGCGGGGCGGGGGCGGGGCCTGCGTAAGACACGCCCCCTCGGGGTGAGTCATCGGGAAGGGAGGACACGCCCCCTCCCTGCCCCCCCCCCCCCCCGGGGGTGTCTGTCCGGCCGGCCGTCTGTCCGCGGTGGGGGGCTCCCAGAAGAACTTTTTTCTTTTACCTTTTTTACTTTTTTATTTACTTTCTTTTTTTTTTCTATTTTTCTTTTCCTCTTTTTTATTTTTTCCTTCATTCTTTTTACTTTTTCTCTTCTTTTATTTTTTGTCTTTTATTTTTTTTTCTTTTTCCCCCTTTCTTTTTTCTCTTTTTACTTTCTTCTTTTCTTTTTTCTTTTTCCTTTTTCCTTTTCCTTTTTTCTTTTTTCTCTTTTTTCTTTCCTCTTTTTCTTTTTCCTTTTTCCTTTTTCCTTTCTTTCTCTTCTCTTCTCTTCTCTTCTCTTCTCTTCTCTTCTCTTCTCTT
>CM021732.1:36228579-36290699 GCA_011075105.1 Heteronetta atricapilla | reverse complement strand
TTTTTTTTTTTTTTTTTTTTTTTTTTTTTTTTTTTTTTAATGTGCAGTGGTTTTTAGCAGAATCCATAGGCTGTGCCTGCACAGACAAAGCCCGTATGGGGCAACGTAAACTCTGAGCCAAGCCTGCTATCAGAGATATTAACACAACCGATTATGTTGATGGAGTGAAGCCACTATTTTTATCTTACCTGAGATAAGGCACAGAGGATATAAATTGCTATATGAAAGGCAAGGGATTTAAAAAAAGGGGGGGGGGGGGGTGAGAAAAGAATCATTTTATTTTAAAGGCACAACAACAGTAAAGACTAAAAAGGAGGAAAAACAATATTATGTACATTTTCTGTCCCCACAGTCCTCAGGAAGATAAATGGGAGGGAGGTACAGCACTTCCCATGGGGCTGGGAGCACCAGGGCCAGCTGAGGCTGTGGGGCTGAGCATGGGGCTGCCTGTGGCCCAGGATTTCACAGCAGACCCAGCTTCCATCGTAAAGCAATTAGTAAACCCCCTTAATCCCCTTATCCTACAGAACATTCAAGACACATTTGCCCCAGACACCTGACAGTAACCCCCCAGGACCAGTCCTGTCCCTGTGGCCAGTGCTCCAGCACCTCCAGGTCCTGCACCCCACAGGGAGGCACTGCCAAAGCCTGGCAGCTATGAGATTCAAGGTTCGAGAGCTGAAAGATCCTTTTTAGCAAAGATTGCTTTCCTCTTTTTTTTGGTGCTTTCCTGTGAGGTGAGCATTAGGTAGCATATGTGGCTAGAGAGCAGGAGACAGATTTGTTTGCTGCACTGAATTTTTGTCATGAGGTTTGTGTTTAACCATTTTCTAGACATATTTCACCTCCTGTTGCTTCAGAGCTCGAGACCAGAAGCAGAGCTAGTTTCTGCATATGCCAAATCGAGGAAGGAAGATGAAAACATGCAAACGGATGTCTACACAACCCAACACAAAGCCGACAGACGTTTGTTTGGCATGCAACCCCCGTGATACATGGATCACTGGCATTCCCTGCTGCCAAATTCGATGTTTTGAACACAGCGCTGGTTCCTCTGAAAACAGCAGCAACATTTCTGGTGATCTGGATGGAGGTAAGATTTCATCAATGAGCTTGATCATGGGAATACTCACCGACCTGCCTCAGCTGCTGACTTGAGGCATATAAACCTGCAGGCAACAGTCTCGGCGACAGATAGACTGACATAAGGCAGGCTTCTCAGCCACAAAACATTAACTTCCTTGCAGCCCTCAGAGCAATATGTAACCCCCCACTTTTGTATTAGCTTGCCTAGGTTAATTTCTTCAAAGACAGGAAATAAAAATTAAATAAGCAGAAGTTTTATATCTTAGTCGAGATATAAATGTCAAACAAAAACCACCCTAAGAAATCTGCATTGCTAGGATGAGCAGAGTAGTACTCCTTCTGATTTTTTTATGCTGGTGGTTTTTAATTTGATATATGTAAATGAACTCCCTGTTTAATTGTTAGCCCAGTTGCAACACCTTGTTGCTGACATATGCAGAAATTTCACTAACCAGACTAGCTAAATGAACTGCTTTTTTTCTAGCTAAAATGTCAATAAACTATATCAGCTCAGAAAGTCAGAGTAGGTCCATTGATAACAGCACAGGTATAACTGCTAACCCTGACTAATGTGTTAACGTCACAAAATAGTTTTCATTAGATAACTTCTTAAAGTATATCTTACAGCCTTGCTTTCATATGGGGTGGAGAAGAGTGGTAAAAGCTGAGAATGTAAAACACTTTTCCTTTTATTAAATAAAATCTGCTATGTTCTCAGTACATGCTTCATCACAGCATTATTTCATGAACACAAGGCATTATTCAAAAAAGTGATCCCTCCCCAATCTCCCCAGCAAAGCTGTACAACATATCTGATTTATCAGCAAGTTATTTGGAAATGTCCCTAATAGGTGCATCTTACCATTTTCGAGATACAGGTTAAGACTCAGGCTCTGTTTCATCTCCAGTGGTAACAAGTTCTGTAGCTCCAGGCCTTCTGCTAAGAATGCTTGTGCTGTTCCCCACCAGTTACATCACCCCGTTCATCCCAATTACATACACCGTAGCTGATGTAGTGCTTTAATAATTTGTTTTATTTGTGTGCTGATTAAAAATTTCTAGATCAAACATTTAATGAAAAGCTCTCCAACCTGACAGGTTTGCTGCTGAATGCAGTCATTTACAACTCAAAACTTATAATAACCAGAGCAAGTGTTGGAAAAGCTGTTCATGCCAAATGCTCAGCAACTGACATACATAATCTTATATCTTTTCATTCAGACTTTTTTTTTAAAAAAAAAAAAAAAATCTGAGACCTAATTATATCGGTTGTAACTGTTCTGAAATGAATGGTGGCAGGAACTAATACTTGTTTATTTTCTTTCCTGACAAGTACTCTGAATAAAAACAGTTTCTAGACATGATGGAATGACTTTTCCTATGACTCAGACACATTCAACGAAATAAGGTTTGAAGAAACCGGAGCTTGTTTTCTGTCTAACAATAGTAATTGAAAATACCCAGAACTTTTAAGTATTTACACCATTTAGAAGCATAGGACTAAAAACTACGTAGGAAGGCCAGAAAGTCTCCAGCAAACAAGCTCCTGCCCTAAGCTTTTTCATTTGAGTGAGATACTGCACTTATTCACTCAGGCTTATTTCAGTTTAATGAATTTCTCTTTTCAGTTTGATTTTATTTTTTATTTTTAATTTACAGGTGCCTCTTAAAGTAAACAGTCATATTTCCAACTGGCAACATATTTGATGTTCTTCACAACTCCAGGGCAAACTGGAGTTTTAAAATAAGCTACTTAATAATGTAGAAAAGGCACATAAAACTCCATGCTTATTTCCATGTTGCAAAGATCTAAGCAGCATACTTTTTGTGAACTGCTTAGCTGCCAGTTATTTCAGCTTCTTTAGGAGTAAGCTGCCTAGTTTGGCTCTGTTTTATAAAGGTTTTTGTTTGTTTGTTTTGTTTTTTTTCTCTGTAGTAAGGAGTTTAAAATAAATTAAATATCAGTAAATTTTATTTGAAAAACGTGTGAAGTCTCTGCTGAAAAAAAAAGAGAGAGATATCTGTCAAGTTAAGTACAGTAATTGAAATGGCATGAAAATGCTTTCAAAATACATATTTTTAAAAAACTAACTTATTAAATACCATTGTCTATATTCTTCTTTCTTCCCTAACAATGCAAGCATATTTTCTGATCCCAGGAAAGCACTCAGGCTGTCGATTGTTCTTCTGCAATTGCAATTAAAACTACTTGGCCTTTGACCTTATGTCTCACGCTCAAAATGCGCACCGTGTACAAACCACAGTGTGCTCCCTGCTGCATCTGACTGCTGACAACACCTCTGACTCATCAGCTCTAACCCCGAAATCACACAGCCAATATCTCTCTATGCAAATGCCATCTTCGAGCAGGCTTTCTGTGGAGTGTGCCAAAGTGGCAGACTGGCAAAGACCTGAAACCATATCAATATTCCCAATTTCGGAATGGTTAGGATGCATTGGCAACCTGGTGCTGGGTAAGTAAAGGACTGTAAGGCAATATATTTCTCACTCGGAAGGGTAGCTTTGCAATAGGTCTGGGGCTGTTTCTAAAGCGAAGCACTAACACTCCCCCAGAAATCTCGCGCAGTCCCCGGGCAAGCTTTTGTAAAGCTGATCAAGTTCAAGTTTGGCTCTGCCCTGCCTCCTGGGCCATTCCTCATCAGCGGGCTCCCTCTAGAGGGAGCCCGGGGCAGCTGCTGGGGAGCCTGGCCTTCACCCCAACATCTGCATGCACATCTGGATGCACACAGCCCGCGTTGCCCCGCTCCTTCCCCTGGCGTGGAAAAGGCAGCAAAAAGCTCTGGCATGTTTGGTCTGGAGAAGCAGAAGGAAAGCAAATTCCTAGCATTAGTCCACAGGAGTTTCAGCAGCACAGTTGTGATGTTCTTGAATTTACTGGCACGCTTCTTCACCACCACCACAGAGATCAGCAGGTGTATTTCCAAAACACGGACAAAAGAAGAGGTAGACTTGAGGTAGGAGTGGTGTCGCAGAGTGTCTTGGAGTTAGCACTTCTGCAGGAGTTGTAAGAGAGAATTTAAGCTCAGGCTTTCGCGGCTGAGCAGGAGCAGCATCCCTGTTCCCTCACCTTGCATTTGGGTGCTGAAATTTTGGCCTCAATGGCAAATTCCATCCTGCTCAAGGGGTGCCCACCCTGGGCTCAGCACCGTGGTGCTGAAGCACCTGCCAGGGGAGCCCTGTCCACTGCCCTGACCTCCATCACCACTCTCAAGCATGCTCTGCCTTCACACATTATTCCTAATCACAAACCAGAACACATTTATGATTTAGACTTCTTCTTTGGTGCTACATGAAAGCAGTACTCAGTATGGCACTTTAAAATACCATTTGTACCAGAGTACCTGAAATATGTTGTGATGTTACAGATGTTGTCTATAGTGGTGACAAGAAACTAAACAAGTCATACCTACAACATGTGATGCATTTTCAAGTAATTAAAAAACTGTTCTAGAGTTGCTAGAGTTTTCTTGAAGCCAACGTTTCTGCTGGCATCAGAAATAACACCCATTGCCGTGAACACACAAAAGCAACACAGTGCAACACAGGGTCTATGACTCCTGGTAATTCACCCTCTGGAAGAGCACAACTCCCTCCAGCAACCAGAGAAGTCTGCACGAATAGCACAGATGAGCTTCCTGTAGGTTTCTGACATACAGGGTAGTGGGGCTGAATCTCTCCTGTAGTTTATGTCATACTTGCACTTAACTACTCTGTTCCTTAAAAACTGATCTATCTGTACCAGTAGGCATCTATATTTGGCCAGTCTCACCTCCAAGTAAGAATGCATTTAGCATACATCTCCCCTGTGCAATGGAAAGGCACAAGGCTGGCAAAGCCAGCTAGCATTACCTAAGCTGGAATGTTTGCATGGAGTGGTACAGACCCCATGCAAGGATTACAGCTCTGTCTTGAAACCATGTGTAGGCTGTAAATTCAGCCTCATTAGGATGTATTGGCTGAGGCAGAACATAATGCTGACGTGACTAACCTGCCTCTTATTTTGGAGCTGGAGTGGTCATCATTAACCCAGGCATCTATGCTATACATCTATCTACGTTGTAAACAGTCTAAAAGAGAGAAAATTGGACCAAAATTGCTACCTTGAATTTAGGAAGCTGACCAGCTTTGACCACTGTACAGCTGATCCTGTACGTAGGTTACACCAGAGAAGGCCACAGAAAGATGTATTCCAAAGACCATTCAAATAGCATTACCAAAAGCAAACACAAAGCCTGAAAAATAAGCCTGAGTGGTCCTAACTTATTTTCTTATCTGTGTTCAGTTATTTTCTATTTATTTATAGATGACATTTTTGCTATGCCAGAGTTGTATTATATGTTGTCCAGTTCCCAGAGAACAAAGGAGTGTGTTTATAGAGCTCTTACCTATAATTAGTGTCACCCAGTTAAACAAGGCACCTCTGTTTTATAACTGCCAAAGCTGTCACTTTTTTTTTTTTTAATTCAGAATGAATTTCAGTGATGGACTACTCGAGCCACATTTTCTTTAAAAAAGTAGTGTAAAATGTGTTACTACTCTAGACCTGCTATTCTAACCAACCATATCAGGTGGCAGGCTCTGCCACAGTGCCAGAGCTCAGAAACGCTTCCTCTATTATATTTCCACTTAATTATTCTTGTACTTTTCAATAACTTTGTGTCATAAAATCGTGGCATATAGTCGATTTGGATTAGCTTTATCCTACCAGGTTATGACAGACTTTCAGCCTAGTCATTAATCTGTCGTCATAAGTTTTGGATACATATAGACGTGAGAGCCAGGCATATTTAAATTGGGAAGGTATACTTTTTATGAGTCTACATTTAATTAGAATTCCAATAAAAGTGACACATCCATTTGAGGCAAGCTTAATATGCTGAGTTTAACTTTTCTTCGAAACACCTTTCTCTTAAAAGGAATGTCTGTAAAGAAAAACAGTATTTTCTCCAGACATAACAGTCTTCAGGCCAGCCTTTCCCAAGAAAATATGTCCTCCAGAGCAAAGGCCCTACTGTAGGCCCTAGCAGATCCTGCAGCTCAAGAGGAGGCTGGGGAGGTCATGGAAGTGCTCGGCTTGAGTTCTTTTGTGTTCATTTACTCACCGAGGGTGGTTGTAATAGCAGTGTAAAAGGTGCACTGAGCTTCAAGGGGACAAAAGTGACTGAACCATGTTAGGTGTTACCAGTGCTGCTCCCTTTAAGAATGTCTAAATGGGTGGAAGATTGCTCCATGATGTACAAACCCTCTTCTCCAAACTGCAGGCCTCTCCTCCCCACATTATGCAGATGTTGGAGCTCCCTAGGCTGGCACTGCCATGGCATCCCCTGCCCAGGTTGTTCCCTGCACGTGAAGGGAGCAAGGAGTGGTTTGGGTGGCAGAGGGCATCAGCAGAGGAGGTTAACCACAGTCACAAAAACCCTGCTCTGCCCACCTTGCTCTTCTTCAATGAAGATGTGGGTTGGTTTCCAACCTGATCAACCACCTCCTGTTGAGAAGACAGGGCTCTGCTCCCCCAGGAGTCAAGAAAACAACCTGTTTTTCATAGCCAGTCTACCATTTGCAACACTCTCTTATTTTCCTGACTGAGGCAACAAATGGCCTCTCTGTCTAAGAACCTCAACCAGATCCTTCTCCACACTCAAAACACCCACACTATACTAACCATCTACCAAGGCTTTAGTCACTTGGACAGAATGACACTGGCTATCAGCATCGCCAGTTTCAGTCCACCTGATAAATTTTAATTTACACGAGCCAAAATAACCCATAAAACTGATGCATTTTTAAACAATTCTAGCAGTATGGATAACATTTGAAGCTTTATAACAGCTAGTATTTTTCCTATTTAAACATATTTTTATTATAAAAAAATAGGCCTGCTCAAAGTTACATTTGATTTTGTAACACCCTATATTAAGGCCAAGATTTAATACCTGAAAACTGTTTAAGTACACTTTAAAAATATTCTGAATCAATGAGCTCTCCTTAAACTCTAATGAGATAAAAGGTGCTATTCTTTAGTTATATGCAGTTAAGGAAACTTTTGAGGTCAGCTCACCTTATAAATATGTTGCAAAGTCATGCACTATATTAAATATTTACATTATTTTCAGTCTTTGCAATTGAGCAAGTTCTGATATTTACATTTCTCCTGACTGAAAGCACTTTCAGGTTCTGTTGTACAAAAAAAAAAAAAAAAAAAAAAAAAAAAAAAATCCTGAATTTGCCTTGAGGATTTAAGTTAGCTCACAGGAGTGGGGAGAACCTTTTCTTCATTTGCACTACCGAGAAATATGTGACACAGATACAAAAAAAAAAGAAAAAAAAAAAAAAAGAAAGAAAGAAAGAAAGAAAATTGATTTCCCTTTTGAAATCACTGAGCAGAACCTATCCTTCATCGGGACCAGTCCTTGTTGAAAAGTCACCAACTTTTCAAAGGCATCAGAAGACACAAGGATTTCATAGCATGTGATTTCAATTGACTCCTCATTGATTAGTATGAAAGTGGTTGGGCATTAAGGTGGCTGGGCACTTTCAGAAATCCTTCCTTCTTCCAAGAACAGAGACTACTTCTTAGACACTATGTGCAGACTTAGTCTATAATATCATTAACTCTAGTTATTGCATCTTTCATTTCATAATCATTAGCTTTATTCATTTTGCATGCAACACAATGATTTTACAAGTTATTTTCTTATTTATTCTGCTTTCTGACAAGTAAATTGATAAATGCAGGTTGATAAAATCCACAGTAAAAAATACAGTTTGGTAAATAAGAAATGCTTCCTGTTCCTTATGATGGGAAAATGTAAACGCTGAGAATCTAGCTAAACCTCAAGCTATTTAATCACTTAAATAAATATTTAGAAATATAGTGTGCCCTTTTTGGCTAAAAAAATATAAAAAAATAAAAAACACCCACATACCAAATTAAGTATGAAGAGTTCATTTGTTTTAATGACTTTTCTAACCAATGAATATGAGCCTTTTATAGGAAAAGCACTAAGGAGAAGGAAAAAAAGAAAAAGAAAAGAAACAGAACGAGTTTAAACATCACTATTTTAAAAATAGAAGCTTACTGCTTATATCATTGTTAAAACTGGCGATTCAGATTTCCAAGTATGGGATTCCTCTAATCAACTCTGAAACATATCAGAGTTTAAAGGGCTCTAACTTTCACTGGGAAAAAAAAAAAAAAAAAAAAAAAAAAAAAAGGTGCTTTTAGGGCACAACTCCTCTCATCTGAAGGTAGATATCTTAAATCAGATGTACAGCATCAGATATCTAATATTAAAGCAAAATGTGTCTAAAAGCTAAAACAATATAATTGCAAGAAAGAGTTGCAAAAACATATAACTTCACAACCGTAAGAAGCATTGAGTCACTTAGTTCCTCTCTCTGTCCTGAGATAGGATAAATTTGCTAAAGAAAATAACTACTAGTGGGGGAGGAAAAACAATCACTGTGAAAGGTGAAAAGATGCTCTCAGAGGAAATTTATAAGGTGATGAGCTACCACAATATAGTAAAGCTGTTCCAGGCCAGAGGTGCCATGGATAAAGACCATCATCTCTAATATTCAGCAGATCAGACATTCCTAAATACATCAGAAAAGAGATATATTCTCTGGGATGTGCCAGCACACAGGAGCTGGGCACAGCCCCGTTCCTACGCAGCGGTGCAAACTGCAGGCTGGGTCCCAGATGCAAAGCTACCTAAGATTGGCAAAGACAAGACCACAAAGAGGGTCTTAAAATAGTTTTTAACCAGATTCCAGATCCTCAGTTGCCCAGAGGAGATTTCTGCGTATGGTCTAGCCCTGAAAGCATATGACAAGACAGAACTCTCACCTCTGAAGAGATAGGAGTAAAAGGATCCATCTCCTACAGCATTTGGGAACATACTCTGCTCTCATTCACAGCTGTGCATCCTTGTTCATGTGTAAAGACTGCATGCTTACTATAATGCTTAAAGAAGCAAAGAGATTTAAACTCCAGTGAAAAAAATATGTAAGGTCTGCAGCTAGCTTTAAGAACTGTATCTGTGAAACACATGTTCACTAAGGAAAGAAAATGAAAAATCAAGTATGAAATTATATAAGATGATTAAAGGCATGGTTTAATCATACTTTCCTGGGCCAAAATGTTCAGTGTCCTTTGATTTGGCCTCAATAAAGAAATTTTAAAAAAAAAAAAAAAAAAAAAAAAAAAACACTTTTGTTTTTAAACACAGATTCCAAAGGGATTTTTGTTCTTTCCCTGCTCTTAAGTGGTGTCTAAAAAGCTGCCTTTGCTGCCAAATTTTTAAAGACATCCTAGCAAGCATGTTGATGGTGGGCTACTATTCCTCATTTGCAGGACTTACTGAGCCACCTTCAGAAGCCCATCTGATTCTTGGGGAGAGCCTCTGGTTAATGAGCAGCATGCTAGGAGGAAAGTTTCTCAAAGCCCCTTCCGTTGAAGAGCTATGCAGAAACACAAAAGATCACACAGGCTCAATCACCCAGCAGATGCACCTGTAATTGGAGAACAAGAAGGACATCAGGAAAACACAGCTCTAGAGGAATTGTGGGAACCTAATGAAATGCTTTTGGCACTAAGGAAAGTAGCTTTTATCTGCATTATTGAGCACTATCAGGTAAAGGAGTTACAGCCCAAACTGCAAGCTTGCTTCTAACTTCACTCCCAAACAGGCTAGAGAGTGTGACCCTAAACAGCTCCAAACCTATGGTTATGAGACTGCAATGAAAACACTTGGGAAGTATTAATACTCCATGGACAAACACAGACAACCACCTGCTGTCTCACACATACGCTTGATATTACAATATATACCCTTTGATACTACAATATTCCCCTATCCAGCCATTCCTTTTTGCCTTATATGTCCTTTTTTATTTGGAACAAAATGTTTTTCTCATCAGTTGTGTGATTATTGTGTTTTTTTTTAATTATTATTATTATTATTGCAAAATTTAAGCCCCCTTGATAGGATGCAGTAACTTTTGACTCATTGGGATGTAAAAAAGGTGAGTTGTGCAGCACTGCCCAGACCTCCCAGGCCATGGTGACGAGGCTCTGTCTCTCCAAAAGCTTTTTAGAGCATCACACATGGGACATGCCTAGCCTAAGGCCACTAACTGAAGAAATTGTTTGGTTCAACACAAGTAAATCTCACTTCAGAAAAAGTTTGGACAAAAGGAATAATAATAATGATAATAATAATAATAATAATGAAAACTATCCACAGCTTACTTACAGCTTACCCCTGCTTGTGCTACTGCACTGTATCTTATTCATTATGCAGGAAGTTTCATCCCAAGTGATTAGGCAGCAGTGACACCTAATGCACAAGCTGGTAATTCCTTTTGATACAAAAATATTAAAGACCTCTGCCTGCTCATGGCTATAATCAGAGTGTGCTGTCATAGATGGTTTGCAAGTTTTAGTGAGCTTCTGAGTGGCTGCTAAAGGCAGTAACATCCTCCTTATTCCCAGTTATTAAGTTTTGCTCAGTCAATAATGAGTTCATTTAAACCGAGAAACTGATTTGGATTTGAAGAGTAGGAAAGTTTGTTTTCCTTTTCCAAGCTATGAATAAAAAGTCTGAGGGGCTTGGATGTGCTAATTCTAAAATTTTGAAGGACTTCCTGGGCAAAAATAATAAGTTGACCACTTATTGGTAAAATTTCTTTAACAGAACTCAATTTGAAATGACTCATTTTTTCTATGCATCCAGCACATTCCACGCACTTTTTATTTTTTGGCAGATCAGACTGTTTTCAGAAAGCTAGTTTTCTGCACTGTTACTTGAATTTCCCTATCTTTCCAAAGGCATTTCTATCCAACCATGAATAAGAACAAGTATTCAAATAAACAAGAGATATCATTTACTATTTCATAGCATGATAACATTTAGGAATTTTGCTTAAGGTTTAGAAAGCAAGTTCCATTTTCAGTTATATATTAAAATAAGCATTTTGCTGGTTAGCAAAAAGGAGAATAGGACCATAAAATCAAACTTTCATTTGTAAATAAATATAAATTAATATTTTTCTACCCCAAAACTAGCTTTCTTAGGAAAAGAACTACATTATGTGAACACAAAACAAGATTAAAGTCTCTTGTTAAAATCATGGTCTTCTGAAGGTTAAAATCTTCTATTTAAAACAAGATCTGCTTACTGCTGCTGAGCTATTTGAGAATAAAGGTATTTCTCTGCGTATTACTATATCCGTTTCTGTGGTTCTTTATACTTTAGTTTGGAATTTTGAAGGCTCACGGTGATTTTGAAGGTTGATCACGATACAAGGTTTTCCTCCATTATGAACTATTATGTAAACTTTGTTTGAATAAGCTACATAATTTTGCCAAATGATTCCTGAACCCTAGCCAATGATATGATTAAAGAGAGCAAGAACTCACTTTTTATATTTAAAAAGTGTGTTTGGAGAAACTCCACTGGTCATTCAGATTTCATTAACCTCCAAGTTAATAATTCACATTCTGTCCATTATATTACATGTTGTCTTCAAGCCAAATTCACTCCTAGGATGCTCAAACTTGGGAAAACGTCACTCAGAGTGACTATATTTGCTTAGAATCAAGTAAAACTAGAACAAAGAGAAAGAAAACATATCACAGCGCCTTTTCTTAGACAGCCACAAACTTGCTCTGCTGCTATGAGTAGGTAAGAGTCTGGAAGGTAACACAGGAGCAGATTTCTGATGAGAATAATGTAGGAATGAACTGAAACAGTAAAACACGTAGAGCAGCAGCACAGAACAGGAACTGTAGAAAATAGCTTTCTTACCTAATGTGTAATGTGTCATTACCAGCTATGATGAACTGAATTCTACACACTGCTAGAGGAGCAGTGATGATTCATAGAAAGATCATGCACTGAGCTATCTCTGATAGAGGCTGTAGCAGATCTGAACAGATGGGACAGATCTCCCGGTGTGCTCCCCTGCCAGGATCCATTACCTCTATTGTAAACACAGATCCAAAACATGACTCAGTGTGTGACCTGTCCATTCACAGAAGTCACATGCTCCTCTGAGAAGACCCAGGGAGCAGAAGCAGAAGGGAAGGAAGATTTTACGTAAGTCTTTTTTTTAAATAAAAAAAAAAAATAAAAAAAATAATAATAAAAAAAAACTGTCCACAGTTTCCTTTGCCCTGCATCCCAAAATGCACTGCTTCCTCGCCCCATTTCTTCACAGAGCTGGCTTTAAAGACATGCTGAGCCTTTTAGAGAAGAACAGCTTCCCTTATGCTCAGCTATATATATAAATAAGATAAAAGCCCAAAGTGGTCAAAGGTTATTATGGAGGAAAACCTAAATATTTATTTGTATCTACAAAGTCTCACACTGGAATATCATGCCTTTTCCCCAAGGTTTTTTTGTTCTCACCTGTCCCCATCACCAATACCTAGTGCTAAAAGTCCTCGAATGCAGGAATAAATCCATTTTATACACTATAACTCACTTATGTCAAGAGCAGGCCACTTCCATTCCTCCTTTCTTCACACCCTCCTTCCCTCCCCATCTTTGAGCATATTGATGTAGAAAGTAAACAATATTATTGACTTTTCTAATGCAGGATGACTGACACCTAGGTGACAGCTAGATCCTACATGCTTCTTTGACTGTGTCTTAGAAATACTGTGGTCCCTACCACCTAAAACAAACAAACAAACAAAACAGCTTCTTGCTTATTTTTGTTGATTACGCTGTAAAAATCCAAGACTATTTCCATGGAGAAAAGAAATCAAACAATCTTCAGTCACCTTTTCTGAGAGCAGGTAGACTTGAAATGGATAACATAGTTTTAGGCTTGCAAATTCTTTCACTTGTCCACTCCCTGCCCAAACACTGAAAGTGAAATCCATCAATATAATCTACTTATAAATGTTTCCAGACTTCAGACAATGTAAAATGATATTCATACCCAGCTCTGACAGCCTTTTTCACAGACATTGCAAAACATTGTCCAAAATGTGCAGATCTGCAGACAGTTTTCATATTCAAATCTAAGTAATTTCACATCAAATATTTCTGCAGGTCTAATTTTAGAAAAATTCTTGAACACTATTACAGTGTAACAAAATCTAAAGAGAACTAATGTGACCCAGTAAAGTGAAGTATGAAAAGCCTGCATTGATATTCAAAGACCTGGATATTCAATTTCTTAGAGTTCTTGCTTCCCTTCAACATTTGCAGAGCTCTTTAAAACAAAGAGAGTGAGATCAATAGCCAATAATTAAATGTTTTGTTTTAATTAGATAATGTGTGTAAAAATTAATACAGATGTCTAATACACCTGGCTGAAGCACTCAAATGTGGCCCATGATTCCATGAAAGGGCTGCTCTCATGGGATTCTATTTTACGGCCTTATGGTATGTGGCTATTGGCAAAACTTGTTATCAGAGCAAATCAGATTTACTTTTTCATTGCCAAATCCCTTAAGAAACCATGCATGAAAATGAGGTAGTACATTGTATACAATATAAGTATCAATTATAAGAAATTTGTTATGCTGATTTTTTTCCCATGAAAGAAGCAATGTAATGTAACTATCACAAGAGTGCACTGCCAAGAATATAGTTTCATTGGGAATTTCTGGTAGAAATTGGCTGATTTGGGTCTAAAAACATGAATGTTAATACAAAAAGATGGTGAGTTGACCATAACATAAAACCATTGACAGAAACCAGCAAGTCAGTCGTGAACAGTTTTCAGAGATATTCCCTATCCTTTCATTTAAAATTCCCAGTTATGGAATAGGTACTACAAAACAAATAAACAAAAACCTACATTAAAGATCACCTCCATATTGCTGCCAAGGTAAACAGGTGATGTTTCATAGGAATTTGTTTCATTATGGTTAAGTGACATAGATTTTGCAATAAGGAAGCTTTAGGAAAAACTGTGGTCCTTTCTTCATGAAACATAAGAATCAACTGACAGATCTTTTACAACGAGAATCTGGGAAATATTCCTGAAGGGGGAAGAGGACTTCACAGACCTTGGGTAGCTCTTGAAAAATTGTTTTTTTCAAGCAGAATGAAGCTGGTGAAGATGCTTCATGTCCTTCCAGACTCATGCAGTCATCTCAGAATGTCTTTTCTCAGAATATAGGGATGCAAAGCAGAATTAAATAATTTTTTAAAAAAAGTTAAAAAATAAAAAGGAAAAGCAAGCAAAAACATCAGAGCTGCACAGCAGGCCTGCTGAGTCAGCTTCACTTGCTGGAAACAAAATCCAATGTGCTAAGCAAAAGCTGACAGATTACCAGTTAATTAGCTCAATATTTAGAGCAATGGTGGATTTGGAGATCAATTCACAGTAAAAGTGTCAGTGCACATCACCAAAGATGCAGATGCCCATGTGGCTGGGATTATCAGCCTTGGAGTGGATTAACATGAATGGAGTGCTGATGTGAGACTTGTGCTGCTGTTGGGCACAGACTAGAAATTACAGTATAAAAGGATTTGGGGCACTCCAGCCAAACTACCAGCATTCAGAACATGTGTAGGTCTTCTCAGTTTTCTGGTATAATTTACTTTGAATGTTAATATTCTTTAGCTACTTCTTAACATCTGGATTGTGTGCCTTTTGAAAGGGATGGGGGAATTTGTCTTGGCATAAACTGATACAATCCATCATTTTAGCCAATCAAATGCAAAAAAATAAAAATAAATAATGATACTGAAGAGGATGAGCATGATACTGAAGAAGCATTCAAATGCAGGACTGACTTAATGGATGAAGAATGATAAAAGAAAAGAAGTGGATCATTATACCTATGGAATGGAAAAAAAAATTAACAGTAGTGTAGAAATAAAAAGAAAATGCCCTTTGATTTAGCAGTAAATATTATCAAAAACTATGTATTAAAATGTTATCTCTTTGACTGTCTACACCTCCAACAAAACATGCAAGAATAACAAACTAAATGTAGTAAAGAGACCCAACCAAGTGGTAAAGCTCTCATAAGACCTGACAAGCTCTGAGAAACATTTTCCCATCGAGCCCTGAACCAGGACTTGATGCTGTGCTAATACTTGAGCAGACATACATAGTTTACAGCTGGGCAAGAAATTTTTTTGGTCAGAATAGAAAATATTCTACTTTGGAGGAAGAAAGCCTTGTTATAGTGTCAATGTTTAAAATGCAATTACACTGCTCAGGTCATGAACTTTATAGACTAATGCTTGCATCAAACAAGAGGATCTAATAACAATCTGTGAAAATAGAGTTGGATACTAAAACATGGGATGAATCAGGACAAATGGTATGTGAAAACAGCAGATACCCTAACCAGGAATGAAGAGCTAGCAATTCCCTAAAGAACCAACCCTATTCTTTTCTTTTCTCTGCAGGAAGGGAAAGGGAAGAAAAGCAAAAGGAAAACTGCAAAATAAAAGAAAAATCTCTCTACTACTTTTTAATTAATATTCTAAAGATCCCTTACTACTGACCTGCTTGACTACATGGAGTTATATTTGAAAGGATTGCTACAAGAAGAAAACAAGAGATAAACAGATAAACCCCAACAATTCTTAAGGTACTTTGTCTGTACTCTCTGTTTTTCTCAGGCATAAGACAATGTAAGACATAATCCTGTGTTTTTTTTTTTAACTTTTTGAAACCTTTGTATTTTGAGCTAGTGCCTATTCTAGGAGGTAGCACTGTTAAAAAAAAAAAAAAATGTTATCATGAAACTATATAAAACAGTCACAATATTAAATTTGGTATTTGGAGCAGTAAGAGCACTAACATATAGTTTTTTAATAATAATATGAATACTGAACTATTACTTACCCAGCATGCTCTAAATAAATGAAAAAATAAATGAAGTAAAAGAGTCCACAGGATGACACAGACAGAGAGAGACACTGGCTAGATAGATACATGCTACCAGCAAAGTCTGGATTGGTGTTAGGGGATTTTAAAACATTACAGTGGCTATCTTCAAATCAATTAAATGTGAATGGTGGATGACAGAGAAAGAGAATGATGCCCATCTTAACAATGCCTGACATAATCCAAACAACTGAAATAAACTTGCACGTAGACCTAGATAAGGAGGAAGTTGAACATGCATACGCTTACCCCCTAGTACCTGTACCCTTTTTGAATTTCAGGAGACTCTTGGAATTTACTACGTCTCATGGAAAATTATTAACAGATAAACTACATGTGAATATATACATATGGATACTTACATATCTGTAGCAATCATTCTCTACCTCATATATATTATTCTCCATAGAAGTATTTCCTGGTCATGATCCACAGCTTCTGAAGGAAATCAGTACTGTAATTGCGCAGGGATCTCCATGTTCATTAGATACATTTGCAGATCTAAAAAAATCCCAGCAAAAGTCAAAAACTCTCCACTCAGTGAGAGATCTAATGAACAAAAATAAGGTGTTTTATTTTCTAAAAAGAAGCAGGTTAAATTCACCACAGCGTAAGTGCTTAATTTTTATCTTTTCCTTCCTTGGTCAATCCAAAGAATAAATCAAAGCATTTAAATAAAATTAGAAGAAAATGGGTACTGGAAAAAAAAAAAAAAAAAAAAAAAAAAGAAGACCAGTTCAGTTACACAGCTCCAATTCCAATCTGTCAGTATCTTAGTTTCAGAATAAAACTTTGCTAATATTGTCCTTGACAGAATTTGGGGAAATGGGAAGGAAGAAGGTTAGTTTGAAGTTATAACAAACTACCCTCAGTTACAGTAGTTGCTACAAGCTACAAGACACACTGAAGATGCAGGTTTGTACTGCACACAAATGCAGAGGATGTTTGCTCAATATTTATACTTACAAAGAAATGTAAGTACATCCTCCCTCCAGTATAGAAATTGGTTAATCAGGACAAGATAAATTGATCAAAGGTCACAGATCTGAGTCCTAGGAGCAGCTGGTGTTTAGCAGCCTATGTGTTAGATACCAAGGAAACCTTAAAAACAGGAAATATCAAACGCAACTCAAGAGAGTAGAACTGTTGTGAATTTGTACTTTTCTGATTCATGCAATGATTTGCAGATGTCCTCCAAATCCTATAGCCAAGTTATAAGAAGCTAGACAAGCTAGTCTTTAACTGAAGCTGCCCTGTCAGTCACTAATAGCAGACACAAATGAAAATGTGACTTTTATTTTTTTTTCTTCCAGATAATCAGACAAATGAGTTTCTATAAACTTTTGAATTATTTTGTTCTTAAAGAGACCGTTGTCCCAAAATCCCTTGGTTAAACAAGTGGTAAAGCATCTGTTATTATTTTTAGTTTCCGTAACTAATTACATTACAGCATGTCAGCCAAAGTCAGACCTGTAGCCAAAATCTGCTTTGCTACATTGGTGTAAATCTGAAATAGCTGACCTGCTTTCAGGGAAAATTAAAATCGATTTAGCTGAAATTAGAATTTAGTCTTTAGAATCAGCAAGTGCAACTCTTCATTAGCCCAGATTGATACCATGCTTTTGGACAGGTTGGGCAATTTACTCTTACTTTGCCTTCAGGCAATGTGCAGCAGTGTTGAATTGTTCAAAGGGTACCACCATACACCAGTGGTATCAAGAAAAGTTTCACCATTAGCACTGAGGAGGGTTGTTAATCCTTAAGGGAACTGAGTAAGCAAATTCACACATGACAAAGGAGCTTGTTCTCTCCCTCCTCATGCAAAATAAATAAATAAATAAATAAATAAATAAATAAATAAAAGGTTAACAACTAAATTCCCACCTTTGTGTGGGAATTGCTGTGTTACTCCAATGTTAAGCATTGGGAATAAAAATTCCCTCCAGGAATTTAATTTATTTACTGTGCTTTCAGCTGGATGGAATTTGTTTTCCCCATATTCTGAGAAAAATAAAGAAAGAATTTCTCTGTTGTATTTTAACTATAGATATGTGCACACACACACAGGACCTGAAAATCCTGGTGCCTTTTTTACTTCCCCTCTTGCACTCTGAGCAAACTTTAATAATAATAATAATAATAATAAATGTAATTAGTATCTACACAAGAAAGAAATCACCTGAATTTCAGTTTGCAAATGAACTACCTGATGATCTGAAGCAAACTTTATGTTAACATCTGAGAAAACAGTTTACTGAATCAGAGCCAAGTACAGCACTACCATCCTTATGCATAATGCTGTTAGAAAACTTCTTAGCCTATGGAAAAGAGAACTCCTCTCTGAGGAGTAAGGTCTTCCCACCAACTTAGAGGTTTATTGACTGGTTACTGTGAGAAATATTTAAAACCATTAGAAAGCCTCTTAAGTGATACATAAAAGAGCAATCAGGGAGTTTTACTAGAATCCACTATCTGAGGGTAGACAGATTTTAAAATAATTCCCTAAACACTGCTGGGTTCTAAATTGACAGTTTTATTTAAAGAGAGGGACCCAGCTATTGCCCTGGAAGTTGAGCCACTTCAATGTCCAGGTTAAAAAAAAAAAAAAAAAAAGGCAAACAAAATGTAAGAGGGCACCCAAAAAAAGGTGGGGATGAGAAATGTTGCCATGTGAATTATTTTTATCAGTAGTTCACTCTCCTCTGCAAACACAATCAGCACTACTAAACTCCATCTACCTCAATAAAAGTAGAGGAAAATCAGATGGAATTAATAAATGAAAGTGAAAAAAGGACATGAAGATCTCATACAATGAGAACTTGAAAATGTTTGTAGCTGTCTGCTTCAGAGAGAAAACTAACTAGAAGACACAATAAGAAAATACTATTCATCTAGAAAAAGAAATAACAGACTACATTATACAAGACAAGTAGGCAAGTAGTAAAAACAAAATGTCATAAGTGTAAAACTGTTGAGTGGAATTTTCTCCATGCACAATTTGTGCAGTCCTCCATGCAGAACTTTCTGAATCCAAATGCTCAGAAAGGAAATAAAAAGACAAATGCAAGACAATATTTTTATAGAAATATTTGCAAGCACAAATTCTTCATTGATACTGTAGATAACATAGTACCAGTCCTGATTCAAAACCTTCTGAAGTCAATAGAATGTTTTTGTCTTGAACTCAGATGAGCCTATTGTTACGAATTTCCATGATTTGTGAGAAGACATAAATTCCATCTTTAAAAGAATACAAATGCAGTTTTTGTGTTATTATTATTTCAAAAGTACTTGGTTTCTCCCTTGGGATATATGATGGAAATGGTATAAAAAGAACCATAATGAAAATGAAATTTGGAAATAAAATTTACCAGAATAAGAAGAAATATCAAATAACAGCACTCCCAAAATTGAATACAGTTATGGAAAGTTGCCATCTGAAGAGATGACTTGTTCACATCCATTACTCAGAAATCACTTCTAAGATGGCAGATGCCTAAATGTGTGATCCTTAGTACTTCATAGAAATATACAGTAGACGCAGACACATATAAGAAGTATTTCAGCTGTTTAAACAATCTGTTTTGCACAGAAAAGCTTTTGATCTTTTGGCTGGTAGTTTTCATGAAATATGGGGAAAGAACTAAATGTAATAACACCATTACTGAAAACAGTACTCAGAGGCACCTGAAAATAAAACAGATTGGTAAAATTTACATGCACTCATAGAAAAACTGGCATTAAAAAAAATGTAATTATACAGCTCAATCTACACAGCAACTGGATCAAAACTTTCATTACTTCAAATCCTAATAGCATTGTCTCCCAGTGACTTGGAGGTGTGAAAACTGTGTTTACAAAAAAGGGAAAATATTTGTACCTTATTTAACTAACAGAAAAATCATTTTTTCTTCATGTTTGGAGCAAGCATCATGTGAATTCTTTATCTCTAGTGCTGATCAGCCAGGAAAGCAAGGTGGAGAAAGGCACCAGGTGGGAGAAAAGAGCAAACAGCACAAGAAATAGGAAATGAAAGAAAGTGAGAAGAAATGAAGGAGACAGCAATGTCTAGAAAAAAAATAAAAAGTGAGCGAGAGAAACTAATGTAATATCTAGACATGAAGTGACATTTCATCTTGAACTCTGTTTTTTGAAGTCAGAGAGGGATTTCTATGGGCCATTGACCTCCTGCTCACCTTCCCTGAACGGCTGAGTTTCATTCACCATGCTCTACAGCTAAAAGAATTCTGCAGTTTGCTTACCACAATTTTGCACCAACACAAATTACTTAGCCAGTTTTTCACCAAGTACCAAAACCCTTTTTTTTGCTTTGGGAGTTGTTCCCTACCCTTATTTCCTTTCCTAACTTATTATTGAGATAGGAAAGAAAAAAAAAAAAAAGGAACTTCAGAAAACTGTTTCAAAAATAGTAATTAAAAGTATTTGCAGAAGAATTAACACACATACCCACTCATACACACTTAATGAACTCTAAGTTAACAGAAGTTAAGATTATGGGAGGGAAAGAAACCTTGCAAAGAAAGTAAAGTCTGGAAAAAAAAAGGACAGAAAGAGCTGTGAAAACTAAAAGAAAAATAAAATATGACACAAGAAAAAAAGTAAGGCAACAAGGGCTGTTTTCATGTGCATCTAGAAATATGATAAATATTGTAGGTACCGAAAGCTGAGATAATCCTGTATCTAAAATGACTTCATAAATTTTCCAGTGTTATTTAGGAAAATGCTTTAAAATGGATCCGTTGGCATTTAAAAAACATTTTTAATCAATGTAAGGGAAACGGCCTTGAGTTACCCTGAAGAGCATGCAACATGAGTGTTGAGCTACCTCAGGTCAGTTCCTCCTATCCCACCACCCCAGCTGGGAAGTGGGGTGGCTGGGGGAACCCCCTGGAGCTGAGGACAGGCTGAGGCCAGGCCTGGATGTTGGCCCACGGGCAGAGGCCATGATCAGTGGGGTGTCCTTTGTTGTCCTTCCTGGCCTGCTTCCTACTCCAGAGGAGATGTGACTCCCTGGGTAGGGTGGTTCCGAGCAGGCAGCTGCGTTAGAGGAGAGAGGAGAAGGCCCATGACCCTTACAGGGGACAGGCTAAGGAGTAGGAGGTGCCACGCTCATGAAGCAAAACAGAAATGGGTTCCCAAAAGCAGAGGAGGAAAGAGAAAGCTTCTCTTAAGCCCCCAAATCTGTCAGCTCTATCTTGGATTCCTCCACCCAAAATATTACCAACTCCACCCAGTCCCCCTCCCCAGCAAAATCATAATGCAAAATTTCATAGCCCATTCTCTATGAAAAACATAACTGTATCCAATCCTCCTTCTTACTCCCCCACTGTTTTACCTGCTCCAAAATTTCTCAGCCACCACTGCAAGACTGAGTCATTATGCTGCTGAGAAACTTTGAGCCAGTTCTGGGACCGGGTCCAGCAGCAGTGCAGCTGCTCTCACACGATGCTGAGCCTGAATCATTAAGCTCTGCCAGACATGAGCCACAAGGGTATCTCGGCACACAGATCCCCAGTGCTCCTACTTGTCAGAGAGTTTATTAGCCCAGGCAGAGTGCCAGACTTTGGCAGACCCATGGGTCCATGGGGTGCTAAGCTTTGAGGTGTGGGAGCTCTCCGTGCCTTTGCAGGTTTTCCATTAATTGAGGTTAAATTGAATTTGCCAAAGGAGTGACTGGTCTTGAGCTATTTTTCTCCTTTGGTTATTTTCTCTATAAACAAGTTGACTTAACTCAGTACCTAGTATAATTCTCTCCATAACAGGCTGGAATACAGAATTCATGGGTTCTAACTGAAAAGTTTTGTGTCAGTCTTTCTACCTGCTGCTCTGGTACCTGGTTCAATCATGCTTTTGATCAAACTGGTAGCTCAGCTGGCATCTCCACTCAAGCTGCTTCACCTACATGAGCAGTTCAGTTGTTCATCAGTCATACAGAGATGATCTTAGGGCTTCTAAAGCAGTCAGTCCTGTTGACCTGGTGATGATAGGCACAGAGTCTACTGATCCTCAGATAACTGATCCCCAGAAAGAGGAACCTGGGGCAACGTAATGACTTGTACAGGCATGATAGAATAAGCTCTTAGGAAACTGGCCTGTGGTGCTCCTCAACACTTGCATTACGGTTTTGTATCAGCCTGATCATACATTATGTGAAGTACTGTGGCTGTAACATACCCACATCCAAGGGAAAGCAGTACAGTCATCAGTGTGAGCTGTCAGGGCACTTCCAGAGGTTCACAGGAAAGAATTTTTAAACTCAGAGGGCAAACATAAAGGACATGTTTCTTCTTCCACCAGACAGGCAAGTGGAGAACAAACTCAAAATATAATCCGAAGTTACCAAATAATAAAAGTAACAGAAGTTTCAGTGTTTTGACAGAAGAAGAGTATATGAGAAGCAGAGAGCCATTAACCCCCGGAAAGACTAAGGCGACTACGTATTTTGTTGGTTTTACTAGCTGGACTTAATTAGACAACATATGGCTTGCCTAGGATTTCATTAAAGATTGAGAAATTTTGCTTTACCTTGAGTGTTAACTCATATATCTTTGGAAAATGAGGCAATGAGGCAGCATGCACACCTGGTGAGAGAAGGAAAATCTACTGGATAACAGTGTTCATGTTTTAAAATTCCTTCCACAGTTGCAAAATGTACATGTCATTATCATTTCTAGAGCTTCTCTAGCACGTTTCCACCAAAAGCATACAGCTGAAAGTAACCAGCAGTATCGTCATTAAAATAGAATCCCCCTAGTCTCAATATGGTGAGTGTTTTGGTAGGATTAATTAATCATAATGGTAATGTTTGTAAAGAGATTCACAACACATCAAGTTAGTCTAGAAAAGTGACTTTGCCACCTTTGTACTTAGAAATCTATTACAATTTATTTTATTGCTACCTTAAAAAACAAAACAAAACAAAAACTAAAATTTAGAAACTCTTACTACTTGTTCTCTCTCTAAGTTTTATATTACATTTATCATCATGCTATCCAAACTCAAAAGACTTCTAAAATCTCTCTGTAGGAGCTTTTGGTGTTCTTCAGAGAACAAAACAGAAGCCTTGGGAGTACAGGAAGGGTGAAAATGAGGATGTTAATGATTGCACCAGGGAAAAGTGAGCTTTCAGGGTAGCGTGTCAGAAGACAGACCTTTCTGTGTGTCAGTTTTTCCACATGAATAAAGAGCTCAACCACCTTTCTAGAGAGCTTTAGGTTTGCAGAGCAAAATCAGTATAGAAACAAAAACTATTACTTTACAATCAAGATAATGAAGGAAAAAAGGCATAAGAGCCCCTTCTTTGTTGTTTTGATAGTGCTGGTCACGCTGAATCTCCAGACCTCTATTTAGAGGTATACCAATCTTCTCAACCTTTCTCACTTTCTCTCCCATTTTTGCTGTTTACATTGGAATAAATGTTCTTGACCATACCTTACATTAGACAAAACAACAAATCAACAAACTCATCTGACTCAGGTTTTTGGTAAGCATTTTATTTTGGATGTCTACTGAATACAGGACACAGAACAGAGTTCCAAGTTTTTCACTGACTGTTACATTCCCTGACTCACTCCTTAACTATTGTCCAAACCAATACGATACAGCAAGATAATACAGACATTAGACCTTCCCAAGAACTTCAGATTGTGCATATTAAAAAGCTTTTGGATTCCATCTTGCTGCTAGGAACACAATACACTGAACCAAAATCAAACACTCCTCTGTTGCAATTTGATCATGTAGACTACTATAATAACAGAACAGCTCTAATTCCCAGAGCAAACAGGAAAAAAAAAAAGTTAGAAATGAAAAAGGAGGAAATGTGACTACTGGAAAATGTACTGGAACTTGTCTCTCTCAAAGTAAGCCTTGTGGCATCCTTGTATTTGGTGTTATAATCCAGATATCCACTTTTCAGTGGCACTATGCCATCTTCTGTGAAGTCATAAAAGGGAGTATGTTTTAAGCTATATAAATAGTGGGCTCTTGGAACATAGGAGGACACCATTACACAAAATTATCATTAAATAAAATGATCCTATTCTTTTAAGTTAGAACATTACATAAGCTAACACCCAATATTGTCAGGAAGTTAAGGAACATAGCAGACTGGACAAAAATGTGATTTATTTCTGCAAAGGAAGAATGAAGATAAAAATAAGCAGGTAAGTGGGTGGGTACACTTTGTATATCTTCTCTCTAAGAATACTTCCATTTACCTTTTTTCTAATTAGCTGGACAATTTTGGCATTCTCTTATTCCCTTATTTAGCAATCATAAAGACAAATCTGTTTTCTTTTCAGGTTGGATTATCTAGGAGAGATTCCTGCTCTGATTGACCACTAGTTGCCATGTGCAATCACAAAGCAGCAGCAGACAAGCTTTCTTAACAACATTATCTCAAAACAGTTCCACAACAGTGACTTTCAAGAGAGAAAGAGGGTGTAATTCTAGTCCTCTGTCTTTGCTGAGACTTGTAAAAGCATGATTACTGAATGGAACAGCTGCTGACTGAGGAATGGAGCTGCAAAAGCATATGATATGCTGTCCATACAGACAGCAGTCATTTTATTCCAGGGATTAATTCAAATTAAGATATGGTTCCAAGGACAGACATGAACTGGTGATCTAAAGGTGAAAAGCTATGGATGTTATAGAAACGATGCACCTCTTTACTGAAGAAGTAATTAACTGCATGTTGGAGATGTCTCTGACTTCTGGAGGAAGGACTAAAATTGTAGCAGCCTGTTCTGAACAAATGCAAAATGCAGCTAATAGGAACACATAATTCATCCCTCTGTTGTAGTTCAGAGCTTACAGGCATTTCATGGTAATTCCCACTGTATTCAATGGAACCAAGGGAAGCATAACTCTTCCTGGGTAAAGAGAGATCTCATTCTATTAGTTTGTTGGGGATTTTTTTTCATGATCTTATCATCTGATATTTTGTTATTAGCAGATCCCAGAATTATCCTGAAAAGGTAAGCGCAAATACTTCCAGCTATTTTTCTTAATAAGAGATGATTTATTGTAATTTGCTAATGAAAACTGTCATAAAAAATCTAAATAGACTGTTTTTCCTTACTGAGTTTGCCTTTTAGCTGAAATGATGCAACAAATATTATTACCCCTCTATATCGCAATTGTTATTTTTCACACTATTTGCAGTCTGATCTCTGAGACTCCAGCACTCTTCCTGCAGGAGATGTCTGTAAAAACTATACATTACTATAACTCTGCATAAAATCAAAGTCAATGATAAAATGGAAAGTGGGGAGGGAGGAAGAAAGAACGAGAGCAGATCAAGCCTGCTAAATTGTTGATTTATTAGCATATAATCCTGAAAACTTTCTTTAAAAAAAATGGCCCATGAGGTCTGGTTTTGATAATTTTGCCTAGAAAAGAGAATTGACATATAGGGATACATTTTCAAAGCATTGCCCAAAGTTTTAACAACATGATTCCCATTGACATTAATGAGTCACATGGCTGAAACCCTGCACAGTGCTTTGAAAATGTACCCTACAGCCTTTTAAGCCTGCTTTTGGGAAACCGGAGCACTTGCCTCCTAAGTAACCTTTCAGTTGCAACTCACGATTGCAGCTACGCACAATGTCCTTTCTCTGGAGGAGAAGGCTTCCCCCTGTGCTGCGTGAGGGTCCCTGCAGCAGAAGTGTCCCGTGGGTATGCATGGAGCTGCCCCAGTGACAACCCCACTCCTCCGTGACCAGGAGGGGATGCGGGCAGGGAGAGGAACGTGGTCTGATGGCAGCTGCCGTAATTGGAAACAGCTTCCAAACTGGTTTTAATTATGGTGAGATCTGGCCTGGCATCTACTCTATCCAGAATCAAGATTGCCCAGGCCTCTGTCTTGAGCTCTGCTTGCACTGTTGTAATACAAGATCTTCAGATATGCCAGCGGGCTCAAGCCTTGTCATTTTTTCCCCTTTTCTCTACTAAATGGTGCTACGAAAGGAAGCAAACCTCCCTTCTTAAAAGAGAGAAGTTTGCAGGGAAATGTAGTAATTTTATTATACCATTTTGCGAATGGCTGATTCACCCCTTGCACACAATCTCACCTGTTTTACATCCTTTGCTCATCACAGCAACAACCTTCCTCACTACTTTCTCACCAATAAGATGGACATTTGACTTGAAACAACTCTTCTCCATTGGAAAACAGGAAGAGGTTTCTTTCCTCCTACTAAATAAATTGATACATTTATTTTGGAAAGCTTAACATCTTGAAATTAAGACTATTGAGAAAGCCAGTTACAGAACAAATCTATGTGCAGCATGCCTTTGCTGAAGTTAATTAACTTGAATGCTATTTATATCCTCTCAGACATAAGATCTTGCAAACCTTTGAAATGTTAGACCTGGACAATCCATAGACACTGCAGAGGAGTGTGGGTTATGTTAAGACTGAAAATATTTGTCATGCAAAAACTGTAAATACTTGGGACGTACATCAAAAAATGTTGTAGTTAATGGCTAAAAGGGATGCAAACTTTGGCTAACCTCCACGGTGAAAGTAGAGCACTTTAGGACAGATGCTTAGTTAGGTGCCTTGGCAGACCAGCTATGCAGAGAAGTGATATTGCCTTTGCATGATGGGACACGGACTGTAAAGGCTGTAACAGGATTGCTTCCTGTGAAAGGAACAGGATGGATTAAGTCAAATCAAGGATGGAAAGTCAAATCAAGTTTTGGGTATTTGCTCTCTCCTCTCTCCAGCAGCTGGCTGACCAGTGCCGTACAGGTATTAGAAAACTGTTATTTTAGAGAAGAAAAAAAAAAAAAAATGCAAGCAAGCAAGCAAGCAAGAAAAAAGTAAACAACAAAACAACAAAGCTTGCACAAGTTGTTATAGAGAAAAAAAAATATTATAAACTTATACTTTCAAGACAGATTGATGTTAACAGAGTTATGCTGAGTAGTTATGCATACATAGTTTAAAATTGCAACATTTTGCTTCCTAAACACTCATAAAAATAAACAAACAAAATAAGTAATTAATAAGCATCTGAACATACAATCAAGTTGGGAAGATTTAGCACATTACTGCACATCAGCAGAACTGAGCTATCAACCTACATGGATACTCCAAGCCCTCAGCCAACGTAGCATAATGCAACGTAGCTTAGTTCTCAGTAGGTATGTTACCTTGCATTTGCTTGCAGTACACACGTGGACAATCATTCCGATTCAGATGGGGCTTGATAACAGGTTATCTTGATCATGCATTTGGAGAATAAGTAGTCCTTGGAGAATAAATAGTAAGGTATGTGCACTGTGGTGTAGAGGCTAGTAATAAGCATTTAATTCTAACTTCTTCATCTTTTGGGATAATCTGCACAGGTGAAGTCATGATGTGTGATTTTTAGAGGACAGTGGCATTTGCTTGCATTGCAAGTGTTCACTCTTCCTTGCATTGCAAGTGTTCACTCCTTTCAATAAACTACCACAAACACCCAATTGTAATATGCATTTTAAAGCAATACTTTGCAAAAGAGTTGTTCTTGGCTTTGTATTTGTTTGGAGGGGTGAGTGAGTGAGTGAGTGGGTGAGTGAGAGTGACTGAGTCTGGTTTTGCTTGTACAAAATACTGGTACACATCACAAAATAAAATGCAAAGGGTGGCATCATTGCCAGGATAACTGTGTTGCTGTCTTTGTTTGTTTGTTTGCTTGCTTTTTTTTAATAGGTTTGAAAATGTAATAGTCTGACTGAGTTTAAATGTTGGCAACATCATTTTCCACAGCAAGCTGCAGTCAGCAAAATTCAAGACAGACTAGGAGACCTGTGATATGACTTAGAACAATAGAAGAAATTACTCTGTTTACCTGCTAATTACTGCCTTTTTAGCTGAAGGCTACTGTTTCCTCAGACAGAGGACTTGGCGGAGTGAATGCTTGGTCTTTTCAGTGAAGACTAAAACATCGTCTGCAGAGAAGACAATGAAACTCCTGAAAGTTCTGTTTCTGGTTTGCATCTAGGCTTCATAAAGATAAAAGTGCATTTTGGTTTTAATAGCAACTTTAAAGCAGTACTGTGTTTAAGACTGAGATGTCAGATATACGTTTAATAAATAAATAAATAACAAAACATAACCGTAATTCTTTTGGGATGATGTCCAAGGATTAAAACATTATGGCTTTACTGAACCTGTCAGTACAAACCAAGTTACAGAACTAATAACAATTTAAAGTAATTGAATAAAGCAAACAGAAAATTCATACAACTCCAGAGATAATGAGTCTTAAGCTTTATCTTGCTCTTCTATAATCTAAAAAAAAAAAAAAAAAAAAAAAAAAAAAAAAAAAAAAGCACATTGTTTTGTCTTTCTATAAGGCATTGGGTATGGCTACTCTGCAGCCTAAACACTTTCACAGATCCCTTACAAATTTTGGGAAAAGGAAATCCCTGTGAGTACCAAACACAATCTCTGTGCAAAATGAATGCCCAGACATATTGTACTCATGGAGCATAGGCTGACATCAACACAAACAGGTGTTCTGACTTTAGATATCCATGTCCTTGCACACATCCTAAATCTACTCATGGGCTTGAGCTTTCTCTTGAAGATGAAACGTGTTGTACCTGGTAAATCTTTTGTTGCTTTGGATAGCAGCTTCATCAGAAACATTTTATTGTGTGCATTTTATTGTGTGCTCACCAGCCCTTCTAACAAAAGGTGCAGCCATGGGTGGACACCAGCTCTTTCAGTTTGACCCAAGCCTGTCCAAATCTGAGTCTGTTCTAAGTCATTTGTAATACAAATGATCTGTTGTAAAGTCAGACCTTTTGTCATTGCCCATCTACCATAACCTGTGGCCCACCCAGGTTTCACTTCCTAGCTAGGCAACAGTTTCCAATGGCAAAGTTACAACATTATAAGGTATTGAATAACACATTTCACTTGTGGCACATGATTTACTGCACTAATGCTTTTGAATCATTCTCATAAATAGTGGAACTGGAAAATTTTTATTTTATTTTTCTATCAGAGTTAACAACACTAACATGCAAAAAGTATGAGATGGTAAGCAGCTAGAACCTATTCAGAACAGAATGCATTTTTGGTTCAAACTATACAAATCCTAATTAAAATAGAAAGCAGACAGTTAACTGTGTAAATTTCTTTTCCACTGTAAGGTACAGCCAATGCTTTCTTTTCATTTTCTTCAGCTAGGAAAACCAAACTACCAAGGAGGAAAGAGATGAAGGTGGAGAGCTGCAGGAGCCCTCCCAGGAAGGGTGAAGGTTTATGTGGTTTCAGGATAATGGAAGGAAGGAAAACTGAACCTTCAGAGTAATAAGATAGAAAATAAGGACTTAGAAGAGACTGAGATGAGAAGCAAATATACTGGTCCTGTTTGTTTGTTTATTTATTTATTTATTTATTTTTGTCTTGGGAAGGCGATGTAAACTGTAGTGATGGCAACAAATATTTAAAGGGGGAGGCCAGGTAAGTTTGTTTCTGTGTTAGAGAAGTGGGATGAGAAGGGTGAATTCATGGGGTGTTGAGAGAAAGCATGTTTGAAAAGGAGTTAAGCAGGAAATATATATATATATATATATATGTTACTGGGAAGATGTTGATTCATCCATTCTTCTCCTTCTCTCAGAAGTGCCCTCCAAAAGTCACAAAATACAAAATTCCATCAGAACTGGTCATGCCCCAAGTCTTCAGTGCTCCTTTTGGTCACATGTTCACCTTGTGCTATTTTTCCTTAAAATCTCCACAGAGATTCAGCTAAGAAGACAAAAATAGAAAATAAAATAATAAATAATAATAATTAATTCATATTCAGTAACCTGCAAGAACAGATTTTAAAATGTACTTTGCCACTTGTTGCATTGCCATTGACAAGAGGGCATTACCCTGACAAAAGGAATTTTCTGAAAGTGATTTGATAAATACAGTAACTGCATTACCTGGAAGTATTTTTGTCTGGTAAGGCTACATTCATAGAGATGCTGGGAAAAGAGGAAGACAACTGTCACTATCAGCTGCCAGAGGGGAGTGTGGTTTCAAGGAGATGTAAGCTATTATAAAAAAACATAGCAACACTCTTTCCCTTACTAAATGGACACCTGCATGCCTTTTCCTACAGTCTAAAGCACTGTGTTGCACAAAATTGAAGAGACCAGGTAAGAGCACACAAGTAACCTCACTTTGGCTGGATTTTTAGTTTGGTTCAAGTACAACCCCCTACCAGATACATTGTTTCTTCAACAGAGAGCATCTGTTGTTTGTGACCATGGACATCAGAGAGTTCACAGTTGGTCCAGAAATCAGAAGTGGGACAGTACCACAAAATGTTCATATCCCTATCTCTTGCAGTGTATCCTCTGATAACGTAGATCTTGCTCTTGTACTTGCAAGCTGGGAATTCTGCAAGAGGGTTTAGCATGGATGCTACAAAACTCCACCAGTCATTTTCTGGATTATAGCACTCCATTTTGGCATAGAGCTTTCCATTTACAGCCAAAGGCTTAAAATTGGACCTCTTCTGCTTCAATGAAGACAGCTGACTCGATTCATTTAGGCAAGAGCTGTAATAATGGGCAGCCGAAATCTGGCTGGTGAACCTGAGAAATGTGAGGGTGGTTTTCCCTTGCCCAGAGCCTTTCCATGCAGAAGACTGTTCAGCTACACATCCTATGGAAAGCTTAGTGCAACAGAATCAAGAAACAACATACTATCAGGTGTGGCCAAGATGTGACTCCATAACTTCAATGTGCTGCAAATCACAATGAAGACCCAAGCCTTTTTTGCCGTATAAACAAAAAATAATAGACATTTCCTGCCCCAAAGAGGTCACTACTAAAGCAGACAAGACAGACAAAAGCTTGGGCAAGAATAATATTTATATTTCCCTAACACAGTAGGGAACTGCAGCAGTAACTGGTGGAATCCATTGTACTCCTGAAATACTATTCAAATTACAAGCACAACCCACACCAGATCAGAACTTTAAACTAGGTTTGGGTTGTGGTGCACAGCATTTTAATCAAGCTACCTGCTGACCATCTATCCACGGAGACAATGGGGTTTTGATAGTGCACTGAAGTCTACACTGCACTTCTCAACAGTTATGTCTGCTTGAGCTAATTTAAGGTTAGCCCACATAAGTAAACTCAAGCTGCAATTACACCTCCGGATAGGAGTATACGTATTCTCAGTGACTTGCCCAGTGGAGCAAATAAAAAGACTGTAATAGTATTAAGATCTGAACGAGGCTATTTGAGCCCTGATACTGTGTCTCACAAGTCTACCTGTAGTCTCTAGGGTCTTTTTAGGCACAAGAGTTCATTCCTATCTGTATAAAATTCAGACTGCACTAATATTTCTGACTATGGAGTAGGGGATATAGAAAGGGCATGATCTCGACAGCAGGAGAAACTCTGCTCCGTCCTTCAACATTCAAGACAGAAACAGCTTCACATCCAAGAAGGCCAAATAACAAGCTTAGAGTATGCCAGGGTTCTGGGTGCCTTACCCCTTATTGGATCCTACCCTGGATTTATGTGGCATTGAAATGGGAGAAGGGAAAGTACAACAGAAATTAACTTAGGTTGTCAGCAATTGTTCTGGGCTTTGGAAATTGTAATCTTAGTAGTTCGGTGTTACATCTAGATATATATTTTTTAATTTAATACACCCCATTAAAAAGGGTGCCTTTTACAAATGAGCTTCTCTTAAAAGAAATTAAATCACGTAGCAGCTTGTTTATTAAACCTTTAGCTTTGTAAAACACCTGGGAAAACAATAGTAGCAGCTTTCTGACAACATTATGGGCAACTTTCTTTGGTATAGCTGCCGAATAGCTGCTCGTTATTGGGTAATAAATTCTCTCTGGTGATGGCAGCCAAGGCATTTTTCTCTGCACTACAAAGTGTGCCACCCTGTGGCAACCTCTTCTGGTGGTCCTCAAAGGCCCCTGGGCTCTTCTCTGCTTGGCACCAGAGCAGGAAACGTGCCCTGTCTGAAATGTTGTTCTCAGGCAGCACACGGAGAGCCAGCAGGAGCCACCTTGAAGAAATATAGTCAGCTTTAACTATTTATAGCACAGCCACTTAATGGCAACATTTTTTTCCCAATAGGGATCTCGGGGTCAGTATCCTTCATCAGTATTTTGACAGCTTGTTACATATGAATATAGCTGGACTGCACATTACAATTCTGAAGACCTGCACGGTGGGATGTAATTTTACATTTTACTTTCAGAAGACTGCATGGTACTTTGCACTAATGGCCAAAAGATTAGAAGTAAAATTAAATTTTGATAAAGAATGAAAGTGAACTTTTTAAAGCCTTCCCATCTTTGGGTTTTAGTGAATTTTAATTCTCTCTTTGTTTTTCTTTGTTTAATTTTCCTCAAACAAAACATTCATTTTTAAATTGTACTTAGATGATTCCTTAGATCATTAGATTTCCTTAAAATACTCTAGATGATCTCTTTAAAGATATCAGCTGTTCTTTTACTTCAGCTAATTTTATTCTCATGTTGATCACACAGAGGTAAGCGACTAACAAAGCTTTACTTTTTCAGACACATTTTTTGTCGAAATCCTACATTAAATCAACAGGAGAGCAGCCATCCACTCGGTCCTGCCTGAAGGTGGGATGCGCTTTCACCACAGAGAGCAAGAAGCTCCAGCAGGCTTGCCTATACTCTCTTGTTCACCATTCCTGGCAAAATTCACCAAGACCACTTACTTATGCATTCAGGAACACTGTGCTATATTCAGTTCAGGACATAGCCATGAGAGCCAGGACAGATGTTGGTGTATCTGCATTGTGCTGCAGGGAGGACACAGGCGCTGTCCCGCACAGGAAGTGCGGGCGCTGCCTTGTGTCCTCTCTCCATTTTTCCATTGGCACACAAATAGCAATGGCTTGTGCTAGAGGGGACCTGTTAATTGTAGCATAAATCTTTTGGACATATTTTAAGGGGGGTGGGAAGTGCTAAGTCTAGTTGGACTTGGACTAATTCAAGTGGCAAGCTTAAATGATTTAAAACCATAACTATATTTGATATTCAAGACCAGTCCATGGACTCACTTTATTGAAACAGTATCAATTCCATCTAGCAGTTTGACAAATGGTGACCAGGCCACTGAGGACTTATACACTTGGTTTTAAAAGCCATTATCTTTTGGCTATATTGCACAGTCTGACTCAAATGAGCGATAGTAAACACATATGATCAAGATCTCTGTATTGATTTTGCAATGCTGATAAGATGCACTTAAATGTGTATGGTGGTGTTTGGTTTTTTTGTTTGTTTGTTTGTTTGTTTGTTTGTTTTCCCCTAGAAGTACATTGTTAGAGGTAAAGGGATTTAATAAGCAGTAGCTTCAAGTAAATATGCTGCTGAGATTCTTCAATCACACCTGCATTCAGCCAGGAACCATGAATGCCTTTTTAGCTTTTTATGAAGTCTCATGTGAAAAGGGAGAGTAGATACAACAACAGTCTCTGATGTAGGAGGATAAAGATTAAGACAGTAAAACCAAAGATTTTTTAGGTAGAATTTCCTTCTGCGGTTTCCAAATTATGGCCATTGATTCTCTTGTTCCTAGAACATCAGCTTCTATTTTAATATTTCTTGGTACAAACGAAGAAAGAGAGAAATTGGGAGCTACCTGTGTTTAGATATGCAGGTTTCAGTGATTGAAGCTTATTCTGCTTTGCCTGAGAGGTAGTGCAGTACCCCCTCACCTCCTCTTTGAATTATTCATAAAAAGTGAGATCTTCACTCAGATATGCTCCTCTCTTCTGTGGATTTGTCAACATCTGCCCCTTTCCATAATGAAACAGTTCTCTGTGTTGATGCAGCTTTCATGACTGATGTTGGAAGTTCAGCTGTACTGCTTGTGATGGAAAACAAAACAGTCCTGTAAGAGTTAGCAGCTGAGGTATGCAACACTGTATTGGGATGTTTACTATTCAACCACACTGAATTATATATTTGTGGGTCTAGGAGAACAGTGTGATGATTTAAGTGCTGGCACATTTCTCAAGGAAAATGTAGAGTGCCCACACAAGAATACCTGCTCACAGCCCAACCCAGCTGAAGTGATTAGACTGCTCAAGGATCATCACAGGAGTCCTGGGAGAAGACAAGGGGAGGAAGATAATAGTGGTAAGATGTAAGTAAGTAGAAGCTGTTGAGTTAGAATGCTCCTTCTTTGCCCCTTCTCCCAAAAAAATGCTTTCAGGTTGCCCATTGTTCTCACTTAGCACTGAATCTGCTCCTGAGGTGGCATTTGGCTGACTGAATTTACTACGGGGCCATAACTGGCCAAGGGAGACCCACAGGACTGAGAACGCAGACAGATCTTCTAAGCAAGTGTGAAAAATAATCTGGAGCCAGCCTGAGAGTGAAAGAGGTGTATAAGTCTCCCCCAGTGGAGATAATGGCACAACATCAGATATAGAAGGATGCATGGTTATAAAAACCAGGACATCTCTGATGTAGCTAGTCCAATTGTTATTACTTGATTAGTCTTTATCTCATCAAAATTGTGGCATTCAGAGTGGTAAATCTTAAAAATACAATACTCAATAGTGACCAATGTTTGTGCCCCCTGGTATTCAGAGAGGACAGAAGTTCCTTCAGAGGGTCTGATGATTGGCAGCAGTAAAGCTTTCGTTTATACTGCTTCTTTGTGTAAATGCAGCAGCTGGAGAAAGTCCTCAGCTGGTGCTCTGGAGACTAAAGGTTCCAAAAGGGAAGAGCATGGTCATATATAAGGAGGTTTGTTTTGCTGCACTCAAAACATGACCAAGAGTACTACAAGAATTAAAATTGTTTACAGCAAAAGAAATGTCATTCTGATTCCTTTGCATGAGGCAGAGGTGTCCTCCTCCGTTCTCTCTGAAGGAAAGGCTTTTCAATGGTTCATCCTGAAATGGCATGAGGAAAACTTTCCCTTCCTTTCCAATCTACTTTACCATGATCCAACCTCATACCATAAAGAAAGAATGGTGTTTTTATGAAGTCCATTCAGTGTTTGATTTCTGGGCTGAAACTGTTAGCTGCCATCTCAGAATTAATGAGATTTGGGTTCTCTGCAAATCACTACATGACATGAAAACAGCTACTAGAGAAATTCAGGTCCACTAACTTGCTGCTACGTATTGTACACCTTCAAACAGTGAGATTTAAAAATTACCTCAATTAAAATAATTGATTTAAATACACCACTTGTTCAAAAACTTATCAAAACCAGACTAAGCATTTAATTGTGTCATTGCCAATCTTTTGGAGTTACTTCAGGATCATCTGAATAGATAGCACAGAACTAGGCTGAAAATATTAATGATCCTAATAACTTAATCAGCCCATCTAGTATGAATCCAGAAGGTCCTGCTTTGTCCCTTAGTGTTGGACTGAGGAAGAAATGAGTCATTTAGAAGAATGGAAAGGTTACTAGGAGGTGAGATGAAAGAATGAGCCTCTGAGAAGTACTGAGAACTAGAAAGTGTCTCAAAGACATGGAAGAGAAAAGGGTGATACATGGGAATTTTTTGTTTTTATTTAAAGATCACCGTAGGTAGTAACATTTGCAACAGCCTTGGCACAACCTGAACTCAATAAACAAGCAGAAGGCTCTACAGGTTGTTACAATAATTATACATCTTGCCCCCTCTTATCTACCAGTCTCATTTTTCATTAGAATTGAAACAAAACTCTCAAAAAGAAAATACACATTTTTTAAGTTACCTGTCTTTGGATCATTTTCTTCAAGGCAATCTCCATAAGGAAACAAACAAACAAATAAACGAAATCCAGCTAAGACTTTCTCATTAGAATCAGCTATTTTTAAATTTCCATCTATTGTTACTAAAAAGAATCAAACCACACTGAGCATGAATGCTGATATAGTACATTTGTTCCTAAAACCAGAAAAAAAAAAAAAAAAAAAAAAAAGAGCAGTTTTCAGCATTTGTTTAGTGTACAGTTTAACATGAGTGGGTTTAAGGAACAGTACTTGGCATAGATTAGATGCCAGCTAAATGTAAAGGTCCTCTGGTGTAAATTATAGTCCTGCCAAAGATGGTGATAGCAATTTAGGTTATCAGATGATATAGTCTTAATTATTCTTAACAGTGTAAAGTGATGAAAACTGACATACCTGTGTTTAATTACACTGTTCTAAAATCACATTAATTTCACTCTGGTAGGCATAATATGAATGAGATGGATTCTGCGTGTATCACACTCTGCTGTTTTTAGGGTACCAATGAATTGTCATAGCTGTTACTGCCTAGGCTGTTTCTGGGTTCTCAAGATCAGCTAAACTCCAAGTGTACTGGTCTAGACTGACTTCAAAAACAGGACTCTTTTTTTTTTTTTTTTTTTTTTTTTTTTTTTTCTCCATACCAACATCTTATAGGTGCAAGGCTTCTGCAGTTAGAAGATTATATTAATTCTGTAATAATCTAATAATCTTATGATTCTGCTCTATGAGTATTTGAAATACCCAGTACTGAGTACTGACACTAGTGTGCATTAACTAAATACAACTATATCTGTACACAAAAATCACAAACCATTTGTATCAGAAGCCATAGAAGCAGCAAAAATGTAACTCTAATCTACCTTGAATTATGAAATTATGATGTCATATTTGTTACATCATTTATGAATATAATAAACAGCAGGGGAGAACCATTTGCCACATGCATTTTCTTAGCAAATATTACTTCTGCTGAAGCTTAGAAATATTGCAGCCATAAACTGAAGCTGTAATGTAAACAGTTGGAAAGCCTTTAATTTTTCGTATGCTGTCACAAGAACTATTGAGAAAAACAGATTTTCCTTTTTTTTAACTTGGGCATTTCTTAAAAAATAAATAAAATAAAAATAAAACCAAACAAATAAACAAAAAACAGCCTATGTCTGGAATTCCAGTTTACAGCCCTGCAATGATTTAGGAAAAATAAATCTTCAGTAACTACGTATTCTGCAGTCTGCATAACCATAGGCCTAGCCAACAGGCTGTCATAGGACTAATTAAATGTTACAATTCACTTTTTCCTAGGGAAAAAAAAAAAAAAAAAAAAAAAAAAAAAAAAAAGGTTTTAAATTTCAAAAAAGCCCGGTGAAAATTTTTTATTAAAAAAAAAAAAAAAAAATCAAGACAGGTCTTCATGATATCAACCACTGGTTAGTTTTCAAAGAAGTTAGTAGAGTTACCTGCCAGTTACCTCAACACAGAAATCAGGCCAGAATTTCTAAACATTACTGTGACTTTTGGACAGCATTAAGTAACATTTGCTGACCAATTTTCTTCTCAAGAATGCTGAAACCTCTGCAGGCTTATAATATTCCAGTTAAGTGTAAAATTTCACTATTGGAAAAAGCTTAGAAAATCAATAGATGCTGTATTTTGTAGCCAAATGTGGGACATGAAATTGGAATTTTGTTCTAAAATAAACAGAAAATAAATTATTCCAAAAGTTAAATTACATAGGCTTTCAAACCTGATCAAGAAAATGAAATTACTTTCTGTTGGTCCTCCCTACTCCCCAGCTTCTGAGGGAAATAGTTAAGCTTTCAGATAAAAGAGCAAGAACAATTATATTCTGAAAGTCTGCAGAATAGGATTTTGTATTTTTTTTATTTTCTTACTTGTTCCACAGATAGCATGTATGCTTCTTTCCCTACACCTACACACCTGGAGCATCTATCTTTTTATAGGTAGAACTGGCTGTGCTTTATAGCTCAAGCTAGAGGAGCTTCTTTTAGAAGGGCGTATCACTCTGATGCCATAAATTTATTTTTGCTTTGGGAAAGAAGGACAAGAGTAATAATTATGGGCTCTCTTTCTGGAGCTCGATGTACAAGTCCTCATCATGAGCAATAAACAATCACAGATAGCAGACACCTATGATTTACTAAAGTTAAACTGAAATTGAGGTGTGGTAATATATGTCTGCTAGTACTCATGCCTGCCTTTGGGAGGCTAGGCATCAGCTTTTGGGGATTTTTTTGTGGTTTGGTTGTAAAGAACTTGACTTTATTAATAGATAAATACAATACAATACAATCATTTCTTTATTATGTCTCTGTTTTCAGAATCTCTTCTGTGTCAAATCACAACTCAGTATTCAAATATGCTGGCAAACACAACCTTAAAATAAGTAAACTTCCTACTCTGATGAAGAAGAGATCTTACTCTTCTGTTATCAAACACTTTGAGGTATGCTTAGTGAAGCCAGAATGGAATTCATTGTGCAAGGGATCTGTAGTGAAGAGTTCTTGCAATTTTGTTTCTGTTACACTCTTAAATAAATCTGAATTACATTTTTACTACATTTACTTCAAATACTGAGGGGGAAAGGAAATGCTTTGTATTTGTGATACAGTAGCTAACAGTGAGAATGTAGTTTTCAGTGGCTGTGAGAGTAGCTGAGGAACTTGTGAAGGGAAACAATTCTCTCTTGACACAAGCACCTGCCATCCCAGGGGCAGAAGGCACCATTAGATGAAGCCCAGGAGTGTGCTAAGATTGCTGGACCTGGCCCTTGTTCACAGCTGGATGGCAGCCAGTGAACTTGGAGTGTGGGAGGAGCACTCTCCGTCTGTCTGCAGCTCTCTGTAGGGGTATACCCTGAAGCTTCCTGGAAGCAGCTTCCAGCTTCCTCAATTTTCAGAGCTCATACAGGCTTACAAATGCCTATGGGGTACCTTTATTTATGATATTTAGTTATTATTTCCAAGCTAAGGAATATCAAAATGCAGTAGTAGCACATTCTTATTTCTCCCACTTTCTACTCTCTGTCCTGGGAACCTCAGACAAATACTTGATTTTTTCATCACTGAACTTCCCCCCAACACTTAGCAAGTCTCATCAAGTGAGATACAGGGTCACTCCACTTGCTTGCAAGTTTCAAAGCAGCCAGGAAGAACGGGAGAGGTTCACGACACTGTGCATGCTTTTTTTTTGGGGGGGGGGGGGTGGATACGGGGTGCAGAAGGAGAGTAAGCATTCCTGGAAACTAAAATAAGAAGAAAAAAATGCCAAAATAGTTAAGTCTTAGTACGTCATTCAGCAAGCTCTAGCATGCATCTCAGATAAATCTAGTGGGTTTGGAACAGCTCATACAGTGTGGTGTTGGGAAGAGAACCCCTGAGAGACCCTGTCCTTCTTAAGAGCTGCAGAACACCTGCTGGGTTCCTCTTGGCCACCAGTGCACACACCTCAGCTGCACAATCTGGGACAAGAGATATGAAAAGCAGCACTTGAATAAGCTCAAAAGGGCAAGAAAACAGGAGTCAAATCCATTACATCTTTTTGTTGAACTTTACATGGGACCAGACAGCAATATACTAGGAGGTATTTTTGTTCTCATGCATCCTTCTGTGATGATGGAAGAGCTTGGGATTTAGTAATTACTCCTTTTGAGGAACATAAGATAATGAGGAAGAATATACATCTTCCCTTTGTCATCAACTGATGCAAGGAGCATCTCTGCATTGCCTGATACATTCACACGATACAAACATGCACAAAGATTCCTTCTCCTCTTGCCCTACTCTGCCCCATTTGCCAAGGTGAATGCAATGCCTCTCTTTAAAGTTTTTGTTTGTTGGTTTGTTTTAACAAATAGCTCTATCGACATCAATAATGTTACTGCATAGAATGTTGTGCTCACCAGACTAAGAGTAATGCAGGCTAAGAGATCATTAAATCTGCCTGCATCTTAGTCCAACACTCTAATAGAAAACATCTTTTTTCTAATTCCACAGTTTCACCCCTCTCAGAACTGCACCCCTCAGTGCTCATTTACTATTCCCTAAAAGAGGTCAGTCAGTTGAAAAAAAAAAAAAAAAAAAAAAAAAAAAAACTTAAAAATCCAGTTAGAGTGGAAAATTTCTAAAATTAGGGAAAAAAGGCTTTCTCCTCAGACAGTTAGAACAAGCGGGAAGACTTCTAAGAACCAAACATTACACTGGATGTCTTTCCAGGGCTGCAACTAATTCCCAGTTTCATCTGATGCTAAAAATGGATTTCAGAATCAGTCAGACTAGGAAAATACACAGCAAGGTGAAACGTGATTCATGAGCTCATCCCACATTTAGAGAACAGGAAATATAAAAGAGTCAAGAAGTCTCTGAAAAAATGCAAAGTAAAAGTGGAAAGATCAAAAAGGAAACCACAAGAGGGCAGATAGACTACATAATGGGTGATGAAATGATTAAATGCAGAAGGGAAAGAAGGGAAGGTGTCCTATCTCGTAAGAGAAACCTAATTTGGGGAAACAAGTATTTTATGCAGAAGACTCTAAGTTAAGGACATGCAGAGAATTCTACTTGTTCCACTTAAAGACTGGAATTTTTAGTAGCTGAACAGTTATATCAATGGTTATGGAGATTTGGAGATCCTCCAGCTATCCAAGGGAACGACTGACACACACACACCCCTTTGTTCCCACACACTTTAGCCTCTCTGCAGGCACTGGCAAGCAAAGTGACAATTAAATCCTTCGTCTTGTGACAGAGACACCTAAATACCAGCACTGAAATCAGAGCTCAGATGACAGGCCAAGTCTGAATTCACACAGAGGAACCTCACCATTCAGAAGGAAACTTGTCGTGAAAGGGATTACTTGTAGGAAGGAGACATACCTGGCTGGCACCATATGCTGACAGAGACTTCTTTTATGAGCAACACCATGGTCTTCTTGAAGGCCATCTTAAAACACCCTTAATTCAGTTGGGCTTGCGTTTGCTTGCATCTACTCTACTCTTAGAGGGTTAGTCATCCAGAGCAGTGGAAGCATTTAGCATCTTTTTGCTTTCTTTAAAGAGCTTGAGCTCTGGAAACCAGGCCCTCCCATATTTTGAATTCTCGAGGAGACATTCAGTTCTGGGGCACTCTGCAGAAGGGGGCACGCCAGCTCCCACTGTTGCTTTGCTCAGCGAAATAGCCCTAACCTGCTGCTTTCCTGCTAAGGCAATCTGGTCATTCTGAAGCTTTCTTAAAAACAAAATTGTGCCAAATTGATACTCTGATGTGGAGAACAGAGAGCAGGTTCAATTTATAACCTGAAAGATGTCAGCAGATGTGTGCTTAGCTGTTTCCAGGGTCCTTGATTAGAAAAGCTTAAAACCAGCATCTGCTATTTCTTCCAAAGGCAGACTGTTCATGTTCATCTTTCATTAAATGTGGCTGTGTTCTCTACATTAAAACATTACAAAAGCTCGCAATCACATTTTCTACCTGCTATGTAATTTATTATATATGTATTTGAGTAATCCGTAAAACTTCAGATTTCAAATGTTCCCATTTTTTTAATGTTCACTGTACTGTCTTTGGTATTCTCTTGTACATACTACCCTTTTTATCTTAAATACATATATTAAAGAAGGAACACATGCCTATGCTAAAGATTCAGTCCAAGTCCTGCTTTAATTCATTAGTTTCCCACTGACTTCAGAGGGAAGGGATCCAATTCCAAAAGAGAAAGCAATGTTTAAAAAAAACAAAAAAAAAAAAAAAAACAAAAAAAAACATTTAGATTAAAACCCACATTACTTGACATCAGTTCACATTGCTACAAAGATGATAATGTAAAGGTAATGTTCTCTTAACTATACAACTATTTTCAGGATGGCACAGTTCATGGTAGCAACTGTGCTAACACCAAAATCTGCAAACAAACTATTTGGAAGGGGCTTGTACTAGGTGTAAAAATGGGAAGTATCCTTATTATAACGTGGCATCTCTTGTATAGAGAGATCTAAAAATGAGATTGTAAACACTGGAAGAGCAGTGTAGGGGTGAATTCATCCCTGTTTTACAAGGTTTCATTTCATTCAGCCTTCATTTCATCAGCTATATAATACCTTAATTGTCAAATTTGACACAGAGTATTTCAGAACATAATTAATCTTAGTGCCTTATAAAATGATGTTTACACAATGTATTTGCAGTGTCACATACAAAAACACAGAACCAGAGGAATGAAGGCTTTACGTTTCTGGCGATGGGACCTGAGTCACTTTGGCTCTCAGTGGCTTGTTCCAATCCAGCCTTGACAAGTACAATCAAACCAGTCACTGGCCCACAATTATCTCGTGACCCCTGTAAAGACGAGCTTGTCGTTAGCTCATTTGCTAGTGAGTATCTGACAAAAATACCACCGTGCCTTAGTTTTTTATTGTTAAGTTTCAGGTTAGCACTTCTAAATGGATAAGCTGAGAAAGAGCCTCAGCAGGTGAGATATGAGAGAGATTCATGGGGCAAAACAGAAAATCCCGCACTGCTGATTTCCATTTATATTATCCATGCCACAGGATCTGGAATGTCAGGGAATATCACTGTGGCACATCTGATGGGATTGATGAAAAAGGAGGACCTAAGGAGTCTGAGACAGTTTGCTTGGGATGTTGCTCCTCACACCTTGCTGTCACAGATACTTTTTGTGTGGCAATAGAGCCTTCACCAATCCCAGCACTGTGCTATGCTCCCACACAGGGCATTTTCTGAATACACCTACTTTCTAATCCTCAGAGCTCTCTCTAAAGCAGTACAGAAAAATAAATAAATAAATAAATAAATAAATAAATAAATAATAAAATCATAACTTCTCATCTTCCATTCAAAAGGATGAGGGGAAAGGAAAGCTGGGGAAAGGACTGGTGTGTGGTCACTTCTTAGCTGATAATGATTTAGTTCAGGAAATGAACCAAGATCTGTATCCAGACCACATTATAGCATATCTGTAGGGTAGCAAATATAGTTTACAGCTACACTGGGTACCTTTTTCTTTGTTTTTTCTTGTAGGGATGTGACAAACATTATATGTTTATACAAAACACTAATACTCTGTTTCAAGTTTCTGCTTTCAGTTGTTCATAATTCTGCTGCAGTCAAAACAATGTTAATTAAGTTAAGTTGCCTGTGTAATAAATACTAAAAATGTCAGAATTAACTCTGACCCTCTATGTATAGCAGAAAACAGGCTATCACATAGTATTTTTTTGGTAATTCATTTATTGCATAAGGCAAACAATAAGCTACTCTCTTTAAGGCACTGGACTGGCTCCAGGAGATCTGTTTCATTCCCTGATTCTGCCACAAAGATGTTATACAGGATGTCATCATGAAGGTGCTTTTCTATGTTTTAGTCAAAGGACCACCTAATCCTCTTGAAAAAATAAATAAATCCTAAGATCATCCATGATTGTTTCATTTTACATCTAAGTTAACTAAACATTCAGGGTTTGTTTTCAGCCATATTGCTTGCTTTGTTGTATGTACAGGAATATGGGTGAATAATTTTTTTGCAGTAGTTCATCAGACCACAAGTTAAAAAGCATGAATTGACATGTTTGTTGTTGCCTTAATTTTGACATTTACTGAATGAAGGAAACTTGATTTTAAAAGCTTAACATTTTAATGTGTTTTTGATTATTTGTTTTGTTTTGTTTTGTTTTTGTATGATGTCAAGGGTTTTGCCTGCAAGGCTGGGCTTGGCCCCAAGATGCTGTCTCATTAGCTGCTTCACCTCTGAACTATCATAACAACAACTTCCCCTAAATTCTTATACAAAGATTGAACCAAATTAGCTTTATGCAGTATGGTAATTATTCATGGACAGGTACTTTCAAAGAAAACAAAATACTGCTTTTCTATTGTTTCCTATAATTTCCTATATTTCCTATCATTCTCTTCCTCTCCTCTCCTCTCCTCTCCTCTCCTCTCCTCTCCTCTCCTCTCCTCTTCTCTCTTCTCTTCTTCTCTCTTTTTTCCCAAGCAGAGGTGAGATAGGAATGCAGGACTGTGACTCTGCATTGTCTCTGGCTTCAAGACTCCTTGAAGTGCCTCATACACAAGGTGAAGAAATCTTGGTCTGGGGCCAGATTGCATACCTTGAACCACTGATCACAGAAAATCCTTCCATCTCAGGGAGTTTTCTTAGTACAAAGGAAGCATCCATGCAAGATCCCGCTGAGATAATGATTGTTACACAATTTGTAGCACATCCACTTATACATGTACACCTCAGGCTCCACACAACTTCACAAAAGCCCTTGGGTAGTAGTGTTCACAGGATGCACCACATTCTCCCTCAACATCAATGAATTTCCCTGTGAATTAAGGCAACTATTTTGCCTGTAGGAACAATCTAATTTTATATTTAATATACAAAGCTATGGTAAATGATACCTTTACCTGCATGACTATCAGAAAACTAAGTCATTTGAAAGTTTACCTTATAACAACTTCACCCAGTGTTAAAAACTCTTTTTCGACTATTGTGTATCTTATAAAAGAATTTCTTCAGACATTAAAAAAACATACAAAACACACCATGTTTCTTAAAAGTCTGTGAATTATTCCTCACTTTGAGTTGTGAAACAAGGTGAAAATTGGAATTGAAATGCATGAACTCTCATGTCACACAGCTTATGCTTGTGATGGGTTAATAAATGTAAAAATAAGATGTTGTAGTGCTTTCCTGCAACTTTAAATGAGATTCTAGCAGTACTAGAGTTAGAAATTAATTACATATATTTCTGTGATTGTATTGTTTGAGTGTGCCTAGGTTAGCAATTATTCCATGGAAGCTTTCTGGTTAGGTTTCTGTTTTTTTATGTAACCCTCCTTTTTAAAGTTACAGGGAGTCATACACTGAGTAATGTACCATATAATGAATACTGAGTATGCTATCTAGTTGAGCTTATAATTTTACTATTTTATAAGTAATTTTATATCCTGTGTAAGCAACACATCCCTTTAAAGAAAAGCATGGCACACCCAGTTGTACAAACCATTTACATGAGACAGAAATATTTGTAGGTGGTCTTGGTTGTGTATCCATGAGGTGGACTTTATAAACAGAAAAAGGCAAAGCTTGATTTAATAAACTTGCATTTCATGACAGCAATGCAGAGAGAATAAAGTTAGCATTTACTTGTGGATGTTATGCGTTAGTACTGCAAATGAGCTATAATTTACTAATCTGAGTCAAGCCTACGCTATTCATTTGATGCTTCCTGTTCCTTCTAGGAGATGTGATAGTTGGAGAAGCCAAAACAAGAGAATTAACACAACAAGTTTTGGACTCTCTGGTATATTCAGCAGAGAGCCAACAGTTCTGCAGAAGTTAAACTGTTCCCATAAAAGTTTCAGGCATGCTGTTAAAGCAAACAGTATAGGAAGATTAGGGTGACAGCTGTCCTGTAAATGCATAGAGGACAGTATTTTCCAGGGATTTGGTATCTTCACCAACGCTTGTCCAGATGGACGTAAGCCCACAGAAGAAGTCATTTGTGACAGTAAATTTCTTTTTGCTCTCTGGCACATTTATTTATTCATCCAGAAAGCAGCGACTCCCTGCTTTCTCTGATAAATCCTTGAAATAATAGTTGTTCCTGTGTCACATACTGTTTTGTCTCCTACACTGAAAATGTTTAAGTTTTCTCACATGCTTAGATGACACCAGTTCATTTTGGTCATCTGTTCTTTTACCTTTAACCCCCCACAAAAATAAAACCAAGACCAGCCCCTAAGATCTTAAGAGTTGAAAATGTGTCCTAGAGCAGAGACTGAAAGCTCCTGTGGGCCTTGAATGCCTTGAATGCTCTGAACAAGTTATACACCTATTTACAGTAAAATACAGTTTTTGCTTCAGTCATAATGTCATTCCTAGTAGAAAAATATGGAAGATAAAATGTATTGGACTACAAAATTTAGCATAGCACTTTGATAAATACTGAAGATCAATGGGGCATTATTCAATACATTTATATTCTGGTTTACATACTAGAGAAGATCATTCAGAGGTGCATATGCCACAAGAAATAGTTTTACTTCTTTAGAAAACCTGACAGGATTTTAATTTTAACTGGAACTTGCAGTGAAAATATAAAAGGCAGGGAGCTATGCTTGCAAAATATTCAAACTGATTTTCTTAGGCCGTATAGCAATCTGAACTCCCATGGTTTCCAGGGGCTACAAGCATGAACAACACTTAAGGAATGTGAAGTATACTGAATGTACTATTTCAGCAGACATCTGAAATAAAATTCCATAGGCCAGCTTTTCCACTGGAAGAAAAAAAAAAAAAAAAAAAAAAAAAAAAAAAAAAAAGATCTTCTGAGGGAGAACTGTACTTGATGAAAGAACGCTTTACCCTAGTAACTTAAAGGTCACCAACACCTGTCTCAGTAGCAGATTAGTAGATAACAGTTTAGCAATAGCAACTCCTAACCAGACTTTTAAAAATAGCAGTCCCATGTTGTATGTTGTAAACTACTGTTTGTGATTTTTCCTGGGTCAGTTTTATTGTATAGAAAGAACCATAGATTTCTTTTCTCTATCTTTTCTCTTTCTCTTTCTTTTCTCTTCATTTTAAAAAACTTTTTTTTTTTTTTTTTTTTTTTTTTTTTTTTCAGGAAAAGATTATGTATAGAACTGCCTGGTCATTCAGGCTTAGAATTTGATCAGAGAAAAAATGTAATCCATCATTAAAAACATAAAATCACAGAATAACTGAGATTGGAAGGGACCAAGAGCAGACCTGAGTGGAGCAGGTTGCTTGTGGCCTTGTCCAGCCAAGTTCTAGCTGTCTCCAAGGATGGAGGTTCCTCAGCCTCCCTGGGCATTTGTTCCAGTATTTGACCACCTTCATGGGGAAAGACATTTTTCCAATATCTAATAGTCATTTCCCATGTTTCATTTTCTGTCTTCTGTCTCTTCTCCTGTCACCATACTCTTCTGAGAAGAGTTGGGATCTGTCTTCTTTGTACCCACAAAGGTGGTGTTTGAGAGCAATAAGATCTTAGCTTTCTCTTCTCCAAGATGAAGAAAGTCTCTCCTTGTACATCACATCCAGTCCCTGATCATCTTGATGGTCCTCCACTGGACCCACTAATGTATGTCATGTCCTTACAATGGAGAGTCCAAAACTCAAATGTGACAAACAAAGGCTACTACATATTCTATATATGTGCTACACATACATATGCACATACATATTTTAAAAACATACATAAATATACAGGAAAGGGAAAAATACATTGTATCCCAAAGTATTTTGATTAGACCTTCATTTTTACACCCCCATTAATTCTATTCAATTATAATCACTAGGAAATTTAAATTTAAGGAAAAATAATTTTCATGTAAATAAATGATTGTATCTGAGGAAGAAAAAAAAAAGCAGGTGTCTGTGGGTCATAAGCTGTATAGAATAGTATTATGGTTGAAAAATCATGCACACTCTAGTTGCTTTTCCCAGCTGAAGATGAAAAGGTGAAAGCCAAACTTTGAAAATTATTTTAAAAACCATTAAGTGTTTGGGAAATTAGCATTAACCACACCATTATTCCAGAACACACACAGTGAATGTTCATACAGTCACCACACATAACAAACGAAACCAAAAAACCACCAACGTTCAGTAATGTGGGCTGGCAGAAACGAGCTAGAGCATTCCCCTGTGGAGAGAAGGCCCTTTCTGAAGTTCTCTTTCTTCTAAGATAGGATGGCTTCTTGCCTTTGCCAGCTGCAGATGAGGTCTGTCCAAAGAGCTTGTTTTCAATTTCGTGGTTAATATCCTTCCAAGAATTATTATCCTGACTGTGAGGGGCAACCCTTTTCTTAAGTGATATAAATTACCTTGTGTAACAAGTGGTGAGGACAGTCTTATTCTGGTTCAAGCTAGGCTTATTTCAGTCTGTGTTACATCAACTGCTCTATCCAAATGAGACCAAGCCATTTCTAATGCAAATAAGTTGCCTACACAGAGGTTTGTAACTGTGAAGACTAAGTAGAGAAGTTTGGGGTGGATACAATCCAATAGGCTACATTATGTAAGAATTTACATAGATGAATAAAAATTGAACTGGTTGAGGTGGACATTATGGAGCAAATCTCCAATTTAGTCCCATTTGCTTTCTTTCTATTTTTTTTCCCATTAACATTCAGCAATGAATGAGAATATTCTTAACGCTGACATTATGAAAGTCAAGAAACTTCCAGAGATTTTATTTGAAGAGATATTTCTGTTCCTTTTTGTTTATTATCTATGCATCACTTCCATAGATTTAAATGGTGCCAGAATAATAACACAGGTTATTATTTTTGAGATGGTACTGTAAGTGTTTTCTAGAGGGAAAACTCTGGATTCTGCCTCTTTCTTTCTTTCTTCCTTTCTTCCTTCTTTTCTTTCTTTCTTTCTTTCTTTCTTTCCTTCCTTCTTTCCTTCTTTCTTTCCTTCCTCCCTTCCTCCCTTCCTTCCCTTTTCCTTTTTCTTTCTTTTTTTCTTTTTTTCTTTCTTTTTCTTTCTTTCTTTCTTTCTTTCTTTCTTTCTTTCTTTCTTTCTTTCTTTCTTTCTAATTTATTTCTGGTCAAACCAGTAATCTAGCCTTCATTCACTTTTGAAAGAAAAGATTTCTGAAACATACTGCACCTTGCTTGGGTACTTATTAATGCCTGTTCTTGTTCAGTGATTATACAAAGATTGTTTGTACAAAGTAGTTGCATTGGCTTGAGTTAAATGTTTTTAGGTCAGTGCAAATTCCTGGTTGGAAACTTTTAGATAATCTTAATCTTTAGCTATATAAACTTTAAATACTTTACTGGGAAAAAAAAATCAACACAAAAGCTTGTATTAAAATAATAATAATAAAAACTTTAAGAAGTTGCATTTCTGAATAAATCAGGCCTGGCAAATACCCTCCACCTAGTTTTACTTTCAGGGAAGGAAGCCTCACATTTGGAAGGAAGCACCTCTTCCCACTACTAAAGCTGTACAGCTGTAACCAATTGCTTCATGAGCATGCAACCTGATTGCTTTCTTTTGTTTGAGAAGGAATTGAAAGAAACAGTTTCAGCTGTAGGTGAACTAAATTCATCTTTTAGAGATTTAGATTTTTTTGTTGTTGTTTAAAAGGCTTTAGGATCTTGCTGAAGGAATTTTTTGATCAGTGAAATTAATAATAGGAACTCAAAAGTACAATGACTAAGTTGTGTTTTGTCTGTATTTGGCAACATACAAGCCTAATTCAAAATACATTTGCAATATTTTATATGGATTTATTCACATTTACATATTTTATAAGTTCTACCTCTACTCTTTTTCCTGTATAGAATCACTGCATCATTGTTTTCAATTTCTCCTAGCCTCTGGCATTATCAAAGCCTTCTAATAGGATTGTTTTTTGACTCGCCAGTTAGTGTTGTGAGAAGGAGCAAGGCACTATTCTGCAGCCCAGAATTATAAGCTATGATCCCCTCTCCCTGTTAGGTTAAATGGCAGCTTTACCACTAAACAAATAAGTAGACCTACCAAAACATTATCACAAATAATGGAGAAGATCCAGTGACCCAGTGCCCTAAAGAAGACTGGCTTGTCATTGTCTCAACTCTTTTATTGCACCATTCTCAACATACCTTTCATTCAGGGACCTGAGGGAAACCTTGTGTTACTTGTAATGAGTCCAAAGAAAATAACTAAGAAAAAGCATTGCTTTTGTCTGTGCCTGTATTAAAAAGGACCTGCAAACAGAAAACAAACAAACCAAAAAAAAAAAAAAAAAAAAAAAAAAACCTTGATGACAACTGCTCTAAGCAGTTGGGTGTCAACTCAACCATCAACTATTTCAGCAAAGTAGAACTTGGGTCATTTAGTTTTACAGATCACAGCTAACAGCTAAAACTGAGTCCAGAAACCAGAAGCCAGACAATTCAGACCATAAGAAAGGTTTTTAATGTAGCTAGGAAAGAATAAGCAAACCACTGATATTTTCTACAGTGGCTTCAAACTCTGTTTCAGATGAAATTTCAGACCATAAGAAAGATTTTTAATGTAGCTAGGAAAGAATAAGCAAATCACTGAAAGAATAAGCAAATCACATCTATAGTGGCTTCAAACTCTGTTTGAGATGAAATTTCACAATGGAGTAGTCTAGGGGAAAATGACCAGCATGTGAGGCAGATTACAGAACCACACTAACTTTCTCACTTATAACAAACACCCTTGCAATCTTCTTTGTACAAGCTGTCTGCTCCCCTTTGCACCAGGCCCTCTGTCCCCTGGGCTCACATCTTAAGACAGAATGAGATTGACCCCAAAAAAATATGTAGTCTTGCCATCCTTAAACAGGCAGCTTCTATCTCTGCTGACAGGAGAGGAAAGAATGAGCAGTTAGGTGTCTAACAGGGTAGTCCAACCCCCTGAAAACAATAAACAGAAATCATCATCATATCTTCTAGTTGTACCACCTGGCTCTTGCCTTGACAAAGTCACAACTGCTCGTCCTTTTCCCTCCTGGTTACTTCCTTCTGCTGCTAATGGTGAACTTCGTGACCAAGTGTGGAAGGGAGTACAAAAGATACTAAATGTGTACTCTCTGTGACCACATATGTGCATTAAATGATGGGAAACAATAGATACTGTACAGAACTCATTGAAGAAACAGGTTTTAGTCATTGGAAATAATCAGCAAGTCAAGAATGTCACCAACCAGGCGATACCTCCATTTCAATAGCAAAGAAGACAAAACCATTTTGCAATCCAAGGCAGTGAGAGGCTTGGCACAGATCTTTATCACCTCCAGGAGGAGATACCAGTGTATTCCTACTATTCCTGCTAATAATTAGCAGGATTATTAGTAAACACTAAGGAAACTGTGTGCTTTTTCAAGTGAAGTTCAGAGTTTATGGCCCTTAAAGAAGTTCCTGCCACCACTGTGGACCCAACACTTTCCCATACATTTCCAGCAATGAAAAGGAGATGAGTCTCAAGAGGGCAAAACTTCTGCTATTTGGCTGAAAAAAATCTGGTAGTGAGGATGTGGCCCTCTTAGCACTTCTACTCCTCTCTTGTAAATGAACAGTTCTGACAGAATTGAACATCACTCACAGTGGCAGCTTTTTGGCAGCAAAGGATATTCAAACAATTTTGATGAGCAATACCGCTCTGGACTAACTTAACCTGTCCAGCAAAATCAAATGTGCTGATTATGATTATGCAGATGCTGTGGTGAGAGCATTAACTTCCTCATTTCCTAAGCATAGCATGAGAAGTCTGTCCTGATGATTCCAGAAATAGATCTAGCCTAAAGCTCTCTACGCGATGGACCTCTCACCTGAAAATAGCCTGCTCAAGTCAAAGTCTACTTTGTGAAATGAAATCAGGCACTGGAAACATGCTTAATAATTACAGTTTTCAAAGATAAATATTCCTTTGACTCATTAATGTCCTTAAAACTCACTATTCTGTGAGTAACTGCTCCCACCTGGAATTTGAACAGTGGTGAGTAAAAAAATGGCATTTTCTTCCACTTGATCCATCTGTCTTCATCTTCTGTGGACCAAAGAGCAACCCTTCATTCTGGTTTTGATTTGTCCTAGCCTATAAAGGTGACACACTTAGAACAGCTAGAGAAATACTGTACCCTACACTGTCCTTCTGTGGCCCTCCAGAGACCATCCCTGGTTCTCTCAGGAGCACTGCCAGGAGGCAGGGGCAATGTGGGGCTGCAGACCATGCTATGGACTCATCACTATTCCAGGCTCCGCCAAGGAAATGATGTCCTCGCGAGTCAGATTGAGCCACCATCATAGCTGTTATGTAACATCAAAGGAGCACAGGGCAGCCACTGCAGAACTGGGGATGGTGCCTGAGTATTAACAATCCTTTAAATATGTTTATCAAACAAACCATCATCCCAGAGGAGAGAGGGAAAAAATATTTGGCTCCTGCTTTGCCAGGCAGCAGAAAGAAAGAAAATCAGAACAAAAGTGAAACAAAGTGAATCATAAATTCCCCACTGCCAATTCTTTAAGTTTGACACTGCAGATCAGAAAACGTTAATGCTGGGAAGCAGCTGTGGATTGCATGTAAACCCATGTAGGTGTGGAACCCCCATGACTTCAGCTGGGGTTGGTTAAGGGAAGTGATCCATCTGCTTTCTATGATCAGGGCCTGAATCGGTGCTGGGAAACCTGCAGGGTGGAGGTTAGGTATGGCCACACTTTCACATCACGTAGTCTGAGGCAGCCTACTCTTTTATCTGAAATACCACCTTGACTGAAAGCTCAGGCAATTTTACCAGATCTATGATAATTCGCTTCCACTGCATTCTAATATACAGAATACACTAAGTTTACAGAGTTTATATTATTTTATCCATATATACAAATAATTTTCTATGATTATACATTAAAAAAAAATCATTTCAGGTTTAAAATTTAGGAGGTGCTACTTGTGTCTACTCCTGAGGCACCCCCAGGTGTGCAAGCAGTTTCTCAAGGTACAGCTAAGCTGGCAATGTGCCACACAAACCTGCCAGTGCTTTTCAGTATGTTTTTACTAGCATCACAAGGAGTCATGGCACGTCTGTTAAACATGCACAGGGCCTCCAATTCTACTCTTTGACAGATTCACACAACTGTGTGCCCAAAACTATGCAAAAGGAAGTACTGAAAATAGAGGTAGCAATAATAAACATCGCGTGTATGAGTTGGTGAACATCCTTCAGAGAAAAGATAGGAAAGCCTTGGTTTATTGAGCTCCCAAGTCTTATTTATTTATTTATTTATTTATTGGTACAGTTCTGTGTGTTCAAATTATATGCTAGAAGGTAGATATGTACAGAAAATGAAGTAAACACAAGTAACCTGAGCACAGAGAAAAGAAAAAAAAAAATAAAAGTGCAAAAAACATCTGTTCTGATTTGTCCCTTCACAGAAGTGAAGATGGGAGATGTGTGGTTAGAAAGCTGCCTGTCAGAGAAGGACCTGGGAGTATTGGTTGATAGTCGGCTGAATATGAGCCAGCAGTGTGCCCAGGAGGCCAAGAAGGTCAGCAGCATCCTGGCTTGTATAAAGAAACAGCGTGGCCAGCAGGTCCAGGGAAGTGATTGTCCCCCTGTACTCAGCTCTATTGAGGCTGCACCTTGAGTACTGTGTTCAGTTTTGGGCCCCTCGCTACAAGAAGGACATGGAGGTGCTTGAGCGAGTCCAGAGAAGGGCTATGAAGCCGGTGAAGGGCCTGGAGAACAAGTCCTACGAGGAGCGGTTGAGGGAGCTGGGACTATTTAGCCTGGAGAAAAGAAGGCTCAGGGGTGACCTTATCGCTCTCTACAGGTACCTCAAAGGAGGCTGTAGTGAGGTGGCAGTTGGTCTGTTCTCCCACGTGCCTGGTGACAGGACGAGGGGGAATGGGCTAAAATTGCACAGGGGAGTTTTAGGTTGGATATTAGGAAAAACTTCTTTACTGAAAGGGTTGCTAGTCACTGGAATGGGCTACCCCGGGAAGTGGTTGAGTCACCATCCCTGGAGGTCTTTAAAAGACATTTAGATGTAGAGCTTAGGGATATGGTTTAGTGGAGGACTTGTTAGCATTAGGTCAGAGGTTGGACTCGGTGATCTTGAAGGTCTCCTCCAACCTCGACTATTCTGTGATGCTGTGATTCTGTGAAGTCTTTCGTTATTCCCTTTGTGGGGCTGGCCATGGTCTAGTTACAATATAAACACACAGAACCAGGAAAAATAACTGAAGACAGCGGGCCTGTTTTCTGTAGGTATATGTATAGACACAATTACAAAGATATAATTCCATTCAGATTTTGTATGAAAGAAACTAAAACTTTTTTTTTTCTTTTTTTCTTTTTTTTTTTTCCCCTTCGATAAGATCAAATATCTCTATGCCCATGGAGTATTGGTTTTTGTTTTACATACTGCAGTTTGTAAAAGTTGTTATTGGTCAGTCAGTGAATTGTTTAGTTTAAAATACAGTGAATTTGCAGGATGCAGCTGAAGCTAAGAGGTAAGACACCCTAACAGTCTGCCAGTGCTTTGTATCTTACTAAAACATCACAAACCTATGCTCTTTTATTTCAAGTCTTCCCTCATTAAGAGCTCCTGGCATCTAATGCAGAGGCATGTCAGCTTCTTCTGTGCAAGATAACTAAATCAGATGTTCTGTAGAGTGAGTAATGTCCAAGTTTGTTTCCAAATACTGCATTATGCATAGGCATTTTTTGTTTGTTTGTTTATAAAACAGACCCATGACTTTCTGAGACTATGATGAGTAGTTTTTGTTTATGTAAAGCAGGAGCTTCCGCAGCTGTTTACAGATGAAATTCTGCAAAGAGCTGAATACCTAAAATTGCACTGCAGACAGTGGGTATACACAAGTCAGAACATACACAGAATGAGTGGGGTTTCAAAGGAACTCAGATCTCACAGCTTTCAACCCTTACATGTTGTTATGCAGATGAGGAAAAGGATAAATTTCATGGAAATGTACCAAATTTATTTTTTTTAACCTAGGATTTATGATATAATACACATGGAAGGTATCAGAGGAATTCTGAAGCCTTTACAACTATGCACACCATGGAAGGAAACGAGGGAATCTTTGGGCCTTCGTGGCAACGGGGATTTTCATCTTTGATACGGAGTTGCATCCCTTGCCTGGTATGACAGAGAGCAAATACTCTCTTTGGGGAAGTGTTAGAACCCCATTCTTGATCATCTGCCCTTTTCCATGTTTCTCCCAGAAAAAAATCTCCACACAGTTTCTCCCTCTTCATTTTTTCTTAATACTGTACTATTGACCCGAGAGTTTTTCACTTTGGATTTTTTTTTTTGTGCCACACCGTTTTAATATTCCACTTTAGTACTCTAGAGATTCTGCTTCTTTTATTGCTGTCCACAATCTACTTCTAGCGATGCAATGCATTAGTGGATTTGAACAAGTGATTCTAAGTAAACCATGTGTAGCAGCAATCTGCTCAGTGGAGGGAGTCTGGTCATAGATCCTTGGCTACTACTCAAAAACTACGTACATTTTCACTAGTAGATGGATCGTTCTTTTATTCAGTATTGTAGTGGTGATATTCAGTCCTCTTGATCCATGTAATGGGCATTATTTGTGTTGCTGATTTAAGCTGCCACAAGAAATCCACGATTATTTGACAAACCAGTGGTGGTGATTGTGAGGGATTCACAACATTCTTGCAGCTGAGCTTCTGACAGTCTGTTTGGCATGGAAGACCATTTGAGAGGTTTTCTAAGATGGGGTTTTCTTTTATTTGAAAAATTATCTTCTTCTGAACATTGTCCCATGGATCTCCTTTCCAGCAATGTCAGGCTCTGTAGTCGATGACTGCCAATCCTCTTGTTAAGAAAGTTACCTGACTTTCTACTCTTAGGGACTGCAAGCCATCCCTAGTGCTAGTAGCTGACTTTATGTCAAAGCCTTCTCCCTAAGCTAATTTAGGGATGCCAGAAGGACACATCTTTTAAGGAAAGGAAGAATTCCCTGCACTCCTGCTTGAACACAGGGGACTCTCTGACCCTCTGTACTTTTTAGCAAGTGCATTTTTGCTGGAACCTATGCCTTGGTGCAAAATTCTCTGTATTGCTGGTATTCTTGGCTCAATGAAGGATTTTTTTTTTTTTCTTTAATGGGAATTTCTCAGGCTAAACAGAAGGGAGTCTGTACTGAATTTGCAGGCTCTAAAATACACAGCTCTCTGTGAGGAGATCCAGAAATGAAGGACCTGGGTTGTCTTAACTAAATTTTGATTTAGTGCAGAGAAATTGGAAGGAAAATGTGAGATGGCACTAAACCACTGCTGTGTCCCACGTCTTTGCACTCCAGATCACTGATGTAAGACAGAACAGCCTCAAGGATTGCTTTAAATCATCCTGTAACTATAGCATCATAAATGATCTTCAGGGTCAGAGGATAAGAGAGTTTGACTTTCTGGCATTTGTGAGTTGTGATGACGCTTCTACTCAAACAAAGAAAACAAGTAAATGTGTGTTTTAATTTAGGATTTTTTTTGTATGTGTGTATGAAAATGATACTATAATCTAGATGCATTGTGGAGTGAACATCTTTTTTTGACCGACTTCATAAACTATTATGTCAGTAGATGCCACAGAATCCAGTTATGAGTTGGGTCCTCAATTTAGGAAGTGAAAGTGGAAAAGACAAAAAATTCAGAACGGGAAACTTCTGCATTTTTGAGAGGCTGTAAAAACTATTAGACTGAAAGTTTCACTCTGTACTATTAGCTTTAATTAAAGAACAAGTTTACCTTTCATTGAGGTAAGCTTACAAAATTGTGTTATTTCTCTAACCAGTTATTTTTAAAAGTATACGTTAATTATCTCCAATTGTCAGAGTAAAAAAGTATAAAAGGTTTTAGAAAAGTATGCTGCTATAACCCACAGTAAGAATAGAGTAGGCTATTTAATACCGATGTAATTGCAGGTTCTTTGAAGAGACCATTGAAACAGCTTGTATTTTAAAACTCCAAGGCAGGCTAACACTGTAAGAGCAGTTTATGCTCTTTAACATCATGTATCATCATATGCTCTATAACATCATGTAAGCTCCAAATTTCCTGAAGTAGTCAAAATAAGACAAGATTCTTTTTTTTTTTTTTTTTTGTTTCTAGGTTACAGGTAACTGGAAGTACAGAGGCAGCTTTGATCTCCTGTTTATCTGAAGCTTTGTCCTTCTGAAAATGTGCAAGTCTCTCAAAAAGTTCAGCTAAGCAGGATTTCTATCTATTGTTTTGGGGCATCTGGAACTAGTGGGGAATACAGTACTTTCCCAGCTTAACATTTTATTTTTCCATTGCACCCTGAAGCTACACTGTGCACTGCCAAGAGAAAACTAATTCAGCAGTATAAATTAAAAATAGGATTCTCGTGACACAAACTGCATAAATATGTTTTACTTGTATAATGACTTTGCAGCAGTGATGTGTCTCTGTTGTGAATTCTTCTCAACTTGTGAGATGTGTTTTACATTGCCAGTTTGCAGAGGGAAACAGAAATAAAATGTTAAAAAATATTACTGAAAGACGAACAAGTGATTTTTAGGGGAAGGTGTTGCCAAGTATTTCTTTGTAATATTCAATTATCCTTGAACTATTTTTTCTTTAGGGAAAAAAAAGTAAATGTTTCGAGTATGACTTCAATAGTTTAACAATCAGAACTGTATTAAGACTGTAATTTTAAAGTTTCACAGATTCACGTCATTCTTGTACAAGAGTCATAACAATCTTCTCAGTCATGCTCTATTATAAACGCAGCTGAAAACAAGAACTTTACATAAAGGATACTGTAAATAAAGCTCTGAACCAAGTATTAGGTTTTCCTTACTATTTGGCAGGGGGGTGAGATTTTCAACAAAAGCTTTATCACCCTCAGAGAGCCAAGGACAGCAACTACCAAGTGTTTCCAATTCTGACCTCTAGCAGTCCAGAGAGCATGAGGATGGAATAAGCAGCTTTCAGGAATCTAGAACAGTGTGAGTGGATGGTAGCAATCTATCTCCAGATAAGGCCCAGCAGTTATGCTACAGCAGTTAATTAGCACAATGTAACTATTAAGTCATTAGTAGAAATTAGTTATTAGAAAGACCAATGCTCAAAAGTCATTGAATAAGGTCTGAGAGAGATCTAATGAGATAAGGAATCTTACCAAACCATGACTATAAACCATCAGCTTAAGGAAGAAATTAATTAAAATTACTCTAAGCATGTTTATTTACCAAAATGGAGTTTAAATGGGGCACAAAGGCATGGTGTTAGTGAAGAAAAGACGCAGAGCTAACATATGTATTTCTAAGCAGGTAATCAGATGATCTAGGAATCTACCCATCCCTCAGTCTTGCAATGAGATCTGAATAGCACATCCTTTTACTTGCACACAGCCCTGCTCTCTGCTGCATGCAAGCATCTGCCTAAGCAAAAATGGTTGTTGAACTAAGGGTCTTCTTAGTGGCCTTCAAATTAACTTCTTCAAAAATAAATAAAGCGCGGCCTACCAGCCATTTAAGCTTTTTTTTCTCAGCTCCATTTATTTAAAGTATCCTTTAAGATAACTATTATCACCCCTGAAATGGATCTGCTCAGCAGTTAGTCCCAGCTTGACAAATCATTTGGGTCCAATTTGCATTTATTTCTCCCACAGAACAAACCAACACAGGAGTAAGTTCTGAGTTCCTTCTCTTAGTTTGTTGTTATGAACACCATAGTTTCTGTCCCAGGAAATCTTGAATAAGAAAACGATTATTCATAATGAAGGACTCAAAGACATATTGGACTAGGTAAAGTAGTGGTATAAAGTTTGTTAAAAATGATTCTCAGATAATCTCCCTTCAGCACCCAGATACTTGGGAAAGAACACAAGTAGTACAAGAAGGAAGGAAGGGTAGTATATTCTACAACTATTTATTATGTGAACATAATGTATTTTCCACATCTGTAATATACAGATGGTGACAAAAAGATTAGTGAATCTGGGATAAGAAGAGTTGAGCGTAGGATGTTCTTCGTCGTGGTTGCTCATGCCTGTGTCTTGAACCTAGTCCCTTGTCCTTACGTTGAAACCAGGCCCATCGCTCAAATCATGGGGGTGGGGGGGAAATAAATGACTTAACTAGCAACTTCTAGTGAAGCCATTAAGGCTGAATATCTGTAAAATCAAGCCCTACAGAGTAAGAGGAATAATTACATAAAAATATACTGACCTGAATACTTACCCTATGGGATATTGAATGGCTCCTGACTTTCCAGCTCTTCTCAACCTCTGCAAGAGTTAAGTACTCAAAAGGTCTACAAAGTCCAGAGAATTTAGCAAACAGTGAAAGAAAAGAGACGTGCAGCTAACTGACCAAGCTCACACATCAGAAAGCAATCACGATATTGTCTGTTACAAGCAGGTTACAACCATGAATGTTTATTACTTGATAGCTACAAAACTACTTTGATTTCTTTGTAGGTAGCAAGTGTTCTTTACTAACAGCTATAACCAGCTACTGACACCAACCCAATGTCCATCACAATTTTTTAAGACTTAATCATCAATCTGTTGAACAGGGTTGATCAGCCCTGAGAAAATTCTTATATTTAATGTACATTCAAATTAATCTTGACTTCCTACCTCAGAAATTTTCTGTTTGATTTATGCTGATCTACGCTGAGAGAGCGCCTACTCAGGCGCAAAGAAAAATACAAACTCTACAGTCCTGATGTTGTTAACAGCGCAGAGGACCCACGCTTACCAAAACCACTACAGGTTTAAAAAGGCCTATGTGCCTGACTACACAAATTAGCTTCCAAAAATGCAGCTTCCTAGAGAAGACGCTTACCTTGCCATATTACTTCTCTTCCCCACCCACTGTTGCTTTATACCTTGATCACATGGACACTTGCACGTACTTAATTTTGTGGCATTATTCATGACAGCAACTTGTGCAGCATGAGCTTCCAGGAACATGGTCCAGGAACAACTCCTCCTCTGCTGAGTCAACTCTTAGTGAGCAAGTTTCTTCAGTGACAGAAAGACACTGGAGACTATTCGCTTGAGACTAGTTACCTCTCAAATAGTTACTCTCAAAACTGGCAGATCAAATGGCAGATGCCTGATACCAAACACCTCTGTATTACTCAAAAAAGTTACACATTTTCATATAATGTTTAACAGCAGCAGCTCCCCAACCTTCTAGGCTACAGGCTGACTACTGCCCACCATCCTGAAAACATTCTGTGGACTACCATGTGCCTGTTACCTTTCTTAATGTGTGAACGGTTCAACATTGTTCTGTGGTTCAACATCCTATGGCTATGCAAAGCTTATTTGCAAACTCTGTTTCCAAATTCTAGTTCTGTGTCAAAGTAAAAGGTTGTGTCACATTTGTTTTTCCAGAAAATAGTGTTTGTGCTTGCATTGAGAAACACACAACTGGAAGAGACAAAAAATCATAAATATTAAAGTGAACGTGTAAGGAGATGGCTAAAATAATGTACAAGATAAAGCTTTTTTCTGTCATCACAAATGGTAAGTTCTGTGATACGTAGGGCAATATAATCACAACCCAGGATTTTTCCTTTTTAAATAGGAAAATACTTATCTTTCCATCCACTAATCATTCATTTTTAGGCTTGGCTATTCCTTAGCTCCTGCAGTAATGCTAAGAACACCCTCACCTGCAATACAATGAATAAAACACATGTGGATTCTGCTTATCCTTATACACATGGTTAATTTTCTAGAGATGAGAACAGTCTAGGGCTGTTATCCATCAGTGTGATCAGTGCAGTTATTTATGTCTAGACAATTAAGGGAGCTTTATACAGATTTTGAGATTTTTTTAGTTACACTTTTCCTCAAAATCATTAATAGTATTGTAGGACTATATAAATATGGAAAAAGATGATTATGAAATAGAAGCGGGGGGAAAAAAGAGAAAGCTTCCTGACAAGCACTCTCTCTTTTTTTTTCCCTTTTAATTTTAAATAAAGCTGTCTGTGAATTTGAGCCTAGGGAGACCTTCATTAAAATCAATTAATCAGTCAGCCTCTCCGCTGAATAGCTTTCTGGAGACAAAAAGTCAAAATAGGTTTCGAGAGCGAGGTGCGTGCCTCCCGCTCGCTCCCTCCTCCTCCTCCTTTACACCCGCGGGGCTGCGGCCGCCGGATCAGGCCCCGGGGTGGGCCCTGTGCCCGGGGGGACCCCCGGAGGCCTGGCCCGGCCGCAGGTGCCCCAGGCCCACGCAGGTAAGCACCGGGGCGGGTGGCCTCGGCTGCCCGGGGTGTGAGGGGACGGCGAGCCGCCGGCGTGGGGCTGCCCGCCTGGCTGCTGCCGGGCGGCTCCCCTCACCTCAGGGGCCGGCCGTTGCGCCGCCCCCCGCCCCGTCCCCGCTGCGGGCGAAAGTTGGCGGCGGGGCGCTCCCAGTCCCTCCCTCCCTGCCAGCCCACCCACCCCCGGCGCGGTGCGGAGCGGCGCGGGGCGGCCCGGGTGCCCTGCTCCCGCTGCTCCCGCTGCCGGCGGCCGCCGCCGCCGGGGTAGCACAGCTGTTACGGAGCGGCGCTGGTCCCTCCTCCCAGCTGCGGCTGCCTCATCTCCCCCCACCCAGCCCGGCCCTCCCCTCCCCTCCGCCGCTCCCGACGCTGCCGCCGCCGCCACCTCCTCCTCCTCCTCCTCCTCCTCGTCGTCTCCCCACCCCCAGCCTCGCTCTCTCTCTCCCTCCCCATCTCCCTCTCGCCGTCCCGTTCCCCCCGGCCCCCGCCTCTCCCCGCCCTGCCGCCGCCGCCGGCCCTGGCAGAGCAGGCACGGCGGGGGGATCTCGATGTAACACCATGACAGGCATCGCCGCCGCCTCCTTCTTCTCCAACGCCTGCAGGTTCGGGGGCTGCGGGCTGCACTTCCCGACCCTGGCGGAGCTCATCGAGCACATCGAGGACAACCACATCGGTGAGTGCCCGGGGCAGGGCAGGGCAGGGGCGAAGGAGGGGGGAAGCCGGGGGAGGGGGGCGTGGGGGCACAAGGTGCAGCGGGAGGGAAGGGGCCGGCGGGTGAGGAGCGGTGCCGCGGGGCGACGTGGAGGGCTCCCGGGGGAGGCGGCGTGCGGGGCACGGCGGGCTGCGGGGGACGCGTGGTGGCCGCGGCGAGGGGGAGTTAGTTTGCATTGGCAGGAGGGAGTGCAGAGACCCGGAGGAGGAGGAGGAGGACGGGCACAGCACGCCGCCTGCTGCTTCCGCCCCGGCTCTGGCTGTCAGGGCTCCGGGGAAGGAGGGAGGGAGGGAGGGAGGGAGCCGCCGCCGCGGCAGCCATTCCGCTTCCTCCTCCTCCTCCTCCTCCTCCTCCTCCTCCTCCTCCCGCCGCTGCGTCCTGTCAGCGCCGTTGCTAGGTGTGGCGGCGAGGATGGGGCGGCGTGCGAGGGGAGGCCGGGGCAGAGCCGGGACGCTCCGCTCGCCACCCTCAGCCCATCACCTGCGGGCTCCCCCCGCCGCCGCCGCCACCCCGCTCCCCGCCTCCCCTCAGCCCCGCGGCCGGCGGGGCGCTGCCTCCTCGCCGCCTCCCCGGCCAGGGGGGCCTCGTGGGCGGGCGGGAGCGTGCGCAGGGGCCGCCGGGCGGCGCCGCGGGCAGGGGGCGGCGCGGCTGCCGGCCGCCGGCCGTTCACGCCAACTTTCCCTCGCCCCCCTCCGGCGGCCTTGCTCCGGCGGCGGCTAGGCCCGAGGCGTGCCCGCCTGGACGCGCTGAGGGCGGGGAGGCAGCGCCCCGCGGCTCGGCCCCGGCCCCCGCCCCCCCCCCCCCCCCCCCCC
>CM021732.1:36134549-36228479 GCA_011075105.1 Heteronetta atricapilla | reverse complement strand
GCCTGAGCGCAAAGGAAGTGAGCTTCTGGAGGTGGTTCTGCCGGGCAGAGCGAGTTCCACAGCCAGCGTGGTGGTGTGGGGGGATGCTGAAGTTTTAAGTGCCTGTGGGCCGCAGGCTGCTGTGCTCCAGTGAAAGTATAAGGAAATAAAGTGCTGCCACAAACTGAAACGAGCGCTGGTTTCATCACTTTAATTACATTTTAATAGGCAGGCCCAAATACCCCCCCCAGAAAACCACCAAACTTCAAATTGCAAGCGTAGCGTCGCATTCGTATAATGTTACGGGTCAGAAAGATGAAAGGTGTGCTGCTCCTAATTACCACGATGTCTAGGATGAAGTAACAAAACCACACACCACAAGACCGTGTAATTTATGACTCGGCGTGGTGCAAGTGTGCTGTTGTGATACTGCTGGCTCTTGGGGGGTTTTCTTTTGAATCTCAGATTCTTCGCTTTTCCTATATGCCCCGCGTCACATTGCAACGGAAAAGCTCAGGGGAAGCAGTTACCCGAAATGAAAGCTCGTAAGTCATCTGGTGCGTCCCTCAAATGGGTTATCGGCCCATAGGTGTCACAGCCCGCAGGGTGTCAGAAGAGATAGAGTCCAGCCCATGCGGTCTGTGCGTTGCTCTGTAATCACTGAGCAGCAGTTCTCAGACTTCTCAGCAGAGAGGAGAACTTTATCTGGAAATACTGTAATTCTGTAATAATCGTATATATAATTGTGTTGCAAATATTACCTGTTTTTTCTCCTATTTCAAAGTTAATAAAGTGCTACTGATTCAGCATGTGCACGTATGTCTAACATGGCATTGGCCAACACTTGGAGTATGCAGAACAGACGCTTTGCATGTAGGATGTCACACATGCATCTGATGGTGTCCTAAGTGGTGCAAAACGGTGTAAGGTTGCTCATGATTTAACACTTCACCTCGGCATGACGGTAGGTTAAACCTGACCTGCTCGTGAGTACAAGGCGCGGGTATGTTACGTTACTCACCTTTATCAAACACCTGACAAACCAGTTGGGAATTGCACCTGTTACACCACAATGGATCCCAGTCCTCACATGGAGGCCTCGGCTGGACACGGTGGTGCGTGTGATGTGCTCCTGGAGCAGCTTGAAGGATCAGAGGCTGAAATCTAACCCAATACGGATTCTGCCAGAAAGTGATTAACGTTTCCAAAGGCAGTTTTAAAATAAAGGAGCAAATGCCTGAACAGGAGCTTGTGTTGGAACTATTTTCTCAGTATGTCTGATGCAAACGCTTTCTGTCACGCAGGTCTAGAAATGTGCACCAAAATTTGTCATGTTAAAAAATAACTGTAGCTTTTGGCATGCAGAGCAGGGTAACATGCCATGTAAAACATACGTTGCTTGGGACATTCCGTGTGTGCTGCAAGAAAAAGAAAACTCGATTGAGTTACTTTCCGGTATTAGTTTAAACTGAAGTGAGAGATTGCAAGGCAAACGGTGCTGCAGTGCAGGTAACAAGCCTGACGCTGCAAACAGCTCTGTGTGGGGAGACCCTTATGGCATGGGCTCCTGATGCTCCCTCCATGTAGTTCCAGTTGCTGCAGTGCTGCTGCTGTGTCACATTCCACGGGGTGGGTTAACAGCCCTTCACATCCTCACCAGAGTGCTGGTGAGGATTTGGTCATTTTGTCAGAGCTCAGTTGTCCCTGAAAAAACAAATACTTACCCAGGGGTCTTTTTCATCAGCCTTGCCAGTGGAGCTCAACTTACTATAAGGAAACACTTGTGGCATTTTGGGGATGGAATGCAATTAGTTTCTGAAGGGTTCTGTAGTTCCTTTTCTTACTTGTAGTGTAACATTCATGAATAATGATATAGTAATGAAGTAATTCATTGTGCAGTTGTTTGTTGTTTTTTTTTTTTTTCCTCCCCTTACATCTTAGGGGCCACCTGATAAATGACCGGTACCTTAAAAAAGAAAATCAATGCAGGTAACCTGGGAGAGTTGTGGCTGTTGGATGAAACATTCACATCTGAGATAGCGATTGGCTGCTGCATTTTCAGCTTTTGCATTTGAGTATTGCCTTTGTGTATTCTGTTGCACTGAATAGTTATGCTAAATCAGGAGTATTGCTCTTGGGCCTTTCAGAGGGCCCTAACAGTGTACTCTGCAATGAGAGCGTGTTCTGCAGGAGGAACTCCTGCAATTCTGCAGCAGTGCTGACAACCAAACAGGCTGTATTACCATTTTCTGCAGTTCACAGCTGAAAAAAGACATTGATTCGAAACTGTTGGTTAGTAATTTTTGCAGTGTTTCTCTGTGAACTTTTTCTACCAGCACCTTGTTCGTGCAGCCTGAAGTGCTGTCACCTTCCCTGTAAGCATGCCAACGTGGGTGTCTTTTAGTCTGGTTTAGTAGGCAGTGTCCCTGTCTGGGGTGGGAGCAAAAGGCCTAACTTACTGCTCTTGGCTGGATTCGCACTGTAGAACAAACTATGTTAGTTCAAGCCAGTTATTTCCCCGAAGAGTACTGTGTAGAAGAGGGTGGGGCGGGGGGGAAACAACTGGAAAACCTAACTGCTAATTACTCAGATGTGGCAACATGGCAATTTCTATTGCATTTCTTCCGTCCTGATGATGTCTTCATCAAAAGTCGGACTGTGTGGTAAGGCTGTGATGCTAGGAACAGCAGTTCTGGTTCCACAGAGTGTTTCTGAAATTATATCGAAGCCTAACTTGGTACAAGTAATCTTCTGGGGCCTTGTCATCTGCTCTCAGAAGTCCAGAGGGCTGCACGCTTTTAATCTGAATTGTATACTTTATAGAGAGGATGGTCGGTACCTCCTTAAAGCTAGTTCCTAATGCAATGTTTAGGCTGAAAATAAAGAGACAGTACTTTAGCTGAGTCACTTTATCGGATTTTGACAACATATATATAAATTTGACTTACATTGATTCTTGAGTATTCTTAATCGTGTGTGCAGATGAGGTTGTTGCTTGTATGAGCCAGTATGTGCTCCCTTGTTTCGTGGTAAATATTGGCATGACACACACGCACACAGCTGTGCAGTTGTATGGCTTACCTGGACAGTTTCACTTCTCCGAAGACCTGTTGAGTGTTGAGGAATGAAGGTGAATGAAATGAGCATACAACTGGGCCTGAAGAAGCAACAGTGTGTGTAGGAGGAGATGCAAAAGATCAAATCAGAAGACAAATTAATGGAGGTAGAAGTTGTTAATTGTATTGTGCTGAAAATGGCTAACAGATCTTGAAGGGAGAAAAACCCCACATGTTTGCATATAGAATAGTCACACAAGCTAAGATGATCTACTGGCGCTGCGCACACAAAGTCCTGCTATTGAATAGCTTCCAGCAAGGTATTTGTATAGTGGCCTTGGCTGTCAGAGCTGAGCTGTGGTGCTTCTCATTAAAGTTGACTGATTCCCAAATACTAGGATGGCTCCTGCAACAGAACAGTACTTGCTGTGAGAGCACAGGCAGCTGTTTTGCTAAGTAGTAGGATTAGCAAGAAAAACAAAACTTCAACAAAAGAATAGTTGCAGAAGATGGACCAAAAGCTGCATATAAAATACCGTGCATCTGAAAAGTTCAGGTCATATGAAGGAGGAAAGAGGCTTCTGAAATTCTGTCTGAAACTTTGGCATCTGCTGCCTTCAGTAACTTCACTTTGTGCTTAATATTAGGTAGTCAGGGGGCCAAATTGTGCAGCAAGGAGTTCAAGTGGTTTCATAATCCTTCGGGAGAATGCATGTAGCTTGCTTGAAGTTGGCCCTTTCAATATTTTCTCTGAAATGCTAATAAAGGTTGGGCCATGTCCTCACTTTTGCTGCGAGGTGTTGAGTTACAAGCTGGCTGCGAGCACACGCAAAAAATGGCATTTGTTATTGCTGAGATGTTTGCTTTGCTCCCCTTTGTGTTAGGGAAACTTCCACCAGCATATTGGATAAAGTGCAGCGGGATGTCAATGACAGCTCCTATACTGGAGCTCACAGTACGCTGTGTAAAACAAGCATAAAAAGATGCAATGCTTCCATGTTGCTAGTGATGAGGACAAGGGGCTCTGCGTGTCAGCGCTTAGGGGAGGCTTGAGCCTGGAAGGGTTTTAACCTCAGGCAGAGCTCTTTAGAAGAATAGGAAGATGATGTAAGTAGTTACTGTCCTGTAACTCCATTTTAGCATTTTACTTAATGTATAAATTAAAATTTGGAGTTCAGATTTGCCTTTTTTAAGAGGTGGTAGTTCTTATCCTAAGGCTTCTTGTACCGCAAGCGATGCAGCAACTGTATGGGATAGTTTTGGGGAGAACATATGTAGTGATTATCATGTCTGTTCTTCAGGGCGTGAGGGAATGTGTTTCTATCCGAGCAGCAGTCCCTATGAAGAAATAAGGTAAGGTAGCGTATGGGATGCTTCATCCAGTACCTGGAAATTGGAGGACAGGCCTGTACGCAGTTGCTATGCTATGTAATGGGCATAAAGGTGTGGCCTTGCAAAATAAATGAACAATTACACTTATTTACCTCAGCAGCAGGACGAATTACTGTTCATTGAAAGCAACTAACTAAACCTAATTGTGGCAATATTTATCTTAATTTAATCTTCTGTCCAGCTGTATGGTTTTTTAAAAAAAATTATTTACGAAAAATGCATTTGACAGTGATGCAGAAGGATGTATGTTCCAAGGATGTTGCTTACTCACTTCGCAAGTTGGTATGGTGAGAAAGGCCATTCTATTTCAGGAAAGTTTTTCTATCTTAAATAGTCTTTTGTGACTAACAGTTCTGATCAGCATGCTTTTTTTTCGTGTTTTTTTTTTTTTTTTTTTTTTTTTTTTTTCCTCCTCCCCGCTTGTAATCTTGAGCAGAGCAGATTTTGGGATTCTGTTTCATTTCCAGGTCTGGTTTCCTTTGCTCTTTGGGTTTGAGTTTAAATTGTGATAAAACATCAAGAGCAACATTTGTGAAAAAATCTAGATTATATTAATTGTATGGAGGTAAATGTAATTGCCATTAAACTTCAACTAAAACAGGATTTTTGATTCTTCTATAACAGAACATGATCTTGTTCTGAGGTTGCTGATTACATGAAGAGGCTAAGGCATAAAATATTTTCAGAGCTTACAGTTTCAGACTCCTATTTTATAAGAAGAAAGGGCTGAAAACAAACATCTGTTAACGTGTTACAAACACATATTTTCCTTTTTAAGGTTGAAGGCCTTGTATAAAGTCATTAGGAATATTTTCTTTTTGCTCTGCCTACTCGAGTGGCTTTGGGTGAGGCCTGTTGTGGGGCTGTGTACAGGCAGTTTGCAGGGACTCTTCATCTTATACAATAGCAAAACTAAATAAGTACAAGCCAGCAAGTGAAACAAGTTGAAGAAACATCAGGAAACTTGTAGCAGTTGTGTTATATTTCAGTTGTGCAGGGCATACCTGGTTTTGGGCAAAAACCTATAGCGATTATTGTGTCTGCTCTTGAGGGTGTGAGAGAACGTTTTTGTAGCTGAGCAGCCGTCCTTATGAGGAATGTAAAGTAGTCAGGTAAAATCTTCTGTTTTTCACCTCATCTTTACCTGGGGAATGTGAAAAGATGATGTGAATAACAAAAATTAATCGAGGAAGAGGTGATGCTAAAAAGACAAGGAAATGAGCCTGTCTGATCTGGAGGCAAACTCTTCTACCGTTTCTTCCTTCTATATGATATGGTGCAAATATAAACAAGTTACCATAAATATTTTGTGACAGGCTGCAGAATACTTTCATGCAAAATAAATAAGCTCTGTAGGCCAGCTGCTTTCAGCGTACTTTTTATATTGCCCCTGAATGTTTTTTTTTCTTTATAATTCTTTTTCTTGAGGAAGCTATGATTTACTAAAAAGTAATTTTATTTGTCTCTATTAAACACCAGTGATTCAAAATTTGATAAAAATCTAAGTAGATAGCTAAATACACATTGAGAAAGTCACAGACTAAGATTTTAGTATTAATTTGAAACAGTGGTAATTAAAGAATAGATGTGATGAATTTGCTGTAGTTAACAAAAAAGGTCCTTGGTTTTAAGGGTCTGTGAATAATTCCACAATTAAAATTAAGTAACCAATTACTGTTATTTAGTGTCTGATTCTACACCAAGACATTTGCAAATGCTTTATTTATTATACTTTCCTTTAGTTATGAGAGGCTAGAGTAATATTCTGACCTGTGGAATACAAGAAATATTCCCATGGATAGTCTAATGATTTTTTTTGATATTGATTTTTGCATTTTTCACCTTGAATTCTTAGGGTGCTCTTTCTTAATTGTTTTCTGTGACAAAGACAGGGAGTGGATTACTTAACCAAAGAGACTGCAGTGCTGTTTGTGTGAACAGTGCCCAGGCTGGAGTACGTTACTACTGTGGACTTTCATTTAAGATAATATAATACATTAAAGAATTTTTTAAAAATGACTGAAATACAGCTGTTAGTCCCATTTCTGTGTTGTGGTAGAAGGATGAAGTAGAAAGAGAATTTATTAGTTTAAGTAGAATTTATCAGTTAACTGGAAAAAGTGGACAAAACAATGGGATTTGAAGCCAAGCTTGGCTGTCTTATGACCCCAAAAGATCAGAATTTAGTTTGGATGTATTTTGAAACACTTCTTCTGACTTTGAATTATAAAGATTTTTAAAGAGATTTTTGTGCAAAGCTGAGCACTTTCAGTTTGAAATGTTGACATTTCTGAAATTGCTCCAACAAAATGTTTTTTTAATTTAGGAAATACTTGGACACTGCTGAGATTTCTCTCCCCACATGCACTTTTTCCTTTTTTTTCCTAAGACTACATTGTCAAACTTGACTAAGCTGCAAATGTTTCTGTTCCTTCTGGAAATATATTTTTTCCCAACATATTTTGACAAATAGTAAATATTCCTTCAATAAAAATAGATCTGCTGAATATCTGAGTGTGCTGCGGAAACAAGGAGATGTAAAGTATTGTGTGTTTCTTCAGTAATGTGTAATGTGGTCATCTTACTTTGTAGGAGGTATCCAGACAGAAGCTGTAAGTGGAGCTGTAACACAGAAGTAGCAGGCTGGTACATCTAAGACGCCAGAGATCCAATTTCACTGCTGTCTGAGATTGGCATGGGCACATGAATGTGAACTCGGCCCCACGTTGTGATAGATGACCGTGGTATTCAGGGAACAAAACTGTGTGTCGTTATTTCACTCATTTCTTTTTGCTGTAATCGTTCTGAGCATCTTCATCAGCGTGCGTGTGTGTTACAGGAATTCATTCAAAGGCTTCATGGAGACTTCAGGTGCTTATCTGCTCGCAGGTGAAGCCTGCATACCAAGTTACTGAGGTCTACCCTTGCTTCCTGTTTGCTTTTGTGTTCAGTTCAAAGTACTGACTTTGATTCGAGTAAATTTGGCTACAAACTTGTAAAAAGACCTGGAAAATTTACATCTTTTTCTAACAACCTGTAGAAGTGTTGTGGCTTCTGTAACTTGCAGAGGAGTGTCTGCTACCTCGCAGGCATCATTATTTGTTATACTGGGTTAGCTGAGTGCTCCGAGAGTTATTAAGGTCCCAGTTTTGATGTATAAAAATAAACAAACAAAAACCCACTCACCTGTATTTCATTCTGGGGCCAGGCTAAGCAGATTTATTTTTACTAAGGCTTCTTCATATGAACTCTGCATGATTAGGATAGAGGGGGACATAAGTAAATGCTGTAGAGTTCCAAAGAAGCCCCCAAATAGCTCCTCTTCCCCACAGATTTGTTTAGGCCGCATTGCTAGAACTTCCTGACTCATTTAATGTGTTTGCTAATGTGAAAAAGATGGATTTGTGGGAAGGGGAGCAAAACCTCTCTGCAGCTGTGACATGAAAAAGCAAGAGTATGCTGCTTTGTGCTCTCGAGCTGGGGCTTATTTATCCAAGTGCAGAGTGCCATGGACCCGGAAGGGATAACAAGCTCACAAAAAGTTGCTTAGGACTACTGTGATATTTGGAGGCAGGAGGAAAGCTGTGAGGTATTTGCAATAAACCTTTGTGGTTTGCACAGCCTTCCAAGGAGGAATTAGGATGGCCTAGGGTCCTCTAGTGTAGTTAGAAGCACTGTATGCTCCTGGGAAGAGACAGGGCGTGGTAGAGGTATGGTTTGTAAAGGGTGGGAAGATAATGTTATATGTGGTGCTTTTTGTTGCTGTTTGATTTTTGCTTTTTCTTGTATGCTTTTCCATTTCAGAGGACTGTGCTAGGGAATCTCCTTTTCCCAGGTTCAGTGTAAGCCCTTGCTATACTTGAGAGGTGCTCTGTACCTGTGCAGTAGGACTTTTCCCACACAGACCTAGCATTGCAGCAGTTTCCTTGCATCTCAGAAAATCTCTTACATTGATTAAATAATCCCGAACCGTGTAAATGCTACTATAGATGAAAAATGCAGCTGCTGTAGCTGTGTCAGTCCTCATGCTTTATCTTTAGTGGTCACGCTTAACAGTACTTCCAAATATTGTTCTCTGTCCCAGGGCAGCTATCCAGAGAGTTAGTTATCTGGATGTAATATCTCGTTCTTCTTTCAGCCATCCAGAATGACCCCTTTCTCGCTGGCAGTTTCTGGTGGGGTTGTGAAGAGTGAGTCTTCAGAACAGAATCCTGTCTTTGCTTGCAGTTATCTTGGGGCAGTTAGCAGGGCTCTCTTTAGACCAGATTCAGTGGGGAGATAAAGTCTGCGTTGGACACGGTGATCTGGAACAAAGTTTTATGCCAAGGAGTTTTAATGGCTCTCTGAACCAGCTTCCAGAGCCAGGGTAAATATCAAGAGCCTGAAAGCGAAGCTTGTTAAGGTGAGACGATAACTGGATACCCAGGATGGGGAAAAGGTATTTGTTGCTGTTACCTTTTGTGAATAATTTTGATTACTTTATTGTATTTTATTATGAGCTGGTTGGGTTTTAATCACTCTGTAGAAGAAATTACCTTTGAGCTACCATTACCTAATGGACTTTAGCTCTGGAATAATTTTCATATTACAGAGTCTGAAACAATGATGAAAGAGATCAATGAGAATGTCTGTATCTGCTAGTGCTTTACCTGAACTGTACATGTACCCTTAAATGCATGCCAAATATGGAAATGGGTATAATAAAAATGAATATGAATTTATTAGCTTAATGAATGTTATGGCGATATACTGAATTGCTCTGTAGCTGCATCTTTTCCCCTCAATGGCAATGTGAATTATTTAAAAAGGAAAGGAAGGAAAAAAATCCAGTTCCTGTATTACCAAGCAGTATTACCATAAATCTGTGCTATTCCACTGACCTCTGAAATGTACTGCATATATAGCTCGTGACCCCTTCTGCTCTTGCAAACAGCACAGTGTGCCAGCAGCAGGACTCCTTACTACCAGAAAGTGTTCTGGAAATGAAGGAATGCTTCTTCCCTGTCTCTACTTATTGAGAAGCCATCACATTAGCATTTGAAAACAGAATCCTCCGCCACCTTGGTTCCCCCAACCCTCTTTAATGTTGGAAAGCAGTGGAATTTTGCCTGCAGTGGTACAAGTGACTGCTTAAGATCCTTGGCACCTCGTATAATATTAGTATTTGTTAGTAGCTCTCTACTATGTGTGGCTAGAATTGGAGTGTGTAACTGAGCGTACACTTGTCTAGACAGTTTTGTTAAGTTATGTGGTGAAATAATGCAACATTTTTTACAGTCATTTTGTTTTACTAGACTTATTATATCAATAGTTAGGGAAAATAATTGATGTTGATCTTCCTGCATGTGTAATTGAAAAATATCAATTCTAATTGACGACCAGCTAAATGTTTCTTTCAGAAGCCTGGAGAGATGCAGGTGGTTAGGATGAAAAGTGAGAGCAGAAGGGTGCTGGTTAGGAAGAGCCCAGATACTTAGTTTGTTGCTGGCAAATTGACACAGGATAGTAAACCGCAGAGGTAAGAAGAAGAAAACTTTGAGTACCTGCACTTCAGGAAGACAGTTGAGGAAGATTAGTCACCCTTTCATAACAACAGCAACAAAAACCCCGTATGTAGTGGGGGGTTGGCATAAAAAATGTGTTTTTTTTCTTATCTGTGTTGATACATGGAACAAAGACAGACCTTTACATCTCTCTTCTGTTAATCTCCTAGCTGTTTCCTAAACTAGGAAGATGTAACTCCACTCATTCCCTGCCACCTGTCTTCTGCCAAACCCTGACGGAAGGAGAGGGATGATAAATTCCATGCCTACCTGTTGCTGTCAATGTAGGATGGTCTGCTCAGGCGCTCTATACCTTTTGATAAATAATTATGTTCAGTAGTTCTGGTACCCATACAGACCACAGATTTTGGTTTTGGTGACTCAGGGTGGTTTGCCCTTTGCATAAGAAATGTCCACTCAGAAAGGCATTATGCAGGTATTCGGTTTTAGAGCTGGTAGACATGTTTTAGGATTTTTAGGTAAATGAGAAATTGTCTACTGTTCTGTTACTGCTTTTCAGAAAATCTCTAGCCTGTGGTTTTGCTCACCTGTGGCTAACCCTTCTGACTGTTCTTTTTGTTCTCTTCTGCTGCTGCTCCACAGGTGAGTGGTTTATTTTTCCCCATCAGAGTTGGAGTTGTTCTGTCACAGCTGCTGCTGATCCTCTGTACTGGAACCACAGAACCACTTCATCGTGTAAAATCTCAAAGCCTTCTTTAGTTGTCAGTGCTCTTTGTTCTGATTTATTTTTGATTCTCTATGGGGCAAGTGCAGCTAGGAACAGGTTGCTTACACAGGTATAATAGTATGACATACTTCAGGTGTACTGATTAGGCCCGTGTGTTACTACGTGAACCCTGTAAACCCAGAAGGTTCCTTTTCCATCTTTGCCAAGCATGTATGATGTTTGTCTCTCAATTTGAAGAACTAATGCTGAAATACCAAGTTTCAGGGTCAAAGAGACTCCAGTCTTAATATACCACATGCATATATTGGGTGCATTCTTTACTAATGCCTGACAACTTTTTCCTGATTTTTCACCCTTCTAGAGAAAGCAAGGAAGCAGAGTATAGCAAGGAGTAAAGAAGGAAGAAATTTGAAGTTGAAGCAAGGAACAGAAGGAGTCTGTGAAAGACAAGTGTGCTTTTTTTTTTTTTTTTATAAGCTCTTTAACAGGCAGTCAGTCTTGGTTGTAGTGTTTGAATCCCAAAAGCTGGTCAAAGTTACCTGCCTGAATAGAATCCATGTTTTTTCTTGCCAGTTGGAGGCACCCCCAGTTCAGGAACAACTATTCTGGCCACTCATTTTCTGCAGGCTCACTTTGGGAGTGGATGGTCAGGGATGTTCACGCAGTCTGCTTGAGGTGTGTACTTGACTGAGATTCAGAGTTCTTAAAATATGCCTAAAGTAGCCGCACAGTATACTGCCCTCACAGTCAATCAACTTTGAAAACCCCTTTTGTCCGTATTACTATGAACCTTTGCATTGGGTCATCTCTATAGGTTATTTTATCTACCTTAGTTTTCAAACTGAATCCCTCTTGGTATTTTGAATTCCTCTCCTCTGCAGGTGATCTGTCTGGATACTTACTTAATTCACTTGATCTAGATCACACTTCTTAAGAGCAGTATTAATGATCTGGATGTAGATCGTTTCTCTCCATATCTTCATCCTGAAGCAGAACTTCATGTACTTGAGACTTGAATTTTTTTTGCTTGGCTTTCCTGCTCAGAATGCTGAGAACCTGGATACTTGCTCCAAAGGGCAGAGTTCAGAGAACTGGTGTTCCGCATGGTGAGAAAGCTACTGCGTATGCTGAAGCACTCCTCATGAAGAAATAGTGCATGTCCTTGTCAGATGTGACATATCCTTTTCCTGTTCTTTCAAGAACACAGTAGACTTTCCCTTCAGGTCAGTTTTAAAGTCATCACGTTTGGAGTCCTTGGATCTGTTGTAAGTTGGACAGGCAGTTGCCCATCCCTTCTAAACAAACATTGTTCCACTGCTGTTGTAGCAGAGCTGCTTTTTTGTTCGTCTCCTCCCCATCTGCATGTTCTCCCAGTGATTCCACAGCAGAATAGATCTCTTTCCAAGATAATAAAGGTTTTTCCTTCTGGCTACTGCTTAGTTGCTTTCTACCTTGTTATCTTTGATGGTTTTGCTGCCAGACCCAGTACATTGTCACAGGTAGGTGGCTCAGTAAAAAACACTTCCTAATAATAGCCTCTCTGGCATGCAGTCTGCAGCTAGTTTAGAGGCTGCTTATGTGAACCTCCTGTCCTGACTTCTTTTTTGACTGATTTCCTCATCCTGAGTCCAGTACAGCTTTCCACCTTTGAACCTCTGAAGTGAAGCAACCACACATCTTGTATGATGGAAGCTAGAATGTGTTAGGCAGAACTGATGACAAGCGTTTGGGAAAGCAAAGGTTTGGATTTTTTTTTTTCCAACTTCTCACTAAAAGCAGAACATAAGCACAGAGACATTTACCAGAAGGTGATGGAAAGTGAGACTTCCATCTCGTGTCTGAGGCAAGGAACTGGCTGCCCCCCACGTTAATACAATGCAACAGGTTGAACTGCTCTATACTGTATATTTTGAACCCCAAAAATGTTTTACAGCATGGCAAAGGTGGTCTGCTTTCTCAGTTGGTATCCATGCTGTGCAGTGGTCTCATCTTAAGTATTGTATGATGTTTATCCTCAGGTAGATGAAGCTGAAGTCTCACAGTCATTCTGTCTCCTTGTACTCTGCTAGTTGGTCTTATGGTGGCATGGCTATGCAATGGGATGTGAAAAAGGACTCCTACAAACACAACAAAATACTGCCCCTTCCAGTTGCACGTATATCCGTGTGACTTAGACAAACAGTAGTTTGTCTGTATGGTATCTCACATAACGTCTTACAGTGGGATGTATTCACTGTTTATTATCTCCAGTTGTGTAGGTGATTTCTGGGCTGTGCATCCAAAAGAAAAGCACAAGTATGACATCGCTCTGTAATAATTTGTCCTATACCTGTAGATACTCTCTGAGTTTACTTTGGGAGGGGAGAAATAGTGATTTGTGTTAGGGAGAGAGGAGTGTTCTCGTTCTTTCACAATCACCTTAAGATAGTTTTGTAGAAGGGTTTATATCTAGGGACTGCTGAGCTCTTCATCCTCTGAAAACTGCGTTGCCTCTTGCAGTGCCATCTTTTGGTACTGACTGCTTTATAAAATAGACATACATGGTTTAGTTAAACAACGCTGTTTCATTGTTACGTGGCAGAGCTGTAGGAAGTGCTTATACTGGCAGATGAATCAAGCTTGGAAGCTTTTCCAACCTGATGACCTGGGGAAAGAAAAGATGTGGTAGTGAGAGGTAGATTTATTTAGTCTGCTCCATCCTCCCTTCGTGGATGTTGAGAATGGAGGCAGTGCAGAGAGGACAGAGAGTTATTTCTGTGCTGTGGAAGAGATGCGAGAATGTTACATGACGTAGAAAAGTTTTCCTAATCATTACATTTACTAGTTATTTGATGGACATGTTAATATAACAGAATCTTGTTTAGCTGTAATCTTGTTTCTGTTGCTTAGCATGTGTTGTAATATGAAAGATATCCAGTAACGATGTGACCTTACCAGAACGGCTTGAATAACAAAGTTGCTGGACTGGGGAGACACAGACTTTTTAACAGATATCTTGGTTGGAGGAGAACTGAGACAAGCCTGTGTGTCTGCCAGTCACAAACATGTAGTAGTAATGAGATAGACTGCGAAGTGCATATTTGTCAGTTGTGTTTGAGAATTCAGATAACAGCAGTGATGGGCTCAGTTTAAGGAATTAGATAAATGAAGTAGTGGTTTGTTGGGGTTTTGTATTTGTTTGGGGATTTACTTTGAAGACTGATTATAGGCATTTCCTGAGAATGAACACGTTACTATGAGTTTTTGTGTTCTGTGGGCCTCGTGCTGGGCATGTGCGTGTGCATGATCAGCTGATTTTCATCCATTTCAGTTTCAAGCTCATAGAGAAGCCTTCTGATGAGGAGTGAAGATTTTGAGATGCACGCAGTCATCTTCTTCTGATGTGCACTTGTGGTGGTGTCAATACTACCAGCTTGAACTGGATGTGAAAAAATGAAAATAGTGCTCCTTGATTCCTGGACATGGCTTTCTTGCACTGCACTCTGTAGCTAACTGTGAGCAGGAGGGGTCTGGTTTTAAGTTTTCCTTTTCAGAATATATCCAGTGTTCCTATAGAAATGAATATGCCAGAGATGACTTCTAAAGATCACCAGTGCCTCACCACTAGGTAGAGATTTCTGCATTGTTTCAACTTCATATTTTCTTCTCTGCGTGCAGCTTTGAAGCTGTACACAGTTGCTGTGGATCGAGGATTTAGTCTTCTGTGCTTTGACATTTCCCCCTGCTTCCACCGACATGATGAACAGATCATATTGCCAGTAAGAGATGGCCAACACATTGCTGTGCATGTGGACTACAGAGATTAATCTGCTTATCAAATACAGTATAGAAGCAGAATTCACATGTTTTTAACTTCATGTAACTGTGAACCAGCATTGCTGTTGTGGATTCTGTCCAGGGGGTGAAGGAAATAGGAAGGCCTGCTGCAAAGCAGACTGGAATAAGATAAAAGCTACTCTTGTCTACACAATGTTAATAGGTCTAGGCTATTACAGGATTTGAATTGCTTGTTTTGCCATCTGATCTCCTTCATGGCAATTCTACTTGGTGTAATAGATCTTGAACTTTTGCTTTGGCACCAATACATTAGAAGAATAAAATGGCAAATCTGTGTGGTGGTAGTGGGGGTTGTGTTCTGGGTATGTGATACCTTCCTTTTTTTCCTAAATCTTTCAACCAATAGCAAAACTGGTGAAAATCATAATTCTCAGACTTTCTGTATGTGACCACTGTAGAAGTGAAATATGCTGGCAGCAAGGCTGGGTCACCTCCCAGTTACAAAGAGCTGTTTGGAGATGCCACAGGTGTGATGCCACAGGAAGGATTTGCATGCTTACAAAACAGAGAGGTAATTTGCACCTCTGAAAACAGTCTTTTGGTGACCCCAGACACTTTTGGATTGTGCATGGATGACTTCTGCACTGAAAAGAACCTGATCTACATATCAGGAGATGTAGACTCATAACTAAGCCAATGCAAAAGTATATAAAAATGAACATATATATGCATGAAGAACGTTTACTTTTCCTCTGTCTACATGTATGTTGCATGCAAATAAATATTTTGTTTTGGGTAGGAAACTGAAGTCTAATTCCTCTTTGAAGGAGGGGACATGATAGAATTCAAAATGAGTTTTACTCAGAGGAGTGTGCAAATACTGAATATTTCTGATTACTGTTCCTTTTTTAAAAACACATTTACAGTAACTCTTGCCATTGTTTTTCTGTATCACAAATCCTGCTGTTGAGCCTTTGATAGCCACCTCAGCTCAATTGATTGTGAAGGAGAAAATCTTAAATGATCAAAATAACTGGGCAGGTGAGGTGAACCATAAATATTTATTCCAGCAGCCAAGTATTTTAATTTCTAAGCTTTGCGTTGTGTCTGTGAGCTTTAATTACAGAGCAGTATCTGTGAGAACATTTCTGAATCCAAAGTTAAGTACTAAAGAACTTATTTATATTAGCTGCTATATTTATAGTTATTTCTTGCTGTCTTTTGACTTTTCTATTTTATAAATATGTATTTATTTTCTTTTGTAACCTTTCCTCTTCTGTGTGTATTTGTACACAGAAGAACATGCCAGAAATGGCCCTAAGAAGGTGAGGGAGAGAGAGATTCCAGATCAGCAAGAGTGCTGTTTCTGATTCTGTTTCTATTGTTTTATCTGTTGAAGGAGTGCTTTATTGGTTTTTAATCATCCGGGATTATATTTGACTTTGTGTTGAATAATAAGAATGTGCTGCTGCCAGGTTGTCTCTGCAGAAAGAGAGGAACTGGATGAAGAGAAAGTTGATGAATAAAATGTAAGCAGTGGTGGAACTGAAAGGGATGCTCTTTCCTGTAGCTAGCAAATCTTCTTCCTGTCTTTTGTTTTTATTGATTTTTTTGTGCCTTGTGTATCGTCTCTGTTCTTCAAGAACTTAGGAATTCAAGCAAGCGGAGTCTGCTGCAGGGGGAAAAGGTCACACATGCCACTTGATGCGTTTGCTCGTCAGAACAGATTAGTTAGGATCCCGAATAATTGTTTCCCACCTAGAAAGTAATGTCAGGTTGTGAAGTCACCGAGGATCCCAGTGAGTGCTGATTAGCAACTTCATGAATGTCACTTGTCTCATCCTTGTACTCTCGGTGCATTTACGGCATCTGCCATCCCCGGGCAGGGGGCACTGATGGGGTCACTTTTCTCTGAAGCCACCTGTGTGGCAGTGCACAGTGCTGCAGTGAGCGGAAAGAAGCGTGCCGGTGACTTAGGTCAATGCAGAGGTGCTTACTGAAGCTGCTTCTTAACTCAGATATGGTTTACGTACCAAAACCACTGCCCATAAAAGAAGCTGTGGCAGAAATGACGGTCTGTGAACATAATGCAGTTTCTTTTTCTATGAATCATAAACCAGATTGTGGTCTGGCTGAAGGCCTGCTCGTGAAGTCTGACACTGCCATGAAGGCTGCTTCTATATATTTTCTCTTCTGCTTTCTACCCCCCTGCAACTCCTGCCTTCTGCAGAGATGGATGGTGACTGTCTGAGGTCTCGCACATCACGAGGCAGGGCGATATTTTTAGGTCATCGTGCTGTCATGTTTATTCATTCACAGGTGTGTGGTTTTTCTTTTCTTTTCTTTTTTTTTCTTTCTTTCTTTCTTTACATCTAGAGAAGTTTGCCTGCAAGGTAAAAGATGAAAGTGCTTGCCAGGGTTACGCAGCATGTGTGTGGTTATAACCAAGTTTCTATACAAAATGCAGCTCTGCCCCTCCTCAGTCCTTGCTGGTTCTTTCACCTGAATGTTAATACTCGAGAGTCAAAAGGGTTTTCTTTGGACTTGAAGGTCATGTTACAGGTAGATGTTACCTGCAGTATGAGAAGGATAGCGTGAGAGTGACATTACCTTGACCACAGTTACCTCACAGATGAGAACAGGTTGTTGGTTCTCTGGGCTGTACCTGCTTGCAGCTGAACTGTTTTCTTGCATAATTCACTAGGAGAGCTTGGCTTGCTATTTTTGCAGTAATTAGTTTTGTTTTTCCTCTGATCTCTTTTCTCCCCTTCTCTGGCTTTGCTGCTCCCCCTCCATGAGCTGCTCTTGTATTGCTCTGATTTTAATCCTCCTTGCTTTTTCTTGGTCCCCCTGCACAGGGCTGAAAGTGGTCTTCTGGATCATCAAAATGCGCAAGGCAAAAAATAGTTGTATATAGTTATGGACCTTGGTTGTGTGTTTTATTCAGAATTAAGGAAAAGAGTGGTTTAAAGTTGGGCCACTGGTAAGTTGAAGGAAAGGTAACTTCCTCTTGATCGTGGATCCTAGTGCCTCGTGCAGTTTGAAGAGCTGTACTCTGTTTGTTAGAGTCCCTGCAGTGCCTCACCTAAGGCAGAACCATTCCTTTGAGGCGATTTCTGTGGGTAAGGGCTGTGTACACAAGTAACAGTTGCTTGTTGGTTCTTTGTCTGCATTTAACTAACTTCTGCTCATTTTTAAGTTTCGATTGTTTAAAATGTTTGTAACTCGAACTTTCTTGGCAGTGATACTCCATATGGTATAGGGTAACTGTGTATGCATGTCTTGCCTGTGTTTTGTTTACATACTTTTGTTCTGTAGCAAATGTTTCTCATGTTACTGGTAAATGTGCATTTTTTCCAGGAACTTTGTGAGTATATGAGTCATTTTTTTTTAGTTCCTAGATCAATTGTCCAGCAAGTTCAACAAATACTGTGTTATCTCTCCTAGTCACTGTAGTGGATATGAACTTGCAACCTGTTGTGTCATGATTTTGAGGTGAGAGTCCAATCACCTGATCATTACAGCTGCTGTAGCTACTCCATCACAGGCTGATTGTCCTTCAGCATGCAGCTGTCATATCACATACACCGATGGTGTATTTAATGGTAAATCATGCAGTCAGTGATGTAAGACTTTGAGCAGAATTTGTTATCTTTAGTTTCACTGTTTATAGTTGGAAAATGGTTCATTGTATTTCTATGGGATTCCAGCTAAAAACATAGGTTGGAAAAACATGGTTGTGAACCATTTATTTGGCAAAAGTGATAAGAACAAAGAGTTTTTAGCTGTGTGTTTAGTTATAGTACCTTATAGTCAAATAAAGTTACTTTTTCAGTGCAGTAAATCATTGTGACCGACCCTGGCATTCAGACTGGAAGTCACTTGAAAATATTAATAAGGAGAAAATAGTATTTTCCTGTGTATGTTGTATACTAGAAGGGTTTCTGGAATTTTTCTGAACAAAAATAATCTATAGTATCTCAAAATTTTCTCAAAATTGGATACATTAATCTTCTTGTTTCAACTACCAGAAGCTAGATTTGGGTGGAGCAGCAAACATGCAGCGTAGGAGTGAAGGACGTTGCGAAGTAAGGTCCTGAACTCCTGCTGCTTCAGGCTTTGCTGAAGAAGACTGGCCCATACCTGATTCAGGATGATTCTCCAGATGTGTGATGTATCCTTGAGACTGACTGTGGCTAATAGTTGTCTGGCAAATATAAGAAGTTTGTATGTAGTGGGGGAGCAGGCAGGAATGGTACAGGAGGATGAATCATTGTTGCATATGTCATCCTGGGATTCCCTCCCTTCACAGCTCCTGATCAGGTCCAAAACTCACTTTTTTCTCTGTTCCAGACCCGTCGTTTTGAAGTGGGATTGGCTTTTTTGATAAGGGAATGATTTGAGCTTGATGTGAATATAAACACTTTTACCGGTTGTTCTTTCCAATACTCATCTGTTGTGTTGTGTTATTTGTTGTGAAGACTTCTGTCTCAGCCTTTAGGACCTGACATTGCTAAAGTTTGCAGGCTGTGGCTGTAGAGGCAGGGGATTATATCACTGTTTAAAATACTTAAAGCAACAACTCTAATCTGGAATAGTATATTAAGAATGTGTAGTGGAGGAAGAAAGTACATCTGCTTTCTTTAGGAACATGTCATCTATCTCCTAATGTTTCATGGTGCTGTATACTAAATTATCCATTTTGCACTGATGTAGTTGATGCTGTGCAAGTTGTTATAGTGTAAATGTGCTGGAGTAGCACATTTGTCACAGCAAGCTATCAAGGTACCGTGTTACATCAGGATGAAAAAATTGCCCAATTGCCAAATACAAGTCTTCTTAACATTTATATCTGTAGATATATATATATCTAGTGTTTGAGCCTGGTGTCTTTATTGAGATGATTAAAAAGGAAAGATGGTGTTTACTACAAGAAAATATTCTCAATTGAAGATGTTAATTCGGAGTAGTTGCAGTGTGCTGAAGGTACAGCGCATCTGTTCTCGACTTCCTGCTGACTTTTGTTTGAGTAGTTGTAATGTGCGTGTTGTAAACAGGGTGTTTTAATACCCTGATGGTGGAATGCTGCAATAAGAAGAAAAGTTTTAACATTCCCGTTGAAACATTATCTAGTCCCGAGTGTACACATATCTGACTAATGTGTTTGAATCTCAAAGCTGATTAATAGTGCAGGACAAACTTTCAGACTTTAGAAGGGAGCGATCCATGTTCATTTGTTCCCTACCTTCAGTTTTGTGTTTTGTTTTTTTTTTTCCATACTAGATTACAGCTAAAAGAGGGAGGAAAACTTGCAAGCTATCGATGTCTGAATGGTATTATAAGCATTACAGTCTGCCATGCACTATATATATTTACTATAATCAGCATGTTCTGTGACTGAGAAATAAAGCAGATTTTGTCACTCTATTGTATTTGCTAACAAAACAAGGTATGGCATTCAGATAGAGCTGATGCTTTGCACTTTTAAACTGGTGGAATCTTGCACATAGTCCAAAAGGCTCTATATTTTTGTCTGTTTTGGTCTTTAACAAAGTGGGAAGGAAGAAGATGATGGAGAAGGTGATTCTCTATCCAATTTCCATTTCCTTCTGTCTTTTGAAGGTTTGTAATAATGTTGCTGTGTACATGCAAATGATGTTAATCAGGAGATTTTCGTATCAGCTTTGTCAACGTTTACATTCACTTTACACATTGAATTTGCATTTGAAAAGGGCTGTTATAATCAACATTTAAGGGATAACATAGTCAAATTTACATTTGATTGAGTAGAAATGTTAAGTAATTTTAGCTGAGCTGTTGCTAGGAAACAAGCCAATGTTTTGTGTTTTTTTTTATTTTTTTATTTTTTTTTTAATCTATACTGTCTTTCTATTTAATTGGCAATTCATCTGGTAATGCACGAACACTAACATGCAAACAGTATAACTAATGTCTGCTACATTGCTGGATGCTTAGTTTTCCTCGTGGTCAGAACTTAGAGTGAAGTGTTGGAAAAATATGTTTGAAAAACATTTGTAAATGGTCTTTTTTTTTTTTTTTTTTGTTAACATCAATTGTTTGACTTGCAGAAAAAAATCTGGTATTTATATAATAAACTGCCTTTTAGGAAGTATATAAACTCATTTACTTTTTTAATGGTTGATGGATGGTGACTAATCTGCAAACCAAAGAATGTCATACAGCTGCGTAAGAGTTTAGATGAGTTTTATATATGACTTTTCAGGGTTTGTGTGGCATGCTCTTTGTCCTGTGACAGGCTGATGGTTTTGATGGCCGAGTTATTTTCATTCAAGTAGGCAGAACCGAGTCATAGATGGGAAACGAAATCTCCCGATTTTGGGTGTATTCTGGCAGTCAACTGTCTATCGAGTTGAACTCGTAATAGCATTCCACAGCTTGGCACTTTGCAGTGTTCATCTGGCAAAAATGCTAATTAAAGGGAAGAATAGTTCCTATTCATATCAGTCTCAAAGCATTTCGAGTGCATTATCTGTGTGGCGCATATAAATGTGGCAATTCCCTGAAACTTGCTGCAACAACGCGATTGAAGGAATGTGGCTCCTTGCATGGCGGATGGATGAGAGACTCTCTTGCCTCTGTGCCTGGCTGGACCAGACAAAACGATTTTGTTTGAGACACACCATCTTTGCTTCACGGACCCCAGAGCTTTTTGCAAAGCCTTCCGTCAGAGGCTGGTCCTACAGTGACTCTGTAGGCAAACATAGCAGCCATTATTCACACGTCAATAGCTCACAAACATCCTTGGACATTCAAACTTCTCTAAGCCCAGGCAGAGGGCTGGCCCAGTTTCAATTGTTATCCCTCCTTAATCCCTTCAGAAAACAGCCCTCATTCTCATCTTTCCACCTTCATGGTCAAGTTAAGTGGGCGAATGGGCTTCCACGTTTCGTGCAGAACTAAAAGGATTCAGGGTTTACAAGTGTGACATGCAGCTTCCTGGCCAGGACGAGGAGTGCTACTGGGTTTAATCACACTGGCAGTAGTTTGGGGACTGCCATTATAATGCTGCGTAAACAGCGCAGGCATTTCGGATCCCTGCTGCAAGAAAGCCTGCAGATTCCTTATGTTTTTAATGGTCTCGTAGTGGTATGGGCCACATTCCTCGGATTCTGGGCAATCTGTGCGACTGCAAAATATGTATTATAAAATGTGATCAGGCAGGGCCTGCCATCTCATATGTGGTTTTCCTACAGCTCTCAGCACCTGTTGCATTCCTTACTGGAAAATACCGATTAAAATAGCTTTTTCTCACTACTTATTTTATTTGCCTTTTTTTCAAAAAAAGTCTGCGTGGTACAGTGTGGTTGGAAAGAAAGCTCCGGAGGCTAATTCTCATTTGCATCCTCCTACGTTTCAGGTGTTGGTACTTGTGAGCCTGCAGCCCCTCAGCAGGCTCTCATTGCCTTCCAGCTCTGGCAGGAAAAGAGGACAAGGTGTAGAGCTTGCACCCCACCATGGAGTGACAGGGAGCTGTGTTTATGGAGGGAAAATGGGTTACCTCGTTGGAAGAAGGTGGAGAAAAGATGAAGGTGTATATCTGCACTTCAATGCAGGAAAAAAATCAACGTAGGAAAAAAAAAAGTACTTGTTTGTAGAACGAAAATGGGAACATCAAAACCCCTCACTGATATGTAGTGAATCCTAGCAACTTGAAATAACCAGGATTTTATTTTATTTTTTTTAACAGCAAGCCTCTTAAAATGCTCGGGATAAGTACAGAAAACTGATCAAATTTGACCAGAATATTGAAGACTGTGGAGGGCGGTGTGTATGTAGTGTGTGTGTGTGTGCCTCGCTTGGGCTTCCTCTCTTCAAAACAAAGCTTTGTAGATTTCTTAGTGTGAAATCCAGGTGGAGGCAAAATGATCTTAGCTGCATCTACATAAAATTTCATGTAAGTGCATAGGAAAAAGTTAGCCATTGCTATGTAGAAATTACTTTTTTTATCCATGCTGATGTTAATAGCCTTCACGTGTGGATAGCGTCTTAGGAGGAGTGCACAACAGAAGATAGGAGCTATCACTTAGCAAAGCTGTCAATTGTTTAAATGCTACTTCAAGTCACTGTTATTTTCCAAGGTACTTTAAAACCTGTAGAAACCTTCCACTGATGTGTTCTACACAGAATGTTTAAAAGGCTTGTACAGTTGTGTTTTGGGAAGCTGGCCATTATGTTACTTCTGTGTTACAAAGTGCAGGATCACAGTATCACAGAAAGGATTGGGCTGGAAGGGACCTTAAAGATTACCCAGTTGCAACTCCCTGCCATGGCCAAGGACACCTCTCACCACACCAGGTTGCCCAAAGCCCCATCCAGCCTGGCCTTGAACACCTCCAGGGATGGGGCATCCACAGCTTCTCTGGGCAAAGATCACAGTAGCTTGTGCTAACTGGATGCTTCTAATTCCTTTAGAACTTCTGTTACCCACTTTTTTTTTTTTTTTTTTTTTCCTGGAGCAGTAACTGCAATATAGAACAGGGTGGATTTGTTTGTTTGGTTTTGTTGTTTGCTTTTCCTGGACAGTATTGTTCTAGAGATTTAAACACTGGCTGATTTTACAGGCATGGAGATGCACAAAAAAAAATATTCTAACTTGATTAATTCTGTGCATTTAACTTTTGTTCTGGGTGCTCAGTTGAATTTTTTATTATCCTGTAATTGGTTCATTGCCCACCTTTGTTCTGGGAAGGGGGAGGATAACGTGAAGTTGGATGCATAAAAGCAACTTGTGTTATACTACGCTTCTTTGGAAAGGTTTCTTGACCTTATAAAGTTTCGGTAAGTAGGTGAACTCACTTGTTCACCTCTAAAATTTCATCATTAGTTATAAAATATATGTGTTTAGTTTCTTTTTGCATTGTTTTCAGCACTGTCTCTGAACTTCTGTTAGTGTTGTTTTTGAGGGTCTACAGCAACGCTTACTCATTCATGCTTTTTCTGTTCTTAACTCTGCCTCTAACAAGTAACCCCAGGACCTGGTACATGTTCATAGTTGTGTTGATCCTTCAGTATTTTACTGGCTACATATTAATTACATGTATTTGAAGCCACTTTTGTATTCCTTACTGCTTTATTTTAGTTGCCAAGAGCTCTTCTTGCCATTCCTGTCTTAGCAATGGAAACTAATTCCTATAGTTATTACCAAGGTGTCTGACTGTCAAGCGATGCTACTGGATTTACTTTCTCATTACAGTATAGTTTTCATCATGCTGAATTTCCAGGTGCTTGTATGCACCTATGTCATGTGAGTTTCTAGATTTCTATTGATGCTAGCTGCTGGCAGGTAGAAGCTTAATGTGATTTTAGTGAGCTTTTTTTTTTTTTATTATTTTTTTGTGGGTATCCTTCTATTGAATGAAGAGAAGTGCAGAAGCAGCAGATAACCAAGGGAACCCCTAATATAGCTGAAAGAAGGAACTGGAGTCTACAATGTTTACTGCAATAGTCAGACAAGTTTTGAGAGTTAAAATTATAACAAACCTACTGGGTTTATTAGAACTGTACTTTAAATACGGGGGAAACAGGCCCCATAATTGTTTTTGATGTGTAAACAGTTTTTGCATTCTATCAGTGTATTCCTTTGTGTTAAGACTTCACAGGAGGTAAGCATCACTGTTTAACCCTAAATTTCTTACTCTTCCTTCTCGGTGATAAAGCAATTGTTAGTAGCAATTTAAATACATCATTGATCTGTTCCCAGCTTGAGATATTTAGTATGTTTTGTTGGAATGGCTGCAACATAGGAAGCACGCTCTAACACAAATGTAAAAGGATTTCCAACTTCATTCCCCAGCCCCATAAAATGTTGCAGGCTAAGGGGTATAAAAGGTGCAGGCTACCCTTCTTACCTCTGCTGCAGTGTAACATCAGTGATTCTGTTTGAAAAAGAAATCTGTAAAATTCAGCTCCATGTGTACTTCAAGCTACACAGAGAGAAAAAGAAAATCCTCCAATCTCTTTAAAGTCTGTCACTGATTCTTGGCTAGAGATGACTTCTCCAGAGTGCTCATGTATGCTAGGAATAGTACAAACAGGTTATGTTTGAGCAAGGTCTTCAATTTGGGGGAGAGGGAGAAGCTCATTATCAAAGGCAAATACATTGGCTGCATTATAATGATGACATTGCATGTGTGGATGAAACGAGAAGCAAATTAGATTAGTTCTAGCGATTTTTAGTTGATAGCTTTTAATCTGCTTGAGCTTTTTAAGCCTCTTCAATTTCTTCCTCAGAAGAAGGCCCAAATTCTTCACGCTCGACAATGTGTAAGTAGGTACTGAGACCAGGCTCAAAAAAGGTGGGAGAAGAAAACGGGACAGAAAGGGTATTTCAGGGTGTCACAAAATACTCACTGTTCATCAGGTGCTTATTGTATGCAAACGTTGATGTGTATTTGGTTTTGGCTTCCTAAGATATTGTTCAAAACTTACTTTTTCTAACATCATTTAAGAGAAAATCTTGTTAACTTACATTTTAATGCATAGATGTGCATGTACATGCTCATTATGATATAACATAATGTTGAATCCATATAATTATTTTTGTAGGAGTTCTAATTATAATCTGAACCTCTTTTATTACAGGACCGAAGAGTTTGAGATGGTTGCTAAATTTAGTTTTTGCTAGATTACTACTTTTGTCATTCTCTTATTGCTTTGCCAAAAGGCAGATTTAGGCACCATGATGTGAGAATGATTATCTAACAATATTTTATATCCAATTTGTTTAAGTCTGTCTGAAGGCATACTGTAAAGGCAAAGCACCTTGTAGCATGCATGTAAGAGATGTTACTGTATACACACCTGTGTAGTCAAAAAGGCAACATTTTCATCTGTCTGCTGTTTTAGTAATTCTGTCTGCTCTCATGCGGGGGTTTGCTGCCTCTGGCCATTCTGGGTCAGGGGAAAGGGACAATTTCCTGTCCTTGTTACCTTGTAGATGTGCTTGGAGTTGCGCAGTTGATTCTGACGTGTGCAAGGGTAGCAAAACATGAAGTGTGATGCTTAAATGGCAAACCACAACCCCCTCAAAGAATTTATATCCTCATATGTTCAGTGCAGACTGTCCAGGGCTCAAGCAAGGGTCTTGTGCCTTATGACTGGAGACGCTAATACAGTGTTCAGTTAACAGTAATGATCGGTGGAAGAGCAGGAGGTTTAATTGTACTGTGGCGTACACATAGTGCAGCAGCTTGTCTCCATTGTATTCTTACGGGTTCTGGACTGGCTGTTCCCTGTGTTTTAATGCATACCACTTCGCTGTGTGATAATGATCATTTAATTCTTTCCTTCTGGTCTTGGCTGTGGCAGCGAACTGTATTCCAGCACTGCATGTGACATCATCTCATGACTGTACTGCCTCACTTTTCAAATGTTTGGCTAGGGTGATGATGAATCAGGGATTTTTTGTTTCCTCCATGCTTTCTCCGGTGTATGGAGACTGCTTTTCATGGGCATTTTTATGTGCAATGTGGTTTTCCTCTTTTTTTTTCTTTTTTTTTCCTCCCAATTATTGTTCAAACCATGATGTTCATAGTTTTAGCTTTAACTACAACCTCATAACTGAACTTCATGCATCGTGTGATGAGCTTCAGATAGGTGAAGAAGCAACATGCCCTCTTTAGCAGCAGAATGGACAATGCCAAAAAGGATGCAAGACTGCAGTTTTCCATTTTATTCCCATACCAGGAAGAATTGTAAATTTGTTCTTCCTTAAATGTATATTGTTGGATGGTTGTTTGAGATATGACTGTTGCTGTAGCCTGCGGGCTAAGTTGCTGCCTTTATGCTGCACCACAGGCATGCAATTCTGCCAGAAGGCACAACCACAACGCTTCTGTTTTTTCTGGGCCCAGCACAAAACATGTATACCCAACCACCTACTTGTTTTGTGTGGCTCCTGCATGAACTGGAAAAGATAACTAGTTTACCTTGGAGTTGATAAAACTTCAGTATCAATTGATTTTTTTTTTTTTTATTGTTAATATTTTACCATTCGATTGGCCAGGATCCTTCCATGTCCAGCCTAGCAGGAAAACTTGAACAATCTTCTGACTAGAGTGTAATTATCAGGAAGTAAAGCTGTGGGAGAGCCTAATTTCAGACATTTAGAAATCTTCTGAGTGGGTGCCATCCCTTTCTGGCTCTCAACTAGGCATAGAAACTTTTTCCCTCATGGGCTCATTTTTAAATGCCTAAGGAGAGTATCTGCTAAACTGCCAGCCTTGAACTTGTGTGAACCCTCTACAAAACAGAGCTACCTGAAAGCCTTAGACATCAGGAACCTGTGAAGATGGGCTATATGCCCCATTGTCTGATGTATGGGAAGTGTGTCAGATGCCCCTCTTAAACTGTTCGTACTGAATCATGTCCTGTTAAGATCCCTGAGTCCCTTAGGTTGGAAGGGACTTTGGGAACTCATCTAATCCAAACTCCTCTTCAGAGCAGAGGGTCAACACTGAGTTCAGGTGAGGATATTATGGTAACATCTGAACTTACTAGCTATCTGTATTAGCTGAGATAATATTGCAGAGCATTGTACCTCTTGCCTTAAATGTACCCCACAGTTCTCTCAAGTGTCTGCACCTGGGCTCCTTTTAGCTGCTGAGCTTGTAAATGCAAAAGTGCAATCCCAGGCCCGAGGAGTTCCCATGCTTTGAAGCCAGCCTGGTCAGCTCTTGTTGTCCTAAAGCACATGCTGTTCTTCAGCCTGGTGGCAGCCTAGCACACAACGTACTACCTCATTGCTCTAGAAAATAAAGTTAATGCTGCAACAGCAGCACCTGCAGTTTCCTAAGGATTACTGATTTGAACAGGTTTTACGTCAGTCTGAGAGCAGTTTTTCCGACTTCATTCTGGCAGTACTCTCCCATGCCTGCTGCTGACATTTTGGTTTTTGTAACAGATTTGGGAGCACGTCTCAGTTTTGTTGGCATCCGTTGTACTCATGGCAGTCCCAAAAGCAGCCAGAAGGCCACAGCGGTCACAAGCAGTAGTTATCAAGGTAACGTGGTGCCTGTGGCAGCTCTGCTTCCTGACTCTGTCTGCTCACGCATCGAACCGAAGTGCTGAGTGCTCAGCTGCTGAGCTGCAACGTTACCCAGCAGCACAGGCGTGTCAATAAAGCACTACCTGGTAATGGGGCATCCTGTTATTGAGTGTCACAGATAGCAAGTGGAATATAGGCTTCAGTTTTTCTCCGTGTGAATAGAAGCAAAAGTACTCCTTTCCAGAATACTGCTCTGGTTCATGCGAATCTGTAGCAACACGGCAGTCAGCGGGTCACTGCTGTTGCTCATGTACAATAGGAAAGATGAGAAGAGTTGCAAAACCAGACAAGTGGGCTGGAGTGATCTAAGCTGCAGACTTACATACGCATCAGTGCTCTTTGTTACTGCTTTTATTCTGATCTTGTATTTCTCCCCTCTGCACTTGTCCAGGTTGTCATCGGGAGAGGCCCCCGTGAATTGCACCTAGAACATGAAAGCACAGCTTTCCAGTGTGGCTCCCGATACTATATAAGCCTTTATGTTGGGGTGGGGGGTAGGGATAGGGGGTGCTGTTCTGTTCTGTTTTGTTTTAAGTTGATTACAGAGCAGAGCCAGTAGAAATGGGTTAAGTCGAAGGAAGGGGAAATGTAAAACTAGCAACAAAAAGTGCTCCCTAAATTTAAAAGCTAAGGGTGGCAAGCCCTGCTACTTGCTGTGGCTCCCTGTCTGCCTGGATTCTTGCTGACAGTGCAAATGCACAGTGAAGTGAGATTTGAGGCATCCACTGTCTGCCACTTATCGAGGCAGAGCTGCCTTGGCCCCCTCCAGGGTTATTATGAGACTCTCCTGAAAAGTTAAACTTCTTCAAATCACCGTGGGCTTCTGAAACCTACCTGGAGATTTTCTCCATTCTCTTCTCCTTACTTTTCATTGTTTCCTTCTGATCCTCTATGCACAGCATGCAGCATGGCAAGCCACGAGTCCATCTGTGCTGAAAGCAAGGTTTTAGTGTGGTTGTGGCACCCTCTATTCCTAGATGCAGGAAAAATTGAAGCCTCCTTCAGCCTGGGGAGGTGGTGAAGGCTTCCTGCTTCACTACCTGCATGCTCTGTCAGAGAGATGAGATTTTTCTTCTAAACATAGTATAATACAAACTTATTCAATCTTTGCAGCTCATGTTATGTAGCCTGTACAGATCACACCAGTATTCTCTCCCCACAGCCTTTGGTTGCAGAGCATACACTTGACACTTCACCAGTGGCACCCTGAGTTTTTCTGGGGGAGGGAAGGGAAAGGAGATGGAGGTGAGGTAGAGATAGAGTTCTGAAGAAAGTCTCTTGATGGCAAAACATGCTTAAAACAGCTGTTTTTTTAGGGGAAGAAGTTTGCTTTGCAGTATCTGCACCTGACATAAGTGGTCTGACACTGTGACTCAGCTGTGCGCCGAACCAAAAGGTTGTGCCATCAAACTGATGTTTTGTGGATGTGATCTTCAAATTCAGTTTGCTCTGGAGCCGTATGAAAAGGTAAAACTCGTTTCCGGGCCCTGCTGTTGCCTGTGTGCATCAGTGTGCTGCTGTCCCTGGGAAGCTGCAGGGAGCAGAGGCCGCCCCTCGGCCTCCTCTCCAGCCCAGACAACGCGGTGTCCTCGGCCTCTCCTCACAGGGCATGCCTTCCCTCCTCCTACCAGCTTGGGTGTCCTCCTATGGGCACATTTTAGGGGACCTGAACACCCCTGTTATATTGTGGAGCCCAGCACTGTGCCCAGTCATCAAGGTGAAGCCACACCAGTGCTAAATCCAGCGGGAGATCCTCTGCGGAGGGGGGGAGCGTTGGTGAGCTGGCGTTCAGCTCCTGTTCGCAGTAATTGGTTTTTCAGGTTTGCTGTCTTGGCTTCACGGTGCTCGATAAGGCAGGTGGAGAAAAACATTGTTAAACCACTGTGAGATTTATTCTCCTTGCTTCCCAAACAAACTGGTTTTACAGAGAGGGGGCATGTAATTTCTTCACTTCAGAGTGCTTGTTATATTTTGGCTCTGCCTGATTTATTACAGAGCTTGGTCTAGGTATAAATATTAAAACAATTTATCATAAATTGTGTGTTGTGAAGCCAACATCTGGTTTAGATAATGTATTTCTGAGGCTAAACTTTCACGTTATTCTGTACACTTCATAAACTACACATGGGTTTTAAATCCCTTTTTTAAACTCAGGTTTCTCATTCTGCTGTTGAGTGGAATGACACTTGTGATATTTATTAGAGTATTCCTATCCCGTCATAGGTTTAGTATATATTTTTGGAGCTAAAATGTTAAAATTCCCCAGCTAATGTGTGGGAGTGAGGAGACACTTCATAATGAGATTGCCAGTTCCGTTATTGCTTTCTGTCTGCTGTGGCTGTGAAGCTCTTTCATATAAAGCATCTCTCTTTGATGCTTAGTCAGGAGACCAAATAGCAGGATGGTGGTAGGCTTTATTTATGTAGCCGTGGGAATACCAAAAAAAAAGTTTCTGCCCCGTTCTTTAGTTACCATGCAAGAGGGAAAGGCACTGTATGGTTTTCCCCTTCTATGTTGTGAAATTATTTAATAGCTTAAGAAAAGCAACAAGGGCTCTGCTTTTCTGTTTACCACAAATCGGAAGAAACAGGCAGCTTGACTGACAGCTTGGTGTATTATAATGTGTTCTTCCCTAGATTTGAATTTCTGTACCAGAACAAGTGTTTCTGTCATACTCTGTAATCCTGCCCTCTCATGAGATATTCTGAGAAACCTCAGAAATGGCGTATCAAAATTGTAAACCACAAAGCATAACCCCTAATACAGCCCTAGGGCAAACCTCTGTCTTCTGAATTGTGCAGCACAACAGAGATCATAGAATAAAAGAATGTTTTGTCTTGGAGGTTTTTTCTGTTTTCCTTTTTCCTAGTGAGTTTTAGTATTTACAGTATCTGTTCTCCGCAGACTTAATCAAGTCAATTAAGATTTAGTCTTCCCCCAGGTGGAGGTTGTAAGTTTCTCTCTCCTCCCACCCCCTTCATTTTCCCAGCCCCTGTTCTTGCTCTTTCCTGGCTGTAGAGGACACTGCTATTTTGGTACAATTTTGAAAAGCTCCCTCAATTGCAACTGGATGATCTGCTGTATGTGCAAGCATGAATAACCTTTCATTTGCCTTTATTTCTGCTTCTTTTCCTGCAGTCTGTAGTGTTTCAGTTCTTTGAACTGTGTCCTCTGAGTTTTTTCTATTCAGAAGGGAGCCTCCCTGTTTTTCATTAGCCTTATCACTTAAACAGTTGCTGATTTCTTATGCCTTGCTGCAAGAACTGGAGCGGGCATGGCTATGCGTTATTCTTTCCCATGTTCAGTTCTGTGTCTCACCAGCACTATTACCGAAGAGCTAAGTTGCTAAATTCATATGACTACTGATGCTGAAGCAGCAAACCTTTCTCATGTCTGCATTGTGTAAGCTGTGTAGTGTTCTTAAATATTTCTGTTCTGTTAGCCAGGTGGTGTCTCTCACTTCTTGCTTGGCTTCTTGCTCCGTTTTTGGGCTAACTGAAAATACCTAGGTACACCCACGGACTGTGTTTTCGAGAGTGTTCTGGCATGTGCCTGCCTTCTGTTGAAGTGCAGCTGTCAGCGGTTTCAGTTTAGTTACTTGGAGTACATTTGGTTGGCTTCCACATCTTGTACATCATATGGGATGCTGCTACAGAGCATTGTCTTGGAAGCCTGGGGTGTAAGAACTGTCGTGACTGTGGGCACCAGGAACATTTTCAGTTCATGCTCACAAAAAAGTGCCTTCTGTTCTCTGAGATCAGTCTTCTTCATTTGACACAAAGAGCAGCATTGTTATACCTCACATGTGACTTGGATTGTTTCTTGTATTTGAACTATTGTTTTATGCCAGTCACGATGCTTTAAATGTATGTTCTTGGAAATGCCACGTTCTTCCTTTGGGGGGGGGGGGGGAAAAAACAGATTCACATATGGTTCCCAAGGAGGTACTGTCCTAGGTATTGATGCTAATTTGGATTACCTAAACTGATGTTGATATGACTGGTTTAGCTGGGAATAATCTAAGTTCAAAGGAGTATTGTGGGAGTCTTTAATCCCAAGAAGAATGTCTTAAAAGCAAATCTAGGTGGTGGTCGTAGTTCGTTCAGTAGGTCTGGGCATAATAAAAACTCTGTTCTTAACTTAGAGCCTTGTTTATACCTTGCTTTGCTTTTACAATGTCTGTGGCTAAAGCTTTGAGAATGGCTTGCTCTTCTTAAGTTTCTTGTGTAGGCAAGATTACCAAAAATATTTTGTAAATTTGTTACTGGATAGGCAAGGGGAGCAGGTGATGATGGTGCCCCGGGGAAGAGTCAGTGCCCAGAAGACTCCTGAATGTGGCCACTGCATGCATAAAGACTCCACCGTGGAAGTGGCTTTGAATAGTCTGGTTTGTACAAATGTTAACTTGACCTTCAACTTTGCTAGGCATTTGATGCCGGTTTGGGACCTCATTGCCAGGTTAAGCACACGAATAAAATCAGCAAGTTTTGAACCTCAGGCTTCCCTGTTGTTAAATACCATTATAAATGACAGCTGCCAAAATGAATGGGCAAAGGTATGTTTGTGGTGAATTTCTCCTTTTGAATGGTTTGGGCTTTTCAATGTGTGACCAAATTGAGCTGTTAGCAAACTTTTCCCTTCATTTAATAATGAAGATTGGTAAAATTTTACAGCATATAGAAAAACTATAGGCTGAACATGTCAGGCAGCAAAATCTGTACTTCCTACCTCAAGCTTGAATTTCTTTCGACAAATCAAAATTGTGAGAGCAGGACAACACTTAGGTAAGGGCAAGAGTGTAAAAACTGAACACTGAAATAAACACTGCATGCAGCTGCAGTATACGTGGGAATGCACAAGTGGAAGGGTGCCTGTTTGCAATGTTGTTTTTTTTCTGTCCCAGGTAAGTCCTTGCTTTTTCATAGGCGCACATCATCAGCGACATGGGAAGGGTCCAGAAGAGTGGTGACATTGGGTGGGTTTTGTCTGGGTAGGGGGAAGGAGGAAGAGGTTCGTGCCTCTGAGTGTGGGTGTTTTGTATTTTTATTTTTGGTCTGTTTTTGTTGTAGTGATGTCTCACATCAAGAAAAAAAGCATTGCATGTTGGAACTGGTAGGCAAGTAACAGTATGCTGTTAACTGGGATTCCCCAGTCTGCCAAGGTTGCTTTAAAGTGTCAAAGCCTTCTTTTTATTATTGTTTTTGGATCTCTGCTGCTTAAGGGAAGTCTCAGCTGTACCTGGGCTGACCCCGTGCTCCAGAGAAATGAGTTGTGGGGTAAGAATTTTTGGGGCTTGATAGTGCAAACAGAGAGCTAGCACTGCTCAACTTGCTTCTGTAGATAATCCTGGTTCACAGGCACAGATAAGTGTATGCAACTGAGATTTATGTTTAGGCTTTGGAGCTGAGTGATTAGCCAGCTGTGTGCTCTTCCCTTGGGTGCAGCAATTCTTTCAAGTTTTAAATTTTATTAAAAAAAAAAAAAAACAACAACACAGAACTGCTATAAAAATTTGGTTTGCAGACGAGGGAACATCACTGTGTTGATCTACACTGAGCAGAGTGCTGATTACAGGACTTCTGAAAGCAGGTATCCTCCCATCTTGAGCTTAACATTTCTAGCACCAGTCACCTTGATACTTGGTAAGCTGTTTCAGTGGTTTATTCTCACTATTACAAACACGTGCTTTATTAGGAGCTTGGCCCACACTGAATTCATCTGTGAAACCTTTCTATTTCAGCCTTCACACCCCACTCCCCAGTAGCCATTCTTCATGATTCTCCAGGCTTTCCAATACAAATGTTCCCTGGGCAGACATCCCCTTCTCCACCACCCTGTTAATGTTGCAGGCATTCTCGAGGTGACTACATATTAGGTTCTTCTGACACACAGCCTTCTTTGGGTTTCTTGCATCCTGAGTCTCATCACCCAGTTTCTGTCTGTATTTTGGGATGTTCTTGCTTAACAAGCTGAACTTTAAAAAGTTGCACAGTAGGTGTCTGAGAATTCGCGTGGCCGCAGTACTGCTAGACGCTCATCTGCACAGTGGTGACTTCTCAGTTACAGGAACCTTCAGTCTTTTAGTTAATTCAGTGAGGTGGAGATTTGAGTTTAAACCTCTATTTGAAAATGTTTATGGAACGATGGTAGGATGCTAGCTGACTAACCGGCATCCCTCAGTGCTGGTGTTTGAAGCTCTTGGTGGCCAGGAGCTCGTGGCCGCACTGGATGCATGCCCCTGGCTTGGCTATGACAAGTGAAGGCAGCAGGCAGCCCCTTGGCTCAGGTCGTCTATCCATCCCTGCCTCCTTTGGTGCCCAGGGGGGCAGCCAGCAGGCTTCTCGTGCAAGGAGGAGATCAGCACTTAGAGCCAAGGCTCTCTAAGGGTATTCTTTTGGGGTTGCTGGTTTTCTTTCTGTGCTCCCTTTGCCCCCCCCCGCTCTTGCACATCCTTGGATAGCAGCATAAGAACCCACTGAGGAGTTTTGTATGTGACAGGAATGCTACCGATTATCAACAAGAAGTTCAACTTTATCAAAGCAAAGACAGAGCTGTGAACTAGTTGAGTATGATCTTCTTTGTGTAAGGATTTAGTGATTGGCATTAATTGTTGTCTTATATGTATAGAACACTGCTTTAGTCCGTGTCAGGATAATACGTTAACTACACGTGTTACCTTTTTGAAATGTTTTCTTTCAAATTTTCTGATTTTTTTCTATGTTCTTCGGCTTGTTGAATATATATTGTAATGACACAGTGAAAACCTGTGTTTTTTTCTAAAACTCACAGTGAAGGAGTGCTTCTAATAGTTAAGAAGTGTTTCAAATTTCCTAAGCAGACATTTGCAAAAAGCCTTGAAATGCCATTGTAGTCCATCTCCCCAGAGAATACAGCAGCTGTATGGATGACAATTAGAAGAGTTTCCAAAAGAAATTTCCTAAAGACTACACTGGAGAAGAATATTTCTAAAATGAATTTCCACAGCTTTCAGGAAGATGCCCACCACCACCATCCCTTTAGGATACCTGTGCATGTTGATAGGACAGGAAAGGGCTCTCAGCTGGCTCAGGAACCACATGGGGTGATCACTCTGCTCCTTAATTTCGTGTCTAGTCACATACTGGGTAGTGCTGACAACTGGCAGTCACCCTGTGGCCCATGAGCTTCTGTCTGTGTTGAATGCTTTCTCTCTTGCATGAATGAAATGCTTTGTTCTCACTTCATTTTAATGGTGAAAAAGGTTAATGCTTCGCAGTTTTTTGCATGCAGTGTGAGACGACAGAGCTACTGCTATTTTTGTCAGCTTCAAGAAGGCATGGCTTTAAGACTGGTTCGTGTTTATAAATGCAGAGTTAAGAGCAGCCACATGTCCTAGTGGCAAAATCTTATTCTAGCTGTGAAAATTAAGCAGGTAGACAAAATTTTTCTTCTTGGTCTGTGGAGGGGAGGGGGAGTCGTCTTTACACGGACATATATCCCTTCTCTATCCCCAGACTGAAAGCTATTCACAACTTTCTGAAAATACTTGAAGATTTTTTATTGTTCAACTAAATTTGGGTGAAAATCTTCTTTATTTATACTAACAGATATCATGCATACTAAAGACGTGTGAATTGGCTTGGCTAGTCACAGTGTTACGTTTAGAAAAGAAACATAAATACCATCCTTAATGGAATTTTATTACCAAAGTAAGACAAATTTCTGTGGCACTGTTAAATGTTGTTAATCCTCGAGAAAATTGCTTGCATTCGTTAAAAACAAAACCAGCAAATAACTTTGTCCCAGATGACCAGCAGACCTTCTGGTAAGGGTCTTGTATGAAGATTTTTGTTTGTTTCAGGTTTTTGATTTTTCATATTTACCATTGTCATTTGAAGATTTTTAAAATTCTAGAGTTTTCTTTTAAAAATCATGCTTGAGGACTGAACAATTTTCATTAGAAAAATCCTGTGAACAGCAGTGATTGGGCATGTTCTTTTAATGCAGGAGCAGACTAAAAGAAAGGCTGAGTTAATTTTTTCATTTATTTTGCCACAGTTTCACAGCGTTATTAGTTGCTACTGGTTTGATAATGATGAAGAGAATGAGAATGTGAATGAGAATGAGAATGAGAATGAGAATGTGAGTGAGAGTGAGAATGGTTTCTGCCACTTTGACGAGTGTATTTGAATTGTCACACTGCCTCCTTACATGCCCCCCACCTCTATTTTCTGTGTCTCCTTGGGATTTTCTTACCATTTGCTTCTAAGTCCTGTCAAAGTAGATGCTCAGCTACAGTGGATCTGAAGGATACATGCAGGCCAATGAGTCTATTACAGGAGCAAGTAGATTCAGCTCCTGAATTTACACTTGCAGCTGGAAAAAAAAAATAGCTTTTTGACTGTTTTTTTCAATTTGAGTGCTGAATGTAATAAGCCTTTTCTTTTTTACTAGCTTAAGCTGTGATATGATCGTATATTCCAAGTTCATCTCAATACTTCTTAATTTTTAAGCTGTAGAGCATTGAGAGCCCTGCTGCTGTAGCGTAGGACATGAAGGTCAGGTATATTATTTTATGTGTCCTGTCCAGGGAGAAATGCTGCAGGTAGATAAGATTTAAAAGCAAGTGAAGAATCAATCCTATGTATTCTCAACTTGTGTATTTTGTTCTTTAGGGCACTGTGGATGTGGAGGTACTCATTTTCCTCCTAAGAAGTGTAGAAAACCTATCTTAAACAAAATCTTTCCATGTTTGTTTTTCAAAATGCTCTTTAGTTCCAGTTAGTTTTCAGCTTCATTTCCAAGGGTAAAACTTTTCCATTTGGATGGGGTGGGAGAAATCTACCCTGTCACATGAAGGTGTAGAGGTTTGGGGGTTGAAGTACTGTGAATCTGTGTTTCTAGAGTATTTGGAGTAAATCAGCACAGTTTCCAAAACTAAGGGAATCAGGAAGTAAATGATATTGTGCCATAATGCAGTTAAGTGAGTTCAAGTCCTCCCATCTTTGATAACAAAAATGCCAATGCTGCAGAACAAGTGGCATCCTTGGGACTTTCTCAGGCCTGGTTGATGCTGGCACCGCTGCTATGTCATGTCTGTTCCTACCCACGCTATCAAGGTCACGACTTGCTTGGCTGTGTCCAGATTATCTTGCAGTTGCACCTCTGATAGCCCACGCACCTGTAGTGACACCTGCATAGCTCTCAGATCTGTGCAGTTGACGTAAGGTGTTAGGGATCAATGATCCATGCAATACATTTTTATTTTTCAATTTCATTTTTTTTTAAATTAAGCATGACACTGGTTTTATTTTTGCTCTCATTCCACTATATTATATTCCACTTAATTCTCCTCTAAGCAGAGTCACAGCATCTTTGAGAACAGAGAAGGAAAGACCCATGGTGGCAGAACTTTATAGAGCAGCCATCTGGCTATCTTGGAATGGCTTCAGTAAACTGCAGGTTGATGTACTTAAAATTAAGAGTGAGAAACATCTTGTCTACTGTCCTTTTTTTAAATAATAACAAATAGAATAACCTTTTCTTTTTTATTAACTTGTAAATGCTTGGAAGCAGTCTTTTCTGTCTTAGAGAAAAGAAGAAGGTGAAAAAAGTGAAACCCGTGTCCAGATACCATAACAAGAACTTCTTTGAGCAGGGTAAAAGGTGGGATAGGAAAATGCTGGTGCCCAAGATAGACGGCTAAAAGAAACTCCAGGTGTTTGTCAGTCTTTCTGATAGTCATCTTCTGAGCCATGAAGAATAATTTGTCAGTCCTCAGCTTATGTTTTTCAAGCTGCAGTTAAGTCACTGAGATTTATTCTAATGAAGTTCCTACTCTAACAGTTATGGTTATTGAAGCATTAGTTCTATTTACTGAACTTTAAAACCACTGCTTGTGACTCCTACTTTTGAGATGATTATTTTTCATGTGTTACATTGTACTAGCTTCATGTGTAGCTTATGGCCTCAGCTTTAACTGAGAGAAGAAAAGGAATTGTGCTGGGCTGCTTTCCTGCATTTATTCTTTTCTGGGGAAGATGCAGAAATTCACTATTTTTTAGGACCATGTGTTTTCTGGAAACATGATTATGCCTCCTAGATCATTGCCTTTACCTTGCTATGGCCCTGCTTCAGTGTGGGCAGGTAGCTTCTGCCAAGAAGCTAGATATTGTGCCCTGCTGGGGGACACTTTTTTGCAGAGTTCTGCAAAATGACATCTTAAAAAGCATGCATTTTAGTGCTTGATGTGTTGAAGTATGTGTGGTTTGTCACGAAAGTGTTGGATTCTTACATTTGACTTATTTTTGTTTCTTTTTTATGACCCACCAAAGGTAACAGCATTCTTTGCAATTCATTACTAATCATTTTGGAAAGTGATCCTTTTTTCCTTGTCTTATTTCTCCTCCAGTCCTGGAGTTTTACAGATACAAAATACAGTGACTGCAGTAGATCTGACATTACTAGCAGTTTCATTGTCTGTTTTATAAAGATTGTCATGTTTTTGCTGTCTAGAATTCTAGAGCTACATTGAAATAATACAATTGAAAAGAATTATTGTAACAGGAACAAACATTATTTGAAGATACTGGACCATCCTTCACTGAAGTGGATGAGGCGTTTACTGGAAGTACTTGTGGCAGTAATTGAAAGACATGTTTCATGGTGTACACTAGATTCCATGAAAACACACATAGCTTAGGAAAGGACTTAGATTTTTGTTCAGCATAAGCAGAGAGCTAATATTAAGAGAGAACTTAATATATTTCAATTCCAGTTGAACAGTTTGATTAGTCTGGAAACCTTAAGTCCTTGTGCCTACCACTGCTTGCGGCTTGAAGCGCATATAATCTGTGATTTGAGAATGTTTTGGTATAACTAAATTTAGAAATACTTTTTATTTAAATGCTTGTAACAAATGACTTCAGGAGGCTCAGCTTACTGCATCGAACAGTGGTTCATGACTGATGGCCAACATCTTCACATGCCTGGGGGTCAAGAGGCACGGAGGTGTGGAGGAGGCTGGTTCGCAACACCGTTGTGAGCCCAAGCTTTACCTGGCTGGATGGCATGTTGCTGCGAGCACCTGGCCTGACTTCGTCTGCCCTGTGGCATCTGGGGACAGTTCCACTCCGCTTCCTACATGCTTGTGACAATATTGCCAGTGGCTTTAGGGACTGAAGCACCAGTACTCACTGCAGGCGGAGAAAAGGATTGCGTTACTTGTGGCTTCCAAAAATGAAAAGAAATGCGAGAGTTGGAGTCTCTGAGGAGGATGAAATATAATTCTGACCTTCCCTCACTGTATGTTTCTGTATTCTCGGATAACTTGCTCGATGTTTCTTTTTCAGGAAGCAGTTGTGTTGTAGGTTTATATTTCCTTGGAATTTTGTTCAAGTGACGCCCCGTGTAATTTAGTGCTTTTCCGCAGCTACGCTCCTCACATCACATACGTGTCCGTGAGCATGTAGTGGCTGCTGGATTTTCGATGGGGGCTTTCTCAGGGCCACGTTCAGGTTGTTTGCCAGGAGCACTGGGGTTGGTGCGGGTGCTCGCAGAGCCGTTTCGAGCTGTTCCACTTCTGCCTGTGCAGCAGCAGAGGGCACTGCAAGGCAGCTTATGGCCTCCAGAAACACAGCTCCAGGTGCTGCAAGTTCCTCGTCTGGCTGCCCGCCCTGTAACCGCTCTAAAATGCTGATAGAGCCACTCCGTGCTTTGAGTCGGTTAATTCCTTCTCAGAAACTCAGCGTTGCTTTTTGCTTCTCGTGCTACACGTACTTCTAGATATCAAGCTTTTGTTATACTTTAAAAAATATTTTAAAATTAATTATTTTTTTTAAAAAAAGCCGTTTCCCATGCACTTTTATTTATCACCTCAAAGTACCATCCTGAGGCCACTGACAAAAACAGGACTGGTAGGAAAAGACTACCTTTGCACTTAAATGTCCTAAAAAACTGTCTCCGGTTTTATTTATGAAGAGAAGGGATGTATGGTACATACCTCTGTAATCTTGCTTTCTCAAAACATCACAACTACTTCTATCAATCTGTATAACTGGAAACCATACTCCTTCCTGTAACATTTAAGACAACATGACTGAATTAGAGTTTTAGTTAAGCAGTTGAGAATACCTGGAAACTAATACTTTTTCCTTCCTTTTTTAAACATAATTTTTCAGTGAGTTTTATTTTCATGAGGTTTACTAATAGCCTGAGTAAGAATTTTAATTTTAAATGTGTGGGCTTTTTCAGTAAGTTTTTCTTTGGAGATGATATGTTTTGTCATGTTTGTTATCAAACACTTTTTTTTATTTTATTTTAGAGGATGCTAGTTAAAAATATGATGGTTTAACTATGGTTTTGTAGATCTTGATAATTGTTTGCATTTTATTTGTGTGATCAGTATTAGATGGTCTGTTTCTCAGGTCTCATGCCTCAGTTAAGCATACATTTGAAGTCAGGCTGGCAATGCTTTATACTGAAGAAGTACTGAGAATATCACAGATACCAAGAATCTGTTCCTCTTGATGCTTATAAAAGCAAGTGCTGTGGCATTTTTCAGTGAGCTCCGGTTTAATATCCTACTGTCTTCCTACCTACATTTTTACTGTGAAGTTTGACTGCGTGTGTGGTACAAACCCTTTGAAAGGAGGGGCACTTCAGCAGTGCATGGGCTTCCGAGGAGTTTCCTGCGTACTGGAATACGTGCCTGCACCCTGCCCTCCTCAGGGCGCTGCACGCTTGTGGGAAGGAAGGCAGGTCATTTTCTTTGAGCTCCCTGCATGCCTGCATCCACACGCTGCAGTACTATTTAATTTTGTCTGCAACATAATGGCCTCAAAAAATTAAATACACGCCTTGTTTACTTTTAGTAGTTTGAGCCAGAGGAATTAGTGATGGCTTTTTTTTTTTTAATTGGCACTGAAACTACGCTTTTGTTCTGGTTTCCAAAGTCTGATTTTATTTTCTAGACCCACAACAGTTCAAAAGCTACAGAAGGAGCAGAGGTTGTGCTTTAATTGTGGTTAAATCCTGTCAGTTTTGGTGATGATGTCCACTTAATGGTGTTGGACTGGGTTCTGTGATATTTTGGCACAGGCTTCACCAAGCGTGCCTTTCTAGAGCAAGCTTGTATTGATCCTGCTGGAGGATAGTTTGCCAGTTACCTGCAGGCCATGGCTCAAGGCCTTCTCGAGCCAAGGTGGCATCTCTGTATGGCTTACAAATAATAAATGTAAACTAACAAATGTTGCAGTAAGCACCTAATCAGAACCCGTGTCTCCAGCATGCACCTTAAAATCATGTAATCACAGAATGGCTGGGGCTGGAAGGGACCTTAAAGACCATCCAGTTCCAACCCCCTGCCATGGCAGGGACACCTCCCACCAGACCAGGTTGCTCAGGGCCCCATCCAGCCTGGCCTTGAACACCTCCAGGGATGGGGCATCCACGGCTTCTCTGGGCAGCCTGTGCCAGAGTCTCACTGCCCTCACGCAAAGAACTTCTTCCTAATCTCTAATCTAAATCTACCCTCAAAAGTTTAAAGCCGTTCCCTCTCATCCTGTCACATCTTCTAGCCATACAGCCTCATGTGAGGGATGGTTTTATAGTGCTGTGGAGAAAGCAAGGCTTCAAGACTCATCTGTGAGGAACAGAACAGCTCTTCTGTCCCAGAGCTCCTCAAGTCCCTGTCGGTAGCTTTGCTGTCTGAGAAAATTTTGGGTAAAAGTGTTTGAGGTTTCCTCATCCCTCTGGCCATGGGCTGTGTGTTGCTGTCTGTGCAGAAATTCAGGCTGTGCTGGAATTAGATGCATGTATGAAAATGTGTTGGAGGGCAAGAGGGCAGGAAGGCAAATGTAAATGTGTGTGTATATACACGTGGAGCAGCCTCTTGCGGACTGATCGCAATGCTATCATTTCAAAGAACCCTCAACCTTTGACTTAAACCACAAGCATCAGTAATTTACACATTCTAAAGATACTTTAATAAAAACACAGCTTTTAAATTCAGTGTAAATAGTGTTAAGTCATCTTGGTTCCAAAAAAAAAAAAAAAGCATTTCAGGTAGTTGTGGTGCTTGTTGTTGTTCTTTGGGTGGGTTTTTGTGTGTGTGACTTTTGTTTGTTTGTTTTTACTTTTTATTGACATGCTATGGAAGACAAATTGACAACAATCTGGGCTTTCTGAGGAGTGAATGAAAGGAGGAAGACAGACATGGTTGCATTTCTGTTCTTACTCTTTGTGTGCGTGGCTATATATACATATATATATATATATGAGATAAGGCTTCGAAAAACACCAAGAATTTCTGTTTTCTGACAAGATTCAGACATGCCTGGCTAAATCTGTAGCTGACTTGAAAACTTTTTCTGAATTCAGCAAAAAATTTCTCTTAATTTTTCTGTTGTACTGCCCTGTCAAGTTGAACAATAAAGGTGGCTGGTCCAGGAACTCATCCACGTGTGTGTGTGGAGGGGAGAGCCAAAAAAAATCCGTGAGGGTTATCGGTCAGTAATAGTCGAACCATGGAACAGCTGAAAACGTGGAAACAATTTCCTCCCTAATTTGGGCAGATTGGAATGCATCCCCAAAATCCAAACGGAAATAGTAAAATTTAAAAACTTTTTATTAGTACCTAACCCAGCTGCACCTGGCCGGCCTAATTGCCTTCAACCTGGTCATTACTCAAAGGCATGAAGTTTAGCCACCAACAGCACTTATTAATGTATAATAGGAATTTACTTGTAAAACAGAATTATTGGAATGGTGTGATATCATAAAGAGTGAGGTGCTGACATTTTAGATTGTTTTATATAGGGATGTTGAGTTATAATTTAGGAGTTGGATATTCTTTGGGTGATTAATCATTTTTAGGTATAATTTAAATGTCTGGTGGATATACAAAGAATTAATGTTTGTAATGACCAAATTGTGAAGCATACTTGTGTGAATAAGGTCATGTTTGGTTTCTGGACAGCCTACTTCTCTAGCATTTTGCAAAAAGGTTGGTACAAAACCTAGAAATGCTGAGCCAGCAGATTAATGCAATGTTTCAGCAGGACAGCCCCTCACTGATTTCTGTAAAGATGTCAAAGCATAAGACCATAAAAGCGCCTGCAAATTCTCCCCTTCATATCAATGGTGTGAGAAACTGAATACATTAATTCTGGTGGACCTCAAACTTAGAATCTGTCAATATGATTCTAGTGATTAATGGTTACAGACTTTTACCTACCTCATAAATATAATGTGCCTTGATTACAGAGGCACTGTTAGTGCTGCTATAGTTAGTTATGTCAGCACTTCCATTGTAAACCCTGTTTCTTTAGGGGTTTATAACTCCATCATAAAAATTCACTCTGGGATGAAATTTATACTATCAGCTTCTAGACTGTAAGCAAGTAATTTAAAATACAGATATGCTAAAAACAAACAAACAAACAAAAATGTACACGTTGAACAAGGTCAAAAAGCTGAGACTTGCTAATTTTTCATCTATACCTGTTTCTTCTGAAAGTGAAAAGTGTCTTTGTTTTTTTGAGATGAAAGGTAGCTACATTTTGCTCCCTAGTGGATGTTAGGCTCAGTGTGTGTGTGTGTGTGTACATTTATACACATATATACATATATACACTTCTGTCATAAATATTTTTAAAACACGGTATGTGTGCAATAACTTTTTCAAAAAATTCTTACAGCGTTAATACCTTGAAGTTTTTATCCACAACATAAACCAACAATAAACACCAATTTATAGATAAAATATAATTACTGCAATGGAGTGTGAAGGTCAGGGGGAAAAGCATTAAAAACATATTCAGTTAAATAAGGGGATCTGGGCATGATCCTCACCTGGGCTAAGTTAACTTCTGTAAACCTATATAGACATCTGTTAGCAAAATATCCATGATGTGTTTTTTTTTTTTTCTCTCCTCTCTTTTTAAGGCTTAATTTTTAAAAAAGTCTATTTTGAACAGGCTGTAATTTGTTATCTTAAAAACACAAACATTTTGGAATACTTATGATTACCTGCTAGAGAATTTACTTTAGTTATGCTTTTTGTTTGGGTCTAATGCAGTAGAACAGCGCTAGAGAGGTTTCTGTGCTGTTGGTGGTAAAGAGCACTGTAAGATGTCTACTTTTTAAATTACAGTAGAATTTTGAATGCTTTTTTAGTGGTCTCTTTTAGTCATTAACTCAATATTGAATGCATTTTTTTTCTTTGTTTTAAATAAATACACATTTGTGGTTTGGATTCTTTATCCTCCCTTTTATAGATTTTAAAATTAGTGTTTGTATTTCAAAGAAAGCTGTATAAATTGTATCTGTAACATACCAGAGTGGTGTTTCTATATTCAAAGCTGCTGATATGACAAATAACGTTTGGACCTTAATGTGTGACATCTTCCCAATGGGGATGCATTTACAAGTAGTTTTTCTTTTTTTCCCCATTACCGTGTAATTAATTAGCGTGTCTTAAGTTGTATTAATTTTTTCTTACCCTCCAGGTAAATGAGCAGACTCTGTGTTTATCAAACACTATTGAAAAAGAAAAAGGAAAGCTTCATCACTTTTTCCCCCAATCCTTCCCATTGTTACTGGTTTAAACGAAATTAAGATACTCAGTGCTCTCTTACTTTTAAGAATTAAAGATAGAAATAGCTGAGGAAAAATCCATTACAAGATGCTTGCTTCTCTAAGCACTACCTTAAAAAAAAAAAAAAAAAAAAGGCATCTGGAGATGTCTGGATGATGGTTGTTTCCACTGCTGAAAGTCTTGCCGCTTCAAAGTACCACAGCTTTTGATAAGGATTTGGGCTTTTATGTCTTTAAAACATACGAGTTCATATCAGACACATACCTTCATTTCTTTTACTGACATTAGCACTCCAGTTTGTTGTTCACTGTAAGGTCTTTAGCATATGATTTCTAGCAAGACTGTGATTTTTAGGATCCTACACAATTTCCATTTGTGATGTGAATCGAAGTTGCATAGAGTGCTTTTGATTCCCTCCATTCTCTCTTCTTCCCCTCCTAGCCTTCTCCTCCCCCCGCCCTATCTGCAAATAAAAAGCCCAATCCTCCCCAAAAGCAGCTTGCATATATCAAAGAAAGAACCTGGACTCTCAAATAACTTTATTTATAAAAGCAGAGGGAGTGGGTGGTGGGACGCTAGCACTAAACCTTTTGAGGGCGGGCATCCGGCTCTCACAGTTTACTTGGCTGGTTGGGTATCTTGAAAGTCTTAATTTAAAACTCATCTTACAATCCTTTTTAATTGGCTCCAAAGTAAGTAGTTGAGCATTTGGTCTGATAAGGAGGTTTTTGGCTCTACGTGTGCCATAAAATCAGCAAAAAGAGGGATCTGTTTAATACAACAGTGATGCTGGGCTTTTTTGTTACTAGGGTTTGCCCTAAACAGGATTTACCCCTTAAGGCAGCAGTAGCACACCATAAAAAGGGCATTCTTTTACTCCACAGCAGCAAGGCTTTAACTTTCTGGTTTTCAGATTTTTTTTTTAATAGGCAGCAATAACAAAACTTGCAGAGGGTGGTTGCTATAAGTACAGTACATGGTGTCTGAGATCAGAATGCTTTGCCTACAGTGTTTTATTGCCTCTGGTTTATAAAGGCCTGGGAAAGAGCATCTAACAAACTTCAAGGTTCAGCTCTTGTTTCTGGAAACATTTCTGGGTGTAGATGGAATAAAGTCCACCCAGTTTTGCTGACTGCTATGCTTTAGTGTTTGCTTCAGAATTTCAAATCTGTATACCCCCAAACCCTGAAGAATATCCTAGGCAGCTTGTATTGTAACTAGAAAACAAACAGTGAAAGCCAGCAAATTTAATTGAAAATGTGGAATTAAATACTTCCACGCACCATTAACTCTGTTGCTATAGAAATGTCAGCCTTTCTTTGCTCCCACATATCTATTCATTAAGTAGATGTGGTTTTTATCTGCAGATTTTTTCCTGCTTCCCCAGGAACTTAAATCCAGTTTACAGCTGTGGAGGCTATTTATTTGGAGAAGCTGGTTTCTTTGTACCACGCTCCCGGTTCCTCTTATCATCTGTGTTTTCACAAGATTTTTAAAGTCTCCTCCTGCGAAAGCTGCAGACAGTCGACTTTGACAAGCAGCGTGTAGAGCAGACAGACACACGCCCCTGTCTCGTTCCTACGTTCGGTCTGTGTCGTGTGAGATTTCATGCAAGTCCTACGATGTTATAATTTGCTTGTTTGCATAAAAAGGTTGTTTTACGGCAGTCATGATTGTTAATTACTTGCTCATTAAAATTCCCTTGGTAAGCTATTTGCCTAATAGTAAATTACCGCTGTGAATCGCAGGGCTCTAAGAAGTCTGAATTCTGTGGCGTTTCACGTTTTTCTAACATTATTTTAATGCATTGAGCATCCTGTAATCTTGACAGCGATCGGGTGAGCCTTAAAACCAGGCGTGGCCACACCATCAAGGACAAGGGAGCTTTTTCTTCTCCTGCTGTCTAAGCTCATGGTGCCTAGTACACATGGTGTGTTAGATACTGCTGGTAAAAAAGACAACATTTTCAAAGGGGAAAGGAATATGCATTAAAAAGCAGTTGGGACACAGGGTCTCCCACTCTTCCAGTGCCTGAATAGTTCTCAGCAATATTTCATTTTTTTGGAATTCACTAGGATCTTATTTTATTGAAACTTCTCTGAGCCTGTGATGTGTAAACCATGTGAGCTCCTGCCTTTTGATGCTTCTGTGCTCATTCACATCCACTTTCTCATGGTTTCCATTCATACCGATTGATTCAGAAACCGTGGCAGGCTTTTTCTGGGATTTGTTTGAGCTAGATCATGCTGCTATCAAGTCCTTTGGGAAGGCAAATGAAAAGGCCACTCAGACTGGTAGAGATGAAGCCTTGTATCTCTTCCCTTCAATAGAAAGGGGCCCACTGACTTGTTCCCAGCATCCCTCATCCTGAAGTAATGTATGTATGTATGTCTGCTTTTTTCTTTTTCTTTTTTTTTTTTTTTCACCCAGAGGTACAGTGGGCTTGCAGTCATGCCGAAGCAGGAAGGAGTGGATATATATTTGTGCTGACAGCGTAAGCTGCCTCGGAGCAGTACGTGGAATATGCCCTGTTTTACTTATGTGATGGGGCATAAGCCGAGCCTGCTCCTCTGAGGCGAGATTATTCGGAGGTCATATGCTAAGGTGTGTGAGGTCTGGGAAAACAGAGCGGTAATTAAGACCGGCCACTCTTGACCCTGTTTGGGAGCCTAGGCTGGGGAGCTACCCTCTGATGCGGCCCATTCTGCCAATTTTCTCCTATTTTCTTTAAAACACACGATGTAATTGAGGATGCCAGGCTCTCAGAAGAGCCTCCAGCTTGGGAGTGGCGGCCTCTCCTCCTTCCCTAAGGCTCTGTGCGCATGCTGGCGCATCCTTAAGGTACCAGAAGTAAGGGTGTACCTGAGCAGGGATCAGATGCTTTGGCTCTCTTTCAGCCCCCCACCCCCAGTGTAATAAAATTCTGTGGCTGTATCTAGCAACAAAACGGCCTGTCAAAATGTCCTCTGGTGACACTCGCTTCAAAAAATTTTGGTGACATTTGGCATGCAGTATTAACTGTGAGAACCTGAAGAGCATATCTGAAAGGTCATTTAGATATATGAGAAGGATGTGTCAGAATCTAATGATCTTTCAGATGATTGTGAGGGGCTCAAAGAGTCTGTAGGAAGGTAATCTGGGTGCTAATGAACTTTACAAACTGTCCAGCTCCGCAGAGGTTGCTTTAATCCCCCAGTTATGTTATGTTCTTTCTAAAGTATGGATGTCACTTGAATGCTGACAAAATACAAGAGAGAACTTCAGTGGCTTTTAAGCTTTTCTTTATCCTTTTTGTGAAATCAGGGATATTTTTTACAGCAGGCAAGTCCTTCATTAGTTTGATGGACTGTTCTGACATTCTGAACTGAAGAAAAACTGTGTCTTTTTGCCCTCTCAAAACTCTTCATACGCAGTTGATTCACCATGACTTTTCGAGCTAGGTGTTTTTTGGAAGGCCTCGAGATACGGAATTTTTGAGATAAGAGATGGAAAAAGAATTCAATATGCTACCATCTTTGCTTTAGAAGGAGTGAGGATGTTTTTGTGCGTGTGTACGTGTTGCATGCATACTGCAGTCTCGCTTATGAAAACTGACTTTCAGATCACTTGGAATATGGAAAGTGCTTCTTTGAGTATAAAGTGCCCAGGAAAATTGTGAAGCTTTTCTTAAAGGAATCTGCAAACAACCTACATAAGTTTCATAAGCTGAAATAATTTCCAGACTCAGCTATCAAGTATGCTCTATTTGGCTTCATTTTAGTATGTCAAAATGTTAAACTGGGTGAAATGTTTCAGTCTATCCAGGGAGCCAAGGGGAAGGCACAACCTTTTTCTTTGTTAACTGGTGTTGCTGTGAAAGTTTAGCAAGGCAAAACTCTGTGCTTTTTTTCTCTTTCTAATGTGAGCAGTCTGCACAGAAACAAATCCCGTAGGATCTGACTGTAAATGTTTGCTTTTAAACTTATGTAGCCTAGTACTTTCAAGAATACCAGCAGAGCAGGCGTACTACTGTGACTGCTTTGCCCTCAGGTTTCAGCATTTTCCCCAAAGAGCAGGTAGCTGCTGGTAAATGAACCCACCACGCTTAGTCACACAGAAATAAATGCAACAAAGTCCTTTTCATCTCTGAATATCTCCAAATTGCCTTTATTTTGCACCATGTCTGCTGATGCTTTGGAAGTCTTTGAATTTTCTAAAAGCTGTGGCTAGCAACAAATTGTAGGCATAGATCAGACTAAAAGGATCGAGAAGAGTCTTTGATTTTTCTTCCCCTGCTGTTTGCCCTGGAAGAGAAGGAAGGAATGTCTGTTTGATAAACTGAGGAATATAGTTTATTTAAAAGACTTCTAGATGCCACTGTAAAATTTGATATATGTTTCCAAATGAATATGCAGAGCTCCTCAGATTTTGTCATGCTGTGTTGTCACAGGGGTATATACGCCAAAAAAAGAAGATGAAGTTGAATAAGTTTTGCCAGTATTCTTCAAGATTTAATTGCTTTACCTTTTGAGTCCAATGTTAGATTTTATTCACGAGGTGATGGCAAGAACCTTGTAAGCAGCTTGTGGTCCAAAGATCTTGCTGAAAGCTCAGGCTAAAGAGGACCAGGTGGAACTGCTGAACCTGGAGGTGAAAATGTGGCATTCAAGACTTTTTTTTTTTTTTTCATAAAAACACAGATGCTTTTTAAAAATAGAAAAAATGGAATAGTTCATTATAAACACATCAAGCTTATAGGTATTATATTGCAAGAATTTGTTAATGTACTTATTCAGGTATGTGGGGCATAAGAATGTTCCTTGCAATTCTGAAGAGCATTACTGTTCATGGCACTTTTAAGAGTCAAACATACTAGCTACTTTAATCGGGATAATAATTTAGAGTGTCAAAAGGGTAGTGTACCTCCTCAGCATTTCCATTTGGTATTATTTTACTCCTTTAATAGTACTTTATAGTTCCCAACCTTACCTCAATTAGCAGTACTGACAGATGCTAGTTCAGCATTTTACCTCTAGGCAGTAGGGCTTTTTTTAGAATAAATGTCAGTAATTTTATGTTGCTAATTTGAGGTGATATACCTACATGTAAAATTACATTTTAACTTTCTTGTTATACTTGCAGTGAGAGATGACTGCATAAAGAAATATAAGTGAATGCGCCTGAGAGATAGTTCAGGACCAGAAGGTTCATTATTGAACTTTTATGGCTAATTTTGAGGTATACTGCAGTTTTTGTTAACTCTTTTTTCCTCTATCCATTTATTTCCACTGGCACACTGTCCTTCTTTCCTTGTGTGATTTTTGTATTAAAAAAATATGTACATAATGTACACATATATTTATCTATTTAGAAGCTTGGGGAAAAATGGGGTTGGGATTTGGATTTTTAAAGAGCTTTAAATGCTGTTGAATTCCACTTCTTAATAAAAAATCTTTCGCTTAAATGAAAACAAGGTATTTGTTAGTACACTAAATCTGAAAATTTTCAGTATAAGCCTTACATAGGTGAAATAAGGAAGTGTGATGTTTCATGAGGTCAAGCTGTTGCTGAGAAAAACCTTAAGCAAACTTGTCCCAGTTAATAGGAAGAAAGCAGAAGGCAAATATTTCTGAGAAGCATGCTGCTGATCAAGCACAATCGTCATGACAATAGTAATGATTGGTATCAGCAGACTCCATCAAGAAAAAGCTGCACTTGTGCATTGTTCTCTAATTTACCATACAGTATAGCAGGGGAAATTGCATGACGAGGCAGAGCTGCAAATTAAGATGAAAATAAATCCCTATAAATAGGGGTTCTATAAGTTAGTTGTGATTCATTTTTGAAGATGGTGTATTTTTACCACTAGAATTATGTATTTCAGTCTTTCTTGAATGAGGTCTTTTCTTTTTCTTGTAGTTTAGCTTGTACTGCAGATTTTCTCAGTTGCTAAATGACACTTTTATCTGTTTGATAAATAAAAGTGCCACACCTGTGCTTTGCTAATAACTCCATACGAGGCAGTGAATCTGGTAGCATGTACTGACTAGAAAGCGAGCCCATCTGTAATTACGAAGTAGGAGGAAATAGATGCTTTCTACTGCAGCACAAAAGCCAACATACCAATTGAAGAATTTATTTTCTCTTTCTCAGTATATCGTTATACCTAAATTGAAATTTCCGAAGTGTCTAACTTCTGATCTTTGTTATAAATAGTACAGAATCGTTTCATATGGAATAACTTGTTTCTTGGTTTTGAAGCACACATATATAATTGTTCCCAAATGCTATAATTGTAGAGTTAATTGACACTTATTGTGTCATTGCATAGCTGTGAGTTCTTACGTAGTCTTTGGTTTACTGTTATTAGTGATTTTTGTGAAGTAATTTTAGTGTTTCAGTTAAAAAAGTGCATTGTCCAGTCTTCAGTCATTTTATGTATGAGTATTCTGCAAATGTACATAATGACCTTAATTTTCGTGGAGTTGGAACTGCAAAAATAATCTTGGCCTAAACCTGTTTTGTTCATAAAGGTTTGGTTAGAATTACAGTGATACTTTTCAAAGAAATTGAGACGTGTTATTAAAGCTTCTTTAACACTATTATAAATTTTGTGATAATTATTCATTCACCTCTCAATCCTGATCTGAAAACTTCACAGTATCAGCCCGTGTGCATGCAGCAGCATTCCCCCACTTTGATTTTTAACGTAAAAAGGGGAGGGATGACTCCAGGGACAGAAGTTAACAGAGAGAGCAGAACGCTTTCAGTTCATATCAGCTGTTATTCTGCTCAAGCTGAAATGTGCCACCACTTACTTTTGGGTGGAATGACTGCTACTACTTGTAGTCGTCAAACATGGAATGAAATTAACTATGTCGGTTTTGGTAAAAGGTCAGCATTTCGTTCAAAAAGTTACAGAAATTTTTCTTCCAGGCTAGCTTCTCCTTTTTCTCTGCCTTGAACTTTTGGCCTTGCCCTCAAGAATATGGGTGGTATATGTTTTAAAATTGATATATTAATGCTGAATTTTTATTGTCACAGTTTCTGTTCATGCGCCTTTCAAATCCTTCATTTGTTTGTTTCTGAACTTTGGATGTATCGTAAAAATGTCACCATTGTGGCTGAACATTAAGCACCTTCCCATTTTGCTCTGGGCCGTTGAAATAAATTTGGACCAGGTGCTCCTCTCATAATAGAGCTCCTTGATGTGCCCTGATAGAGAGCCAGCGAGCGGAAGCTGTCAGCCTTCAGCTGGCTTGAAGAATGCAATTAGAGCAGTTTTAATACTGTTGAGGGACCCCATCCAATCAAAGCTGTTTGAGTTAAGCCAAGTCTAGGATCCTAAACAGGTATTTTAAGCATGTCAAGTTCATTGTCTTAGTCAGAGTGGATCTGTCATTCCCACACACTGTGGTTTTGTGTGGTTTTTCTTTTTTTTGTGGATTTTTTTTTTTTTTAATACTGGGGGAGATACTCCCATTCCTTACCAATTCACTGGTATTTTATCTGTTAGCTTTGTCTTTATGACGTTGTTAATACTTGTGGTTCAAAGCATTTATTGTCAAATTAAGGCTTAAAATGCATTTTTAAATGTCAAAAGTGCCTATGCCTTTACATAAACCATAGATCAGGTAAATTCATAGGCAGTTCATCACTAGGTTTTCCAGGTTTGCCTGTTGAAGGAAAAGGGAATGTCAGTACAGATCACAACTAATGAATTATGTAGGGGAAAAAACCTCTAGAAAGTAGACAGTAGGTTAAGGTATGTTTTTACTGGAGATTTAGCTGAAGTTAATTTCAAAAGCAACTGATTCAATGATACTAAAAGAAAAGGGTGGAAAAAGTTGCAGGCTCATGCATTTTTCTTTTTTCCATTTTTTAATTAGCATTTTGAAGTTTGTTAGTTGCTTCCTCCATTTCTTATTGTAAGGGTTGACTTCACGGGAATTAATGTTTCCTTGAGGGTTACTCCTCAGCTGGATCTTTCATTTGTTTCCCTGCTTCTCCTTAGTTACTGAAGTTGTAGCTCAGTTACCTGTTTTTGGCCTCACTAACTTGCAAAATAGGTCACAAAAACAGGTAATGGAAAGGGATTTTTGGTAGTCTCCTTATGTTGGGGATTTTTTTTTTCTGTTAGTTGTTTGGTTGTTTCTGCTTGTTTGTTTGTTTTTCTTGTTTTTAATGATCTTTTGGATAGTCTGATTTTCTAGACCTACTTCAAGAACAAAAAAATAAGAACTATCTGTTCTGATGCCTCCCTTGGAAATTCTAGATTTTCGCATTAAAGTGGGGAAGGATGTAGGAAGTGAACTTGGCATGTCTGGGTCTTTCTTGACTACGCTGTGTTTTACTTTATCTTTGTTAGATCACAATGGCATTAGTGAGTTAAAACTTCAGTTGTCTTATTATGATTTATGATTGCTTAGAAGATATTGGGACAAACAACTGAATAACAGAAAGAGTAATGAACTTTGGTATTTGTCCTTGACCAATGTCTACTTCCTCTCAGGAGCTGTTTCCTTCTTTCCTTCCTTTACTTGTCGCCTTGTCTTGTCTGCGCTAAGCCTTTCTTATGAGAGAGTGAGCCATGGTGTATGTAAAAGAGAAGGAAAATGCCTCCAAGCAGTGAAGTGCAGGCTGGATTCTGGACCCAGTGATAGTTCTGTGCTTCCTTTTATGATGCAGTAAGTGAGCGTCAGGGAGCAAGTCAATAAGCTCTTCTCTTCCATTAGTTCCTACTGCTACTTGTGTCAATTAGCCTTAGCTAATTGCTAATTCTTGACCGTTTCCAGTGGTATGTGGTCTTTTTCCACCCAGTCTCAAATATAGGCTCTGTTCTTGGTTTTCACACAAGAGTGAAGTTGAGGGCTTGTTGAAGGCTTAACTTAATATTCAGCAATATCTCAGTGGGTTGGTCTGGAAAGGTTTGGGTGCCATTCAGTAACTGGAAGTGCAAAAGGCCTGCGTGTACAAACTGCATGATCCTGGAAAGGGAAAAACTTGTTAAGAAAAAGTTTTCACAAAATGGTCTGTGATCTGTGGACACTTAAGCAGCACTTGGAGCAGTTGTGTCTTGCCATTTTGAGGGAAGCAAAACAGAAGATGATAAGAGAGAGGAATGCTGTTACATGTAAAGTACTGCAAATCCTTCTACTTTTGGTGATGCTGAGAAGGCCAGAGCTGGAATTTTAAGTCAGATTTTGAGTCAGCAAAAAGCAGTGAGCCAGCTGGGTTTTGTCCCAGCTCCCAGAATAGCACTGAGCAGGTCAGACCTGGGCCTGGCACCTTATAAGAACTGGGGAGAAATGGGTGTCCTTTTCAGTCCCCAGATGCATGCAGGGCAAAAATTGATCACATGAATTTACAGTAAGAAAGTTTCAGGTGTGATGGAAATAGTTTGAGACTGGTATCTCCATTTCTGGGGGTTATTTATCGAAATGTTAGGAATAATATAGCTGATCGTTTTGGCAGATGAGTGGACTAGTTAAACATTTGAGGTCCCCTCTCATCCTGTCTTCTGTTATGCTCTGATTTTGCCTGTAATAAAAGAGTAAACTTCCTGATACTTCTTTGGTATCTAGGTCAGTGACTGGAGGCTTGTTGGGCTGCTTCTGCTGTAAGGTTTTTATGGGGTCTGTTTTGTGTCTGCTTGTAGCCTTATTTCATTAGGAAGCAAGACTTGACCCAGCTGTGATTATTCTGCATATATTTTATTTTTCTGCTTTTTGTCTCCTCTTTTGGCCACTTGTAACCAAGTTTACCATTGGGATGAAGATGTCAGAGGTGGTGTTCCTATTACATTTTTCAGGGAAAGATGCCTTTTTTGTCTCCAGATGATGGAAAGGCCATGCCTGCCACCTTAGCTCATCATCCAGTGTGGTGGAGAGGTGATGAGTGCTGGAGGCATGGGGGAGTGTTGAGAAGGAATTCATGCTGTGTAAAGTATCAAAGAACGATCTTCCCAAGCAACATTCATCTCCATTCTGATTCTCCAGTGTTTGCTCAACTCATCTCAGTCAAGTTTCTTGGCCAGAAGAGAAGAGTCCACGGAAGGGTTTCTGAGCTTCACTGGAGCTCCCAAAGCACAACTTGTTTGCTCTTCATTGCAGAGAGCCTGTCCTTTGCAAGGACGGTACTCAGACTGTACCAGAGGGTTGTCTTGAAGCCAGTAATCCCAGCTCGGGCAAGACTACCAGTGAAATAAGTAGGCCATTTGTAGTTCCTCAGGGTGAGGCCTTGCCTGGTGCGATGCCTGACAGGGCCCTGCTGTACGGCTGCCTCTTGAAGCCAGCACGTTGCCCACAGGCTTAGTGCTTGGTTATACCAAGTGCTATCAATCTCCCATTTACAAAAAAAAAAAAAAAAAGTCTGTATTACAAGTTCATTACATCTCCCTAAAGCAATTTTATTTTAATTTTTTTTAAGTTCAGGAGTCAGGGTTGTTTTAAAAGACTATTAAAACAAAATGACTATTGTCATTTAAACAAATACTAAAATTAAAGACCAGGATGAATGTTAGGCAAGGATGATGTTAAATCTGTTAAATTTCTGTGGAAGAAAAAATTACTTGCTGTGTTTGACTTGACTTTGTTCACTCCAGTAATTACCAGGTATGTTAAATATGCAAGAGCTGTGTCCCATCCGTAATTGCAATTATTTGCTTTCCTGATGTATCGAGGATGGTGAAGGTAATGATTCTACTGCAAATTTAAAGCAGGTTCTGCTCATAAATTTTTTTCCTTCTCTGTTGCAGATCTGTCCTTGCAAGCCGACTGCTGTTTGGGCATATTTTTGTCATCGCTTGCAAACACTTTAATCAGCCCTAAGTGCTGTCACTGTGGATTAGAATATTTGTAGTGCAGAAGGGCACAAAAAGAGGAAAGGAACTGCAGGAAAAATATTTGGAAGTGGCGGAGAAGTACAAGTAGCTTTGACATGTCAAATTATCAGTTCTTCCATGTTCCAAAGCAAATAAAGTGTTGGAGCTGTGTAGCCTGGGGCTCTGCAAACAGAAATACAGTCAGGATCTGCTGTAATAAGTCTTCCTTAGCAGACACTGCATGGCAGAGAGGTGGTTTCCAAACTATACTGCTTGTGTAATGCAGAGATGGGGAGGTTATCCTGAGTGGCAGAGAGGAGGAGGATGTCAGAGGAGGCAGGCTCTCTGTGCCTTTTAGCAAGTTAAGATCAGAAGGTAGAAAGTCCCTGCCTTGCAGAATGTGATATATAGCTAAGGGTGGTTGTTTGCCTAGTATCAGGCAAGAGATGATGAGTAGGGATGGTACCTGTCAGACATGCATGCCCACATGTGAAATAGTTGGCTGTCCTCTTTTTAATCCCTTTGCTGAACTTATCAGTGGTTCGTACAGTCTAAGCAGTAGCTGTGGTTTATGGAGGATATATAGGGAATAGCTTTACATTATGTTTAACATTGCCTTTTCTGCTACAGCAGGATATCCGACTATGGCTTCTGCATTGTGCACAACAGTATTAAGTAATTCTGTGCTTCTGCTGTTATATGGCTTGATTTAACCATCTGCAGGAATACAGGCACCAGTGATTTAGCATGTGTAGGGCAGCAAGCCCTTGATGAAATGTGCAAGCTCTTCTCCTTGGTACTACCATGAGCTAAATCTTGGAAGCTGTAATATCTAATGTATTGACCTTTCTCCATACACACACCTACAGTACGTTTGAATTTTAAGTTCAGTTTGATGATACCTCTACAAAAGCTGGAAGTTATTGAAATACTAAAGATAGAATTACTCAGCCTATATTTTCCAAGGTTCTACATTTACGTTATGCTCTTTGTTCACTTCCCAGTGCCACAGGAATGCTACGTCGTCATGTCTCAACCGCTGTAATTCTCTTAATGGTGTCCTGATAACTCAGGGCTTGAAATGATCATTTCCCTATTAACTAATGGGTGTATGCAAATGTACATGTGTAAATAAGTCTGTATGTCTTGTCTGTACATATTAAATTAATGTAGTGTAGGTGCACACACCGCCTCATGCAAGCTCTTACCTTGTCAGGATACAATATGATATTCAGTGTTTTGTGTGTGTGTATTTACAGCACTGAGATAGAAAATGCAACCAGGATATAATATAAAAATGTTATCTGAGGTAACACTAGAAGCCTTTCTGCTTGTTGGCTGGGTAGACAAGGAGCTTACTTTGTTCTTCAGTGCAAGTTAAATAGAGCACAAAACCCATCGCCTTAATTTGGCACCTAATGAATTTTCATCAATAACTGCAGCTCTCTACCTGTTGGTTCCTGGATTTCTGAAGTAACCTCTTCTTGTGTCTTTGTTTCAAACTCCTGAAGCTCTTTGAGTCTTGATTTTGTGTTATTTCAACTAAGATATTGTCCCCTCCCTGAAAACCGCTTAAAAATCTGAAAAAAATTCTACATAGGGTCTTTGAATGACTGTTCACTCTTAGAGTAAGTACCCTTTATTTACAGTTCAAAAAAAAAACCACAAGAATATACAGTAGTGGTAGATGATTGAGATATTTCTGTAAGCACTGGTAGAAAGTCTGTAGTTATGTTCAGCTGAGCTATTGGCGTTGCTTTGATACAGTTTTACCACAAGTAATCTGATAGTTCTCAAAAGAAAGTGATACAAATCAGAAGACCAGGCATGTATTCCTATCAGCAGTAAGAGAACAAGCAAACCAGTAAGAGGATTAAATTAGGTGAAGAACAATAAATAAATAATAAAAGTACAATCATTACAGATCTAAGAAACAAAACCTTATCTCCAGCAGCATTAACTTTTAGCAGACTGTTCAAATGTGAAGGTGTGGTTCTTGTTTAAAATTACTAAATGCAGGAGTCCCGTGGGGAATTACTGCCATCAGTGTTAGTCTTATGAAAAAAAAATAATATATCGTTGTTACGTTTAATAGGGTTTACAGTACAGTCAGTAACCTTAATTTTAACTTCAGGAAGGTATCAAAGAAATCCTTCAAATTCTGGTTTGTTGGTACATTATTGCATGCAACCTTTAATGCTCATCAGGCTCAGTGGTAGTGCATGCATGTGTATTTATGAAGTGACAGGCCTGCAGTCATATTGGCCTGTTAAGACTGATGTGGACATCAAAATGAGTATGTTTTTGTTCATGTAGCTGACTGATACTTATCTTTACAGAAGGAAAAAATCCTTTTGGAACTTTTATAGTTGTTTCTGTTTGGCTTACTAGTGTCCGTCAAGCGTTTCCATTTAGAAGGCTTTGAATATGTATGATATTTTCTTTTCTCTCTAAACAACAAGAAAAAGCTTGTGGAAAGTTGTCTGCCTTCGCCATGTGTTTGTGTGAGCACATGGAAGACTGCTCTAAGGGATGAGAGCTGATCTTTGTTGCAAATGCTCCTTTGGGTTGAAAGAGAAGCACTGTAACTATGGGGCAAGGTAGGGATCTGAATGTAAGAAAGATGTGCTCGTGTTTGTGAACAAAGATCCACATTCAAGTCAGACTTGCCTGGTTTCACAATTACGTTGCGTGTAAAATGTCAGGGCATCACTTAGCAGGTTCAGGCCCAACTAAAATAAAGTTGTATAAGCTTAGGCATATAATGCTCTCCTTTATACCCACCAACTCAATGTCTCCAATTGCTAAGGAAACTGTTAGCAAGGCCATGAGATGATACGCTTTATTTACTTTCTTGTCTGTCATCTTCTGCATTAGAGAAAAATTAACACTGCTGTCAGTAACCTGGACAGGATCAGATGGAATTGGAGTCAGTAGTTTAGAGGATACCTCACTGGAAATAATATTTCACAGCTGAGATGGGTCAAAGATTTTCTGGAAGACATTTGTTTTCCTTGACAGCTGTTTTTAGCATTTCAAGAGGAAAACAGGCAATAATATCAAATAATAGCTTTTCTGCAGGAAAGTACCAAAGCATTCTTTATCAGTCAGTGCCTGTCTCCTATTTGGAAAAAAAAAAAAAAAGAGGGTTTTGAGGTAAACTTAGAATGAGAGGTGAAAAGATTACAAGAAATATACACAGTAGGCAGCTTCAAAAAAGATACATATGTATATTGGCAAGGTGTTTATGTTAAATATGTTCCATGTTGATAGATGTCACTGAAGAACTTTTGGCATTCATTTTGTGAAAATTCTCATGCAACTGATTGGAAATCTGGAGTCGAGAGAAGTACGTTATTCATAGCAAAACTTACTCTAGTTACCAAAAGAAAGGCATTAATTAAAGACATGCTTCTTTGTTAGTTGTTGTAAATATCTCTCTGCTTCAGAGTCCTCAACTCCAAAGTTATTTCAGAATATCAGGAAGTAGCAGGCTTGCCAAGATGCATTAAAGTGATAAAGACACTTGAAAGAAATTTAGAAGGAAAGATAACCTTAAAGGCAATAAAAATCATGAACATTGGTGTAACTCCAAAATAATATTGTATGAAGATAAATACGTGTAAGGTCTTTAACAAGCCTGTGTGGACGTGCCCTTTCATAGGAGAGCCCAGATATGATATGTAATCTGTAAGTGCACACTCCACGTTGGTGCGATATACGATTTGCTCTCTGTGAGAACTTTTGGCAAGCATACTAGTAGAAAATGAAGAAAGGAAAATGAAATAAGGACTGGGATCTGCTGTCCAGAATTCACTGGTAGCTTATACTCTGGGAGAATGGGTGAGGAATGGATGGATTTAAATTGCAAAACCTTGACTAAAAAGGTGAATACTTGCTGTCAAAATGTCTGTGTTTTAAAAATATTTATTTACATACTAATTTGAAATAAGGATACATAGAAGGTCACTAGGTTCTTGGGTTTTCTTCTGTTGAGTGAATACAGCATCCTGAACATTTTACATCGCTTTACTAGTGAGGCAAACTCCTGTTGAGCTGCTTCACCGTTACTTCACAGCACTTTGTCTCTTTTTCCCCCCCAAAATAAGTCGCGATAGCTTTTTTGTTGTTTGTTTGTTTTGGTATATTGTCCGTTTTTGGGATCTAGCATCTTCCTTTCATGCATCCACTTCAACCTCTTTGAACTGACAGGATGCAATAGTTCATAATGGACAAGAGGTTTCTGCTCTTTTTTTTTTTTTTTTTTTTTTTTTAAGAAGGTGTATTTATTCTGGTGAAATTAAAAGATCAGTTACAATTTTGTGTTTGAAGTGTGTGGTGTGCCTGTATTGTTTGTTGGGTTTAGTATTTTGTCGCTGTTTACCACTTCAATGTTACCATCATTGTATTGCAGTATCTGAATTTATTGCTCCCTCTGGTAGTCCTGCTGAAAACACCGTTCCTTCTAAAATTATATTTTGCCCTTAAACTACAGTTTCAAAGCTGTGACATTGTTTTGAAGTTTCCTGTTAATGTATTGTCAGAGGGGAAGCTGCCGTGCAGTTTGTCAGGGACTGTGGTGTAAAGGACTCTGGAGTTGGGAGCTGCTTTTTTTTTTTTTTTTTTTTTTTTTTTTTTTCTGGACACAATTTTGCACCTTAATGTCCTTTTCCTGGTTATTTTTGGGCACTTCTTTGAGAGCGATTCATAGTAGGCATAAAATTCCAACACAGACTATTTAAAATGCTGCTTTTATTCTAGCCTGTTAACTCTCACAATTGAAACCCTAAGGAATATTTGAGAAGTGCTGGTCACAATTTTGCAAGTAATAGGATCATAAATAAGCATCTATATGCAGGTAAGGACTTAACAAATATCCATTCCTTGAAGAAAAGCCTACTCTGCACCTCTAAATTGATGGTTTTATCTCAATAACATGCAAAGTACTACAAAATATATGCACACACCACCCCCTAAACAATTAGAGACATCTGTCCTGCTGAGATGGGATTTGGCAATGGAGGGCTCAGAAGGTTAGGTTGATGAGATGTGATGGGGGTGGGGGAATCCTGAGAGCATGCTCTGCTTGGAGTGGGTTTTATTTTTTTCCTGAGGTTATAACCACCTGCAGTTCCCATTGAATTTCCCTCTGGGAATCGGACTGTCACCAAAATAGGACTTTGTTTACACCCTTCCACAAAAGTTGAAGCATTGCATAAATTTTAACTTTGGTGTAACTGGATCACGCTAACAAGTAGATAGCATAAACTGTCATGTACATACATGGACAAGTACATAGCAAAAAAAAAAAGGCAAAATATGAACTATATACTGAACTTGAACTATATGCTGACTGCACAGGAACAAGAAACAAAAGCTAAGCCAACTGCATGTACAATGAGGAACGAGACAATCAAAGTTCATTTCAACCCACCAGAGAAAAATCTAATGGCAGAAATAGATGTAGAATGCTTATTTTATATACGTGTCAGTTGTTTTGTGCAGAAGAAATCAATTGCCCTTGACCAGAAAAAAAAGTGTTTGATGAAGGAAGAGTAGGCCATGGTAACTCTGCTTGACGCATATGCATAAAGAGAAGGGGTCGAGGTTTTGTGTATGTGTGAGATAAGAGCCTCAAAAAGATCCTAAAGAAAGAACATGAAGGAAAGGTGGGTGTTTCCTGGGCTATGTTTGTTGGTTATTTTTGTGTGTGTGTGTTTGCATGGGTTGATAATGGACTTACTCTTGAACTCTTTTAGAGACCAGTCAAGTTTTCAAAAACATGGAAATGAAACTTCAAGGTCATCTCTCTGTTACGGATACTTCTCGGTATGGTGGTTTGTATCTCAGCAGTGCTTGGTGATGTAAATGCTGCGAGGTAATAGAGCAGCCACATTACAAAAAAAAAAGGAAAAAAAAAAAAAGGTGCTCATTTATTGAAAATAAATTAATGCAAGTTTAACAAGTGCCACTGAAAGAAAGCTGTGATATGAACTCAGAGGGAGCCAAGTTACACTGCTGCAAAATCTCGTTTTAGTTGTTCACACAAAAGCAACAAGAGAATGTACTGATGCACAGAATTTTTGCTAAGTATTTGAAAACTGTTTACGTATGTAAAATTCCAGATTTATTTTCCGTGATATTTTGAAATGTAGTGTGTGCACACATTTGTGTGTAAAATGTGTATGTATTCTAGCTGGCTGATGGAACTGCAAAAGGTTCAACTATATAGGTAGACAGAAATAAATGTATTTTAATTAGCTAAAACACATGCAAATAATTGTTCAACTTTTCCTTGGCATTATTTGGTGTAGGTATTTTTGGTAATGTTTTTTGTGTGCACATATGCTGTCTGTTATTTTGTACGTAACCCAAACTTAATCCTATTACTATTCTCAGTGTGAATGCCCTTCCGCTGGTGTGGTAGTGTACTTCCACTTACGCTATCTTGATAGGAAGAATTTTCTCCCCTCATTCTGCTTGCCTGAAAGACAAAAACTTAGCAGCATTTGCAACCCTTTATTGGATGAACAATTCTAAATTACCCCTCCGTTGCTGGTTTTTTGTTTTGTTTTGTTTTCATTCCCATTGGCAAAGATGAATGTGCAGGAGGCTATATTTGGTGACCTTAGTAATTTTATCGCGTTATTTTGATACTGTTTACAACTGCAGTGATTATAAAGATCTCTGTAATTTGTGTAGGTTGATTTTGTGTTTGTGGTTTGACTTGTTGTTAAAATGTTACAGCAGCTTGTTGTGTAACATGTCTGAAGTCATTAACATTTCTGTATACATTAGATACCTAATGCTCCAGCCTGTCATTTTTGCTGTAAGCCTTAGTTCTTCTAATGTTTCTCTGTTGCGTAAATATTTACTTAAAATACTACCTTTTATTATGAGTTTAGCAGTGTAAGTACAAAATGAGTTCTTGCAGGTTTCTGCTTTCATGCTGTGACTGCACCTGAGCCTTGCAAAACACCACTTTTATTCTCCAGTTTTGGCTCTCTCTTGAGCGGAGACTGCCAAATAGCTGACATTCCTTCTTTGTTTGACTGTGTCCATAACCGCGGTGCAACTGCTCCTAGCTTTCTGCACGATAGTCCTGGAAGGAAACTTCCCTCCCTTCCTTCCCTCTCCTGGACGCTGTCAGCGCGGGGATAACTGCAGGGCTCGAAATGCCAAACGCATCCATCCCCTGCTGGGAGCTGGAGTGATGGAGCTCTGATGTGCCTTCAAACAGGCCGTCCCATGCCCTACCCAACCAGGCCACCTCTGTTGTAAGAGGTAGCAGCGCTGTCACCCCTTATCCCAGTCCTGGGACACAGTGAAAAGGGGGGAAGGTGTGCTGGGGGGTTCTGTAGGGCAGGAGGCCCGGCTTCTAGCCAGGGTAGCGAGCAGCTACTGTAAGCCTGCAGGCGGTAATAGCGGTGCCATCTGCAGTAGGGCAGGGCGTGGAAACCCACGGTACGCTAGTACCTCGTTAAAAGTTTCTTAGGTAGACTTTGTAGCCTTCGAGTATTCAGCGCTGGAGCGGGAAGAAGGGAAGCATTAAACGTGTCTGCACTTGTGATTTAGGGAGAGTTTTGCCCAAAATAAATAAAGCGTGCCTGTCTTGGGATAATTCTCCCACTCACAAGAAGCAGCACATTACCTCCTTTGTGGAATACCTTCTTCAGCCATGCGATGCTATTTTAAACCGAACCTTGTGGGCTGCCTGGTTGGAGTCTCCTTCCTTAATGCTTTGAAGGAAAGTTAGATTCGGAGTCAGAGAAAATACTCTTCAGTACTTCACAATATATTCTTCACTGTTGCATTTGTAGGTATTGTGCAAACAGAACGTTCTTTCATGCTCTTCGTAGTGTGATTATTAATGCCCACTCCTTCTATACGGATGTCCAAAATTTGGGCAGAGTTTGCAAAATCTAATGGATGGAATGTTTTTATTTTTATTTTTTAATCCTTTTGGTAACCATGCCATGCCTATTTGCTCAATGCCTGTACTGCTGGGAGGTTCACAGCCAGGTCTTGTTCTTTTAGTCTTTCAAAATGAAGTCTCCACTACATCTGAAGAAGAAAAAATGGAATTAGAAGTTGTATTTATCTGCAAGTCACAGTGTACACTAATAACACGGTGAACATAAGTGTGATACGCCACGTTTGGTATTTATTTTATGTATAGGGGATGCACTGAGGATTTCAGGAGAAAGAGAATAATACATTGTTTTGTGAGTAAATTAGATTATGGGCAAAATTCATCTATGTTAAATGCATTTTCATATACTGAGAATTGATTTTCCTTTGTTCCACTGCAGTTACTGGTACTGTTTTGAAGCATTCATATGTTGATCAAAGTGAAGAGAAGCAATTTAGAATCTGAACTGTCATATTTGTTTCCATACGGTATTTTATTCTAAAAAGTATGTTTCTAACTGGCAAACTCTTCCTTTTTACCATAGGGACTGTAAAACTCCTACACTGCATATAATTGTCAAACGCTGAGTAGTAGTCATTGTGTGTTTGACAGCAACAACTGTTGGCTGTTTTGGTATTATTACAGCTGCTCCAACTTCAGGTGCTCGTTTTGGTTTAGTTCATATTTTCATAAAATTCATAATGAAATGTTGCCTTTTGATTTCAAGGAGTGTCCTTATTAAGTTGTGGTGAGATAGGTGTGTTTGTGTGTGTATAAACATACGGTCAACTTCTGTTGTGTTTCTTATGTCTTCATCTCCTCAGTTCTTCCCTGTTTGACCCTTTGTGTGCCATATAGTGACAACATTACACAATTCCATTACAAATTGCACTAAATTCCCCATATTTATATATAATGGATATATTTTTAGTATATCAAAGGACAAATTCACAGTAGAAATAATTGGTGTTACAACTGCTACATTAGGAAAAAAAATAACTATATCAGCATACATCTACAGTGCTAAGGCATTTCCATGAAAATCTTCATTCTATATTTTTTTGTAGTATATCTAACCAAGTTCATTAAAATGCCTTCTAGTAAGTTGATTGAATCTTTAATAGAGGAACCTTTTAGATATTTGTATTAAATACCTTCAGTACCTTATGATTTGCATTAACAGAAATCTTTTTCAAGTACTAGGCTATATATATAAGTAAATATATGTAAATCTTGTCACGGAATGAAAATTTCAATTATGGTGGCTAACTAACGTTACATGAAATTGGTGATACTTGGATTTCTTTAGATGTTTGTTGATCTCTTTCCCAAGTTGATATCGTGATGGATGGCTGTTTTGAGATGTATATATTAGCTGGATATCAGTTCCCATTGGCTTCTAGCGAGTCTTTTGACTTTAATTGGTGTTGTGCCCTTGAAAATCTCCATAATAACCACTCCTGTTCTGTACATTCTTTGCCAAGGAATGTATGGTAGAACATGTATACAGTACAGTAATTCCATGTGTAAAAATGAGGCACGTTTAGTACCGATGTAGTGACTTTAATAATAAATAAAATACCAAATTTATTCAGATGTACCTTTTTTCCATCATTGATACTAGAACTGGAATAACCGTCAAAAGGTCCAAGTTTTTCATGGTCCTGGAAGAGGAAAGTCCACTTGCTATTAAAATAAAACATTTCTGGTTATCCTAGATAAGTCTTTCTTAGGATTAGCTTTTATGGTTATTGCAGAGTTGTAATAAATTCAACGAGTCTATGTTTGCAGACATTTTGTTAGGGATGTCTCTGTGGTGGGGGATACAGCTGGGCTGTTGGGCAGTGGCTTGCAGTGGTAAGTCTAACCAGCTGCATTCTGCATAGAACATCATGGTTTGGACTTTGGAGCTACCGTTGGGGGAAAAAAAATGGCTAGTTTTAGGTTAGTCTGAGTCGGATCAGATTCCCTGCTCTGCTGGCCATGAGCCTACCGAGCATGTGAGGCAGAAATGAGATGCACGGAGTTGCAGGTTGTGGTTGCCTTTAGCCAACTCCATAGCTCCTGGGTTTTGATGCCAGAAACAAAGGGCACGCCATTCAGTGAAGCCTAAAGGTTTGTTGGAACTAGCTTGAATAATGTGAAATGGGATGTGATACGTTAACATTGTTAATCAGGCTAGAAAGCTAGCTGTCATTCAGTATTGACGTTATTTATAGTGCTGGTATTAAGCTTTTCACTACACCAAAGGTAAGGGTGACTTACCAGCTTCTAGTTAGGATGTTTATTGTGATTATGCAAGAAATATTTCATATTCTATTTCATATTCAGTGTCAGAGTATGGTGAATCATATTTATTGTTAGCAGATAATTCTCTCTTGAAAGAGAAGACCAGTGGTGCTAGGAAAGAAACCCTGGCGTGTCTTATAAGTGGAAAATGGGATATGAACCAAGGTTCAAGGGAAATATTGGTGATTTAGAGATTGATGTAAATCACCTTATCCAAATAGGGTTCCTTATCCATAAACCATATTGGTGTTCTGAACAAGATTAAAAGAGTCTAATAATGAAATTACCCCTTTAGCAAGCTGTTTTTTCAATATTAAATTACTCTTCCCTTTCACTTCACTTGTCCTGAAGGTAAAATTAAAAAAGGTTGAACGTTTTCGTTTATGAACAGCTAAATTACCATAGATTACTGTTAAGGTTTGATATCGGGCCAAGATTCATTTTTACTTGATGTCTAGTCTTTAAGAACAAGAGATGTCTGATGGGGTACCCACTCTTTCTTGAGTGCCTGCCAAATCTTGTATGTCAGCATTCCCTCTGATCTTTTAATGGGGGTTAAAAGGAGAAAACCAAGGTTTTTATTGCAAGTGGAAAGTAGTTTTCAATGGAGAGATTTAGTTTTCTTTTAGTTATTGTAATGATGTTAGTGCATCAAATAGCATTTTATTTTTATAGGAGCTTTTCTCTTTTTTTTTTTTAAACTGAAATATTGTAGAGAATAGCAAGAGGAAACATCTCACATTTTTGTTAGATAATGAAATGCTTTAAAAATATCCTTTGAAGTATACAAATGAATGTTAGACCTTGCTTCACGATTGTTTTGGGATGTCGTGAAAGGCAGCAGCTTGGCACCCTTTTTCAAATACCTTTCGTAGCAGTGAGGATGTGTTGCCTGGTATCTGCACCCACCGTGGTCACAGAGCTGCCCAACTCCTTTAGGGGAATGTGCTGGGAGACAGCCCATGGACCACAGAGCAAACCCCTGTGGAGTTTTCTCTGTGCCTTCTGTTATGGCAAAGTCCTGGGGAAGTTAACCAGGCAGAGATGTACTTACTGATAAACGATGCCATCTTTTTCTGTAATACTTGACTCAGGCTATAATCCCCTTTAGGGTTTAGAATCTTTGAAAACTGATTAATATTATTTTCCTTCTTATACGATTCTCCTTGTGCATAATAATGCTATTTCATCTGAATTAAATCCTCTAGGTTTGGGTGGGTTTGGTTGTTCCCCGTTGCCCCTAACACCACAGTGGAAACTGAAATCTGTCTGGCACTGAAGGATTCTGTCTGTCTGCACTTTCCTTCCTATCCGCCTCACTTGCAGCGCTGTCTGTGCAGCCAGGAGGAAAAGCAGGCTGCAGCTCTTCCTCAGAGGTAGGGAAATTCCTGCTCTCTTCACTGACCAAATGACATGAAACATGAGAGCTAAAGTTGCTTCTGCAATTGTGTTTTCCTGTGGAATATAAAAGCTTTTTTATAAAAGGAGGATTTTGAACTGACAGGCAGTAACGTGGGCTTCTGTAGATTGCCATTGAATAGCGGAGGAGAGCTCAGCGTGTGCTGTTGGATAACAGTTGCCCACGGCATCAGAATTTATGTAGCATGTGTCAAACAGCAGTTGTCAAAATTGGATCGTAACAAAAAATAAATAAAATCTGTGTTTAACTTCAGAAAAATTACTTAATCTCCTGTAGGTGGGTGTATGATGTAATCGCCCATACAGATTGCTGTGTGTTTTGGAAAACGTCCACAAGTCCCAATCCAAACAAATATGAGAGGGAAAAAAAGCTGGGTTTTAAGAACTTCAGTTAATTCGGGCTGTATTTTAAACTAATCTTTTGAAAACGTTTTGCTCATTTGGGCATTTTATTATTTTTTTTTTCTTTCAGATGAGGCAGGGAAGGATAAGCTGGCAGTGCTGTGTTTCCTAGAGCTGCCCATTCGGGCCCATTTGGCGTGAGATGCCAGTTCTGTCTGAGAGTTTTGGTCAGCATTTTGCTGTACGTCGTCGATCAAACCATTAGCACGGGAGGAAGCAGTTCTGATTGTGCCATCCCTGGTTAATCGGTTCAAATGATCCTTTCCATAAAATGTGTGTGTTTAGGACTGCAGCATTCATAAGGAGTCTGCCTGAAAATCTATAGGTAGGATCCATTAATTTTAATGACTGGTGTGAACCTTGTCACTTCATTGGGTTTTAATACCCATATGCTAAAATAATTCTTGCTCGATCTCGTGACCCTGCTTATTCCACCAAGTATGCAACGTAACTGGTAGCACAGGAGAACCTGCAGTGCTGCTGCTGTTTGGTTTCAAGGGGGAGAGGGATGGCAAAAAGTTGAAGTGGGAAGCAAGAACACTGAGTAAAATCTTGGGAATACCTTGGGGGGGCAGCAGCTGCTCAGTTCATGCAGGAGCAGAGCCGTAATTCCCCGAAGTCACCTTTGTGATTTGGAGTTTACAGAAAGCACCTCTGGTAATTAAGAAAAATAGCTGAGAGAAGAGCAGAGCAGTACGGAGATGCTTCGGTTCTTGGGAAGCCCTCTCTTTTCTCTCTGTCTCTCTCTAGCTGCTGCCGTGTGCTGGCGATCTGCTTCCTGGGCAGCAAGAGCGAGGGCTCAGCACCGTCTGTGTGTGTGCCCCCAAAAAGCTGCTGGAAGAATTGGGCTGTGCTGCCCTTCCCGTAGCCCTGGTGGAGACAGAGTGGTTTTCTTTCCATGGCAGCTGGACTGCTCGAGTCTGTCGTGCTGTCAGCGAGCCTGTACGTCTCCCTTTGTTACTAGATGCTTAGGCAAGAGTAATTTGTGTGGATGTAGAAAAAGACAGAAGCTGCATAAAGTGTGCAGATGATGTAATGTGGGTCAAACCCCTGCAGAAAGAGGTGTCAGAGATGTAATGTTGATTTTATGTGCCGTAGATTATTTTTTTTTTTCTTTCTGGATGCAGTTCTCATTGTGTACCAAGTTGGGAGGAGGAGATGCCTAATTTTTAATACGAGCAGTTTACAACCGTTCACATTTAAACAGTTTATAGGATTCTCGGTAACAAAAGGTGGTCTAATTATAGAGGAAAGGAAAACAATATAGTGAGGATATTTACAATGTGTGATCTATTTGAATTATGATCTTGTTAACTATACAAAAATGACAAAAAACAGAACCATCCCGGTGAATTAAACGTTTAGCCTTTCATTAATGAACTTTTTAATATAGAAGAAATGGAGGAGGTTATTTTTTTCTCTTTTAACATCAAAAGAAGCTTGCACTTTGAGTGAACCTGTTCTTTCTTAAGATTCAGCACACAAGATTTCAAAGTAGGGAAGAAAAAAGTGTCAATATTTTTTCTTTACAACTAGCCCACACTGGAGTGTTTAGTTTCTGCCAGTAAATCACATGCCAGGGTTTCTACTGCCCTTTTAAATCAATTGAAGGTGTGATTCCTTTCCCTGTGATTTTTGTTTGACTTCCCTTTTGTAGTTGATCTTAATTGTTCTTATTTGCAGGCTTTAAATGTTGATGGACTGTGTCATTTATAACCCTTTTTCATTGCACAATGACCTTCATAGGGAAATTTCATACATGTTTTCATTGGGCTTTGGTTGTTTTGTTTTATGCGTGCAAGTGAAGCTGGCAATAAAAATTAGCATTCAGAAGTATGGCTTTCTGATGAAAGCAATGTTATAAAAGTCTGGTTGTTGCACTATAGATAAAAACATTTCAAAATGTTTACAAACTGGCACTGAAACTCTGCTAATGCAGATGGCTAAATGTAATGACCCCAGTGAATGTAATTTCTTGTTTCCTTTTTTTTTTTTTTTCCTGGACGTAAACTAGATTTTGCCCTCCTCTTGCAGACTAACACTTGATATAATCTCAGTTGCGGTACCTCGACTTGTCGTGTTTTCTTATTGTTATTTTTTGATGGGAGGAAAAGTATCCTGTAGAGGCTGAGGTGCAAAGAAACCCCACGTCCCCCCTTAGAGGGTATATTGGTCACCCTGTGAAGATCAGTGAGTTTCATCCAGGATGTCCTGTCTCTGCCACGAAGTTGCTGCTGAACTGACAGATATATTAAGCTATTTATGTTCACCTCATTGTGTGTGAGTATGCTTGAGTGCAAAAAAGCAGGATTGGGCCTTGCACTGGGTATGTGGAAGAGATCTCTGCCTATCTGGCAAGAGGTCAACAAGCAGCAGAAGAGCAAAGAATTAAAAAAAAAAAATGAGGGGGGAAGGGGAGGTGAAGAGATGATGGAGATAGGGGAATGGCACTTGTTATAGTGTAGTGATAGTGAGTAATAAACACGGTAGTTTTAATGTGCTCAGCTCAAGTGTGCTAACAAGAGTCTGTCTACCCATGGCAGTGTGCAGCCAGCATAGGCTGCAGAAATGTGGAACAAGGCAGAGCACGTTGGATTTAACTCCCGGGTGGTCACAACCACATTTATGTTCATTCTGAACCTAAATTAGAAGTACAGAACTAGTGGCTGGCTCTGCTTATATTCAGTGGCAGTAGCCAAAATATTGAAGAACCACTTTTGTTTGTTCTTTCTTGTTTGCCTGATGTTGTCTGAGTTGAAGCTGCTCTGCCCATTTTGAAGGGACAGGAGATTGGCAAGCACTGGCAGTCCTTCAATTTTTGGCCTCCTCTGCTGCATACAATTTTTGAATCACAGGTTTTCTAGCAAATAAGGCAGGTCATGCGAAAACTTGAGTGCTTGGACTGGGATGTTGTAACTAGTGTAAATTTACCCTCCATGCTGAGAGTTGATAACATCAGGAACTCATCTTAGGGAACAAGATGACCCCCTTTCCCTCTTGGAAAGATACAACTCATCAGTTTCAAGTTAGAAAAACATGAACTCATTTGGGTTTAGCTAATTTATGGCTGGACAAGAACAGAACTTTCTCATCTTAGTCTCTCTTTGCTGTACTTCTGAGAAGCCTGTTCCAACCTGTTTTCTTTTTCTTTTTTTTTCCTCCTCTTTCTGCTCCCTCTTTTGGCCAGGATGACATTAGATGTCTTTCTGTTCCCTTGGTTTTGTTTGTTTTCTGATTTTCTGGGAAGCAAGGCAAGTCACATGCTTTCTCACTCATTTTCCCCCTCCACCTCCAACTTTAAAAGCCATTGGCTGGTGTTTCAACCAAGCCTGCTTCTAGAGCAGAAATATTAGAGAGGTGTTGTTCCCATAAATTGCATGTAAAGATTTTTTTTTTAAAAAAAAGAAAAAAAAGGAATGTGGGAGAGTTGATAAAGGAGACAGTATTTTCCTAGGTGAAGAGGCTGTAGGAAAAAGGAAAGGATAGTAAACTAAACCCTAGTCATATGCTGGGAAATCTGAGGGGAGAAAAGCACTGGTGTGTAGTGCAGGGATTCTTCTTTTACTTCTGGGTGGCAGCTCCAGGTAAAACTCTCCCTGATACCTCATCGAGGAAGTTCTGTGTGCTGCCTGGGAATAAATGAGAAGTATTGTAAGGATAATGCTTGTGCTGCTGAGTTTGAAGTGTGCAGGTGTGATGCTAGCAGAAGTCCAGTGCACAAGAGCAGAAATGGAGTGTGTAGGCCACACGTTATAGATAAGTGTTTCTCTCCCACTACTTAAAGGGATGGCTGCTGTCTCGTGTGCTAGGCAGAATAATCTCTGACAGTAATTTGGATGAACGTACCGGAAAGTGATAGAGATGTTTTACTTTGGTGGTATGCAAGCTAAGTGGTGAAGAGGCTGCGGTGTCTCAGTGCTGTCATTAGTGCTGGGAGAGTGCACTTCTTTTAGGTAGCAAAACACAACTTCAGTGCCCATCACTGCAGGCTGACGTGCACAGTTAGTGTGTTTTTATTGCATTAGTAAGCGGAGGTTTGTGCTACTGTGGCCTTGGTGCTGCTTCTGAGCTTATTCAGAAGATACCCTTTAGGGCTAAAGGGGAAATTAAGAACTTGTGTGCCCACCGATGGTTAAACTGGCATTGTGTTTCCTCTTGAATCATCTCAAGGTTTATCTGCAGTTAAAAGCAACAGCAAAAACGTAGCCTGCAGTTCTGTGGTAGAGCAGGTTAGAGGGAAATATGAGGAAACTCTTTTTGATCTCTCTGCTCCCTGCCTCGTCTCTATTCAGTAGCTCTGCTGTGCTCTGTTCTCCCTTTTTCTGAGGGAAAATGTGTGTTACATGCAAAAAATAGCGTGCCAGTTTGGTGCTAGCAGTAACTGAAGTATTTGGCTCACAATAGCATTTTCTTGCATGATACACTTACACTCCATCCATCTTTCCATAAATTAAGCTGATTTTGAGTGCGATAGCTATCCTTTACGAGCTTTTTTTTTTTTTTTGGTGGGACAAATACAAGAAGGAATTTGTCCTACTTCTTTAGAATGGGCAGATTAAGGCTAAACCATGGTCTTCTGATTTCCACGCTAGGTCCTTCTCACCGGGTAGTTGTTGTTTTATCCTTATCTTCCTTGCACTGTTGCACTTTCTCTCATGCTGACATCTTTATTTTGCATTCTGCTGAGAGAAGGCAATGATCGGGACTGCATCATATGATTTATAAAAGGTCATTTGACCCCAGCTAAGAGACTTTGCTGTATACGTATTGTTGTTTCCAGACTCAGGAAAATGACTTAATTGACCAGACAGGGAAATGGCCATTAGTCTTTGTCCTAAATGGACTTATCTAGACCACAAAGCTGGATTTTGTTTGACAAACATAAAGGTTTATTCTGCGGGAGTGAAGTTGCTAGAAGGAGCTGAAGCATCTCTTACAAACAACTACTCATCAGTACTTCTTACCAGAAAAAAATCCATGGAGGAATGCAATAAATCAAAATTAAATAAGCTTATCATATTTTTAACAAAAACTATGCAGAGTTCAGTGATGTGTGTTGCAGAGTAGAGGGGTTCTTTGCAAGTCTTGTTACAACCACTTTGCTATTGAGCAACATTCTAGAAGTCAGTATATAACAAAATGCTGTAACAGACACAAGAAGCCCTGATTTGTTCTGTTCACTTAAAAACCATTTAAAATAGTAGTACTTGTTGTAGGGCTGGAAGTACTCCATTGTAAAGAAAAGATTGAACATATTAACCTATTTTTAAGTGTTTTCTGCCTCAGATTCGTAATGTAGAACATAAGGGAGTTTGCCTTAAGAGTCAGGTGGGGTATCTAGTCTTATGGGTAATTTTATTTTAAAATTAATTTCCGCTTCATGTGGTGGTGGCATGGTATTAGGTACAGTCCTAATAGAGTGCCTGTTACAGGACTCAATTATTATTGTGGGGGTCTCAAACTCAGGGTCTGAATTGTTGAACCAGTAACACAGATCGCTTTTCTAAAATGTTGGTTAGATACTGGATTTGGAAAGAAGAAAGCAGTGAAACAGAACTTAATTATAATTCACTCTGCCACTTCATACTGCGATTTCATAGTTTCACTAGTTCTTTATTGGCGTGTTCTGCTAGAATAGACAAGGCCTCAATTTTAGAAGTAGGGTCATGGTCCCACTTGCCCCACAGCTTTTAGCATCTACTTAAGGGTACAAAATAGAGAGTGGTATTTTCTCCTTTGGTGTATTGCCCCTAAAGCTGATATCTTAAGAGAAGGGAGATGGAAAAAACCTGCTACAGCTTGTAATGTGAATACTCTATAACCTGAGGTACTACTCTGGAAGGTAGGATGCTTACCGAAATGGAGACAAAAGGTAGAAGGGATGTAAAAATCCAACAAGCTATTTTGGTGGATTTTTTTTTTCCTTGTGTTCATAAAGCAATTGGTCTCTTAGGATGAATTTTGGGGGTACAGTCCTGTGGATTCAGGTCAGACAGGTTTCATTCTAGAAAGAGCAACCTAGAATTACCTATGGCAGTGCTTTTGATGGATACATTGCTTGGTCTCTGATGCAAAATCTCAGGGACACAGTTGGGAATTTAAAGTGCTGTGAAATTCAGCTATTGAGGGATAAACTAATGCTGCTAAGACTTGACACAGAACTTGGAAACAAGTCCTGGTGCTCTTCCCATGTAATTGCTGGAGGTCTGCAAAGTGAGCTTACTGATTATAGTATAGTATAGTTACTGTCTTAACAGCAGAGGACCTGTTTTTTGAATTACAGTTCCCTGGTTTGAATGTCCATCGAATTAGGTATCTCATCCTCTAAAGCATCCCTGGGTTATAAGTAACCTGCCAAATTGATGCTGATTAATTAGTCTTCTACAGGAGAGCATGTGGGACTCTCTCTCGAGAACTGCTGGAATATGGTTACAGAAGAGCTGGATCCATTAGGTTTAGTCCAGGTTTATAAGAGTTCATGGGGGTTAGGAGCAGTTGCTACCATTAATTCATTTGTCAACTTCATAAAGTTTGTAATTACAACTGGCATTTCTTAGCCTGTTGATACCTGAAAACAGAGATTATTTGTGACACTTGTCACTGGAGAGTTCGGGGTAGGGGAATGTAAAGCATTCGATTAAAACCTGCTGTGCTAATTGTTTTACTCTTGGGGAAAAATAATGTTTTATTTGAAAATATTTCCTTTAAAATATTCAGAGGAATGTTGTACGACTTTAAATAAATATATAAAACTGAGCTGAGATAATTGTATCTTCTGTTTGGCTCTTGAGTGCCGGTATTTCAATTGAAAATGGCTACAAATTGAATCCGAGCAACTTTTAGCTCTGCTTATGGTAATAACTGCATCTTCCTCCTTCAGAACTGCATGCAGCTGGTTTAAATAAAATAAATGCAGATTTCCTTTAATAGCCTTCCAATGTATTTAACTACTATTAGGCTTTTCTGAGGCTTCTTTATGTGAAGTTCCCTTCCACCATCATTAATATAATTGCAAGAAGGAATTACAGTATTCAGTGCTCCCTAAATTGTTTTAATAGGGTTAGAGTATGTGTTTGTTCTTCCTGAAACTCCATTTGCATTTCTAACTCCTGAGCACCCGAAGAGAGGCTTAATAACCATGGTAGTCTCCCGAGGCATGATCCAAAGCTGATGGAGAAGCCTTTGCTGACTTCTGAACGAGGCTGCTGTGGGAGAGTTCATTTTTTAGCTGATACCTTCACCAGCATTTTTCGTGTGTCGTGGTGGCAGGTGTGAGGCTACTTAGACTGGAAACAGAGACCCTACTCATCTGTTTCCATAGCTTTACTCCTGTAACATCTTCTCTGGAAAAGAAATGTTTATATTATTGTATCCTGTGTCAGGTAATACACCAGAATAAAATATATACATTTACCTTGGTAGTGTAAGGTTTATATTCAGTCTGCTACATCTCAGCTTGAAAACAAAGTGTTGTAATGCTAATGGGCCAAGAGAGGGGAGTGAACAAAGGGATCTAGGGGTAAAAGAGAAGTTTTTGTAGTTTCTTTCTGTGGCTCATAAAGCAGAAAACCAGTTTGATTTCTCCTTTGTCTGCCTTACCTTGTGTCCTTTTAACTATTGTCTACCCAGGTTTAATTTGGAGTTCAGAGCTCTGGTGCAGAGCAATGTTTCTGAAAGAAATGCTGGCAGGAAAGTTACAGCTCTGTCTGAGATTTTGTGACTGCTTTGGAAATGGAGATAACCTTAACTTTGGGCTCCACAGTATGTGTGTATGCAACTATATTCCTTCTTCAGAGAGGAAACCATAGTTCCTTTGCACACACACTGAGAAGCATCGTGTTACATCTGTGCCTCAGCTCCACTGAATTACAACTGCGTGCCTTACAGCGTGAGCTTCTCTACAATCTGTATAGAACGGATAATTTGGCTCTCCCTAAGAATATCTTGTACAAATGGTGGGTTATCTCTACATCGTGATTCTTAAAAGTGAGGTCTGCGCTTCCTGGAAGGCTTTCTCATTCCTAAGAAGGAGAGCGGGTGATAGGGGAAGAACTGGTTGTGTTTGCTCATTGCTCGGTTCTCCAAATAAGGTGTTTGAACTATTAGTCTTAAAAGAAACGGAGTATAAAGAAGAAACTACTTCATGTGGTATTACCTCTAGATGACTTTGGAAAGTTATTAATGAAGTTCTTTTGTATGTAAAACTGATGATGTATATATATAAATCACAAATTATGAAGAACTTAAGATGAACTTTTTTCCCAATAACCCTCTGTGTTACCCAGAAATTCAGAGTTTTGACTATAATTTTGAGACTTCTGTGGGGGCTTAGCAATTAAACTGTAAAAAAAAGATCAGATGTTAGGAGTATGTGTGGGGAAAGGAGGGTGAGGAGTGTTTGAATAAAATCCAGGGGAAAAAAAAAAAGACCAACTTCATAGAGTACTATCTACCATTATTTATTTATTTATTAAACGTGATCTATAACTTTGTCACTTACTCCCTGAATCATTAGATTTTCTTAACATAATGTCTCTGTGACATAGTTAGCATCTCTAGGTCTGCATCATAGTTCTCTGCCTTTTGAAATGCGACCCCAAAAATGGCCAATCACTTGAACAATTTTTATCTCATTTTGTTGTGTTCATTAAAACATTTTTGTTACTCCAAACTAAAGTGTTAAACTCCATGTTTCAAAAGCTGGTAAATAAAGTGTATAAGTGATCTAAGTGCTCATGCTATCAAAACATCATAACCAGATTCCATTGTGAATGTCATGAAAAAATGGGAAGTGCATTTTTTCTGATGCTCCCCAGTGCAAGCTTACCTCTGTAGCTGAAGCCACTGCCTGTCAGTTGGGTTTGTACTGATTGTTAGCGCCATCAAGTAGGTATGTATTTTTTAATAAAAATCATAGATAAGCTTCATTACTGTCTGCCTTTCTTGATGGTGTATTTATCCTCATCCTAAACTACCCTGCAGTCACCACGTTTAACCCACGTAGAACACCCCACCACCATAAAGACATCCTTGGTAATGGTCTCAGAGGAGTGCCACAAGCTGCTTCAGTGCTCTTCAGTCCCTCAAACAATACCTGTAGAAAGCAGATGATTGCTGGAACATACCTATCTGCTTTATGATCATACAGAAAACAAGTGAGCTGAAATGAGGTATTGTTTCTATAGCACTTCTTGTCTATGTGGAAGTAAGGCCTGTCTGATACAGGTACAGAGCAGGGCATGCATGGGAAGATGTCTCGTAGAAATCAGATCAAGTGCTTGTTGGCAGCAGGTATTTCCATCTTTGCAATGATTTCTGAAAGAAACCCTGCCGTTCCCTATTGAGGCCTTGAGGACAAACCACTTCTGTTCAAAAATGCTTTTCTGAAAGTGTCATGATCTGTTACTGAAGGGCATGTGGCCATGGCAGGAGTTTAGGCAGTTGTGGCATGCCACTGTGAACCACATGGAGGGGCTGAGTGCACAGACTTTCTCATTTCCATAGGGGTGGTTCCCTTGGGTACCTAGGAAGTGGAAAATGCATGAAAGTTATGAAAGTGGGACAAAAAATTACACATGCTCTGTGCAAAAATGAAGGTCATGATGGCTGGTGAGCTCACAATATTTATGGGTATTCTCATACATCTCGGTGCTTGTGTCAAGCCTGCTGTTGCCTCTGACAATTATTTCCTTGTTGTTTTTGTTGGGCTGCCAGTTGCCTGCTCCTCAGTAATGGCATGCTCTCATCTTCTTGCAAGTTCTCATCCGTGTCACTTTTCACTGTATGCTGGCTGTGTAATCACTTGGCACAAATGTGAGCAGAGATTAAAAAACAAAACCAAAAAACTTACATCTTGGTTGAGGCTTTGAATTCTGCCTCAGAAGGAAGCTTGCTCGCAGAGGCATTGCCACACTGTCCTCTCTTAGCCACGATGTATTATGTACCAGAGGTCTTGCTTTTGCCTCATGAACTTCTCACAGAGCAAATTACCATTTATCTGAGGCTTTGTAGGGTACAGTTCCTGCATGCTTCGTTTTATCCCGGCTGATAAACTCAGTAATGACAAATTAATTGCTTCCATTTTTGACTGCTTCACTAGAGAGGTCTGACCCCACAGTCCTTCTTCATGACAGCAGTAGTATTTTGAAAAGGAAAATCTCTGCTCTGATCCTGTAGCTGTTGCCCAGCGCAGTCTCTACCTCCTTTCCGCTATGGCAGCTATCTCAAGAGCTGAACTTCTACCGCAGTTACCAACAGACTGTGGTTGGTGCTGCCTGGCTGGCAGTGCCTGATTTCACAGGGCAGCCGACGTCTGTCTGTCTGCCACTGCTGCCGTGACTGTTTCAGAGAGGGGAAGCATCTGACAAGAGCATCCTTGAACTTCATCTTCTGTCTGCTGCTGCCAGTGCTGTCATCACTGCTTGATAGCCCAAAAGATGAATGTGGTGCATCACAAGAAGCCTAAAACCAAATGTCTGTAGTCTTTTTTGCACCCAGTTCTTAATTAGACTTGGTTCTTCCACTACTGTTTTCACTTTGTCTGTGTTATTTGATCTCAGGGACCCCATCATTTGCCCTCTTACCGTGTACATTACTCCTCAAAGGCAGTAAGATTAAACTCTGCGAATAAAGTTTGCAGAATCAAGCCATTTGTTCTTCTAAGCTTGTGCCCGAGGCTATAGCACAGAAAGCAAATCTGTCTTAATAACTTTCTAAAATACCTGGAAAATTGTTTTGTAAATACCTGTTCCTTTCTTGTATCTCTTATTTTCCTTGTTCATTTTGGTTTTGTATAGTAAGTATTGCTTACTCTCTCATAGCCAAAGCAGGAAACAGCAACCAAGTTGGAGATACTTTTCCATGTATCATGCAGAAGTTTATCCCTATATATAGCCTACTGTAAGTTTCATTTGCATAGTCACATTCTTTCCAAACTTGTGGTAGAGAAAGTATCAAAGTACAGACAGTTTTTCCATAATTCATTCTGCAATTGTAAATTGATATGATGTACTCTGTAATTTCCAGAAGTCACAGGGAATGAAGGATAAAGTCTTATATTCAGCTCCAAATTATTTACTTGTATGAATTAAATTTGGCTTGGCAAAATTATTAAATTCAAAAAGTTGTTTTTTTCTCCCCTTTGTGTTCTTATCTTAGGGTGCAGCTCTTGCACACTGTTCCAGTCCAGCGTTTTGTCTGGTTTATTTCTGAAGTCTCAAAAGACTGGATACTCATCTGAAAAGGAGGGCTGCTTTCTGTCCTGGCAGTGTTTAGGAGTCTACATGTCTGGCTTGCCTGTTGGGAAAGTACCTGTTCATTTGGCAGGTCAGATACAGACCTGAACTTTGTTATTGGTAGGGCACTTTTTGTTCATCTTCAGATTTCCTCTGAATTAAAAAATAAAAAAAAAAATAATAAAAAAGGTGCATAGCTGCCATAAGCAGGTGAGAGGGGAGACAGACAGAAGACATTCAAACGGGCAACCTAAACAAGAGTTACTCACTGAAGTATGTTCTGGGTGGGCCTGGGGCCCGCTGCCAGTAGCTTGTTGGGTGCATCAAGTTCCAGGCATAGCAAGACTGCAGCAATCGCACTGAACGTACCAAGTCCTGAAGCTGGGAGTCCTCCCAGAAACAGGAGGTTTCTGTGAAGTGTGCAGGGGACGTGGAGGGGGGGAAGAAGTGCTGCTGCTTATTCAGTGCAGTGGGAAGGTCCTTGTGACCTTACATTTCTGAGAACACGGGAGAACTGCTTCAGTTATGAGAGTTAAAGAACTTAGCACCACCTAGAAGATGCAAATCTTCTGGGACTGGTGTTTTCAGGAAGCCTGCTGTTTGTTTCTGTAGGCTGACTTTGAGAGTCCTTGCTTAAACTTTCTTGATGCTCTTTAGCTGGTTTTGGAAGTATATGCATATATGCATCTTCGGTTGTTTTTATTTTTTGAATCTTGCCATTAAAGTATACAAATAAACTGTTAAAATACACACGTAAACAAACTGTGAAAAGCTTTCTTTTTTGATTGAAGCAAAGATTCTTGCAAAGTCAAAACAATATTTTTGCCACAGGTTTCTGAGTGGCTGATGTAAATGGTGCGCTGGAGTTGAGTATTTTTTCTGAAGTGTGTGCTGTAATCTTGGAATTAAAGATATAACCTAGTTCCTAATTCTTTGTGCAGCCCAAAGTCCTATTCAAAATGTTAATTTTATATTGTTCTGATTTTGTGGTGTTTTTTCTTTTATGTCACTTTGATTTCAGTAATCCTTCCCAAATTGTTTTTCATGGTAAATTACTTGGGAACCTCATTAAAGCTTTAAAAATAGCAAGACTTGTGTTAAAAGAAATTTACCTGATCCTGATTTGCAGAAGTAGTAGTAGTAGTAGTCGTCCAACTAATTGTGATGACAAAACAAACATGAAATTAGATCAGAGAAATATGTACATCTAACCACTTAATGTCCATTTGGTCTGAACTGATTCCCTTTGTCAAATCTGTACTTAGGAATGTTTCAGGTTAGAGGTAGCTGAAGGTGTGGGTTTAGCAAGAAACAAATGTGGGGAGCATTCAAAAAGTTAAAGGAAAACATTGGAAAAATAGAACAAGAAATAAATGCTGATGGTGCCAAAGGCTGGCACAAACGAAGCTGAGAAGTTTTGAACTTGGAAGTGTTTCAGGAGGGACTTTCAGAAATTGGTTTCAATTAAACAGATAAGTGCAAAGATATCTGGCAGGTTATTCCCTCGACTCTTGCTTCAAAGTAAAGACGCAGGGTTAAAGGTTTGTTTAAAAAAAAAAAAAAAAGGCAAAAGAAAGGTTTTGCTAGATAATATCTCCTTCTGTGTTATTGTTTTCAAGATGTTCTTGTTTTGTTAGTAAAAGATTATTTGTTTGACAGTTCCTTGTTCTATGCATGTGAGGCAGATAACTTCTAAAATACCGAGCCACCTGAGAAAGGGTGGAAAGATTTCACACTGAGCTTCCATTTCCATTGCAAGACTGTTTTTAGTTATAGCCTTTCCATATCTCAACCATTTCGACTGACGTTTCTGTGTTCTGTGTCTGCTGTTGCAAACACTCTTTGTTTGTAATTTTTAATAACAAGTTTCATGTGATTTTAACAGAAAGCTAGGAAAAAATGTGTTTTCCTGATGTTAAAGAAAGGAATTCCATTTCATTCAGATGATCCGTATCTCTGTTTTGGAACAAGTTTTGGAATTCAGCAGAGGGTGAAGAGGACTTGTTTTTATGAAAACCATTCAAATTTGGCAAGGTTGCAGGTCCCTGAATATTAGTTGCTGTTTTAACCTCGTAGATTTGCTAGAGATTGTAAAGAAGCATAAGTCTCTAAAACTTCAAGTTTGTAGGCTTTTTATTGCAGAGGTTGAAAGAGGACTTGCAACTCCTCTTCTAGATTTTTGGAACCTCCTGAGTTCCAAATATTGGATGAGAGAACTGTAGGCTCGCTCTCGATGTTTCTGTTTTCATCTGACCAGAATATGCATGGCAGCACAACTACCTTTATGGACTTCTGACAGGTCAGGAGTGAAGGACAGGAGGAAATGTTTCTCAAGCTTAGGTTTAAAGAAATGGAGAGCTGAGGAAAAAAAAACAAGGATTTCATTTAATATAGCACTTTTTTTTAAGATCATGATCTTTGAGATATGTATGCCCATAGCTTCTAAACTCTGTACGCAGTCTTTATAGGTTAGACTTGTGAAGTTGTTTTTACTGAGATAAAAATTTAGGAAACAGTCCTTTTTCCCTTGACTGATTTCCAGATCTGGCACACCGGGGTTAAGGAATGTGCCTGTGTTCAATTGTTGCCTAAATAGGACAAAGAAAGTTTTTTAGTTTAAAGTACAAAACCAAATCCTGAACTTTTTCTGGAGCTGTCAGATTTGCCTCTACGAGAAAGGCTTGGAACATAGACTCTCTCATTAGTAACCATGAGATTCTTACTGACATTTAGAATTTACTTTAAAACAAACAAACGATTTCTGATGTATATCACAGAATATCTTAAATATCTCACAATATCTCTAATATCTCATATTACCAGAGAGGTATCAATACTAAAATTGATTTGGTTTTGTCTAATTGTTGGTTTTGATCTTTCCTCCTTGTTTTATGGATATAAAGGAAAATAGATAGAATACGGTGGTGTTTCTAGCATGTGCATGCCTTATGTAGTACTTGTGAGGTCATCAATGATTTATTTTATTTTTTCCCCAGTATAGCATCACTAATAGAAAAACAGCTCCTGGCATAGGGGACCAGTTGGCACAAGGAATGCACAAATGAGTTGTGTATCTGTTCTGTCATGAAACCTGTACACATTTAATTGCGTGTGTTCAATAATTAAAAGAAACATCAGCAATGCACTTTTCAAAAATTTCAAAAGCCATCTTAGTAAATGACTCCTAGTTTTACATTAAACTCATCCCTTGAATGTATTTTTCAGTCACACAGGATGGCAGACAATATTTTATAACATCAAATGTAACCCCCCCCCCCCCCCCATACAAAATAAATGAAACCCAAAGGTTGGATGCAATAACACCCATTACTTATGCAGACGTATCCATAACAACTAGTACTTACCTCAGTGCTTTCTGCTCGAGGACGATGAGCCTATATATACACTGGTTTTTCTCATCAAGGCATACAGTATCCCTAGTGTTTTCATAAAGCACTGTAATTGGAAATAGTCTGACAGAAGCTTTCCAAGTCTTCATCTTGGCAATGAATCTGGCTGCAAAGTGATTCTGGTTGTATGAAGCATTTGAAACTGTTTATCTCTCACTGCTGGTATTCATTGATTTGTTTGTATTTCTTCAGTGTCTCCTCTCGGTCTATAAAATCCTCTGCAGTGCTTCAGCAGACATTTTGTCAGGAATATCGCAGTGAACTCAAACTAAGAACCTTTCTTGATTTTTTTTGTGGTAGTGTTTTTAGGTTTCACCCTCAATCCCCCTCTCCCTGATCTCTCTGTTTTGGAGGCTCCAAGCACTTGCAGAACTCTTCATGCTTGGATGCACTCGGTGTCTGGTGTTACATATGTTCACAGAATGGGATCTTTGCATTTTCTCCTCAGTGTTGTATCTTACAGCTTGAGTTCCTTGTGTCTTTATATACAGTGGTGCACTGAGAAGTATGAATGTTTTAACGCTACTGGGAATAATGTAGGCAAATGGCATTTTGGTTTTGTTGGAACTGCAAAAAGAAGTGTGTTTACAGCAAGGTTTTTTTAATACAGTTACTCTCACATCTCACTGTCTGGATAATCAGTTGTGCCAGCAACTATAAAACAGCATAAGGAATCTCGTTTTGTCCATAGCACAGAAGTGGGGTTGAGGCGTGATTTTGTTTTTAGTGAGCAACAAGCAAACATAATGCCCCTTGGATTAAAAATGTTAAGTGGAGACTGGATGTTTCGTGTATGTCTCATCGCTCTGTTGCTGGAATTCATGCCATTTAAAGTATAGCTTTGGGATGAAAACAGAGGGATCACATGCTCACTTCCTTCTCATTTCACAAGGTCCTGCAGATCAGGCACACATTTCAAGTGGAAGTTGTGGTCTTGGAAGACTAAGTAGATAAACAAATGCTGCAGACAGAAGGTAGAGGGGACAGGAGACTCTTGGTGCATTGAGCAAAGAAAGGAGATTGTCAGGACCATGAAGCAGTCCGTAGCCTAGCTGGAAATGGAACCCCTGTAGCCCCTGATCCTAGCCAGTGCAGAACCATCACTCTGTTATTTATAATTGGGATCAAAATTAACTTTGGTACTTAATTATTTTAAGATGATCTTTACCATTAGTGGTGGTAGGTTAAAAAAAAAATAGTTTGTATGCAATGAAAGTTCTTTTTATCTTTGCTCTATACTTGGAGGAATGAAGCTGCTCCTGGTCACACAAAGATGTTTACATCTGGATGGAAAACAATATCCAGAACCTCTTGGTTACAGTGGAGACCGGGACTGTGTCCAGAGTTGCTCTAAGAAGCAAAAAAGGATGGAATATGCTGTGTCATCTTCTAGTCTGTTCAACGGAGTCCAGGAAACTCTCAGATCTGTTTCTCTTCTCCATGTCCACTGTTCCAGACAACGTGCTAGCCAGTGAGCTTCCTTCTTTGTTCCTGTCAAGGTTGACTGGAATTAAATCCCCCAGAAACATGTTTGTGGATGCTCACTCTAAAGAAACATAACTCTGGTTCTTCTACTGATGCCATCCACTCATATTTTATAACATCCTCTTCTCACATTCAGAGTCTAAGCCCCACTGAAGGAGCTGAGCAGTAGTTGCAGATATTGGCCATAATTATCCAGACAATTCAAGGAGCTGCTAATGGTCATGGCAGATACTGCAATTTTCCTTTCCTCTACCTCTCTAAAGCTGTTCTATGTCTGATGTATACCAGGAGTGCAATTTGCATAGGTAATACGAGGGGAACTACAACTCTATTGAGCTGTAGAAAAAGTAGTCTGCTCTTTCTTTTTTGGTAAATTAAGTGATCAGCTGGAAAAGAAGAGCTATTTTGACTCTATGAGAAAATAAACTGGTTGGTTTTTTCATGAGCTTCTTCACACAGCCATGAACACCTTTTCCATGGCTGTGTGAAGAACAGCTGGCACGTGGACTCCCCACACCTTTAGCTGACGCGTTGATCCATTACACAGATAGTTCAGTTAACTGCTGTTCACTTGACGTAAACTAGTAGACACGGTAAGACCAGATCTAGAGATGTTCTTCAGCCCATGTTACCATCCAATTAGAAATAATTTAAGAGATTATAAAATCTTCTTAAGAAGTAGAGCTAAAACACATTGTTATGAGCTGAAAGTAAGACTCTCATTAGTCTTACTGGCTTGATCAATTAATTCATACAGGTGTTTTCCATCTCCTGTAATAGAAACTAAATTTGAAGTGAATATTTTACAGCAGTCTAACATTGTGAGGAAAGCCTTGCTACTGCCTGATGCTGTTCAAAGGTTCATTGAAAAAAATTTATGATCTTGGTTCCTTTGCAGCTGTAGTGGCTTTTAATGTTGCAAAAACATGCTGATTTATAATCTTAGCTGGTAGCTGCAGAGAGAAGGCCACTTACTGCAGGTACGTAGGGAATGGACTATTGTCTTTCCAGCAGACACTACCTCAGGCTGCATCATGACTGCAGTGCAGTCTGCCTCCTGTCGTGCACCTCTGTCCCAGTCCATTGATGATTTAGACTGAGGAATGTTAGGAGCAAGTTGTACCTTCCCATGCCTCTTCCCACAGCCCGCAGATGTTAAGCAGGGATAGTTACCTCATCAAACTGGCAAGCTTGGTTTCTGAGTTGATGGAGTAGAGACCCTCTCATAAGGGGAGTGTCTGAAGCTTTTTATGAGTCAGCCAAGTTGTAGGACTGTTACTTACCCCTTTCAAAACAAAACCAAGAAATCTTCAACCCCAGCATTTTGAATTAGCACTTGGCATGGACAGATTTCAACTAGAAAAAAAAAAAAAAAAAAAAAAAAACAAAAAAAAACAACCTTATTTAGATACTTTTTTATTTGTTTGTTTTAATTTCAACTCCCTTCTCCTCTCTGGAATAAAAGAAAAGCAAAAGGATAGTTATTAATGTTTCTGGCTTCAGGGGTTGGGATGACATGGGAACCCTGGAACAATACGCAGCTTTTTCTTTTGTTTCAGGGCTTTTCTAAGCATCTTGTCTGCAGTTCACTGGCAGACAGGCAATGGCAGTCTCCCACCGAGGTGGTTTGTTTAAGGTGTTTTTTTCCATACTCTTTAATTCATGCCACCTTCCCCACAGTTTGCTGTCATAGAAGATATTTGTCTTTGTTTTGACTAGGTTATTAGGTAGTCTACTAACTGTAGTGAAAAGCTTTAGAGCTAGAATAAATTACAGGGGAGTTACTAGGCATTTCTCTGCTTCTCACTGCAAATCAATACCACTCCGCAGAGCAAGGGGTGAGCACACTGACACTGCATTAAGCAATGAATATTAAAAGCTACTAAAATTCAAACAGAATGGAGAAGGAGATATTTCAGCTAGCCTTAGTAAATGGCAGGGAAAATGCTTAAGGAATTTTGGAGGATAGGGGGTGGCGTGGGCATAGTATTCGTGCTGGTGGTCTTAATTTCTCTTATAATCCAACAACCACATTTACTTACTCTTAGTCCTGAATACAATAGAGAGTTCAAAGCAATTTTAGTCGAGTATTTTGAACTAATCCTGGCAGGAATGCAGTTATATTGTCCTGATGCTGACATGCAGGTGTCTGTTGAACCTGGAAAATGACTTAGTTGCCAGACAGATTCTTTTATTCATTTGTTTGGAAACAGCAAACCACACAAGCTCTCTCTGAACACATCCTTTTAATAGGCCTTACCACACATCTTTTTAATAGGCCTTACCTTTTTAACTGTTACATGAAAATGTTTTAAAGAGTCTGGTTAAACTTTTTAAGCTATTTCTAGAGAAACTGGCAACAAAGGGAAAGCCATCTGCTGTTGCATATAGTAGCAGACTTAGAAAGGTGATGTTATTTTTCTGATGCATATGCAATTACACTTGTAAGATTATTACTGAAATATGTTTTGAGAAATAACTTCTGTTTTTAAAGTTGAAAGTGTCTTTGTATGCTTTTTTTTGGACTTTGGGGCAAAATTATTTAATGTACTTCAGGGAATTTTCAAAAATCACATTTTAAAAATAACAGAGCAAGTAACAGCATAGGTTGAGCTGAACTCAGCAGAATTTAATTTGTTCTTAAATTCAGCATCAGAACCTTATTTACTAAGTGAATCCGTGTTATTTTATTCCTTAATCATTCCGATAGATGTATGCAGTGTTTTTTTCATAGTCAGCTACTGATCAGAGGAAGAATAATAGTACAGGAAAAAATACTGTTTAGTATTGTCTATCAGCTTGCAGCAGTTAATTTCCGTTTAGTAGCAACAACAGTAGAATTTAGAACACACCGAACCATCATTGCATGAAGTATTATTATTATTTTTTGCAGCAGCAGCAGCAGTTAAATGTATAATTAGCAGCTGGATTTTCAGAGGAATGTGCATATTTTCATGGATATATATACTGCTATCAGGAAACATATCTATATACTGTATATATTTATGTATCCTGATCTTAGACAGCCTTTCTTGAGTTTCCAGCACAGCTGATGTCCTCCTTTTCCCACCAGCCCTGTTTCCAAGTTCCTTTTGATGCTACTTACTTGTAGTACTTCAGTAGAGTTAAACAGATGTTTTGGTGAGTCTGAATAATGAAATTTTCAAACAGTTACAGACATGTAAATACATTAAATTCAACACTGTTCTGAAACAGATCAATACTACTTTTTGAAGTTGTACTGAGCTGGGAGTGAGGTATTGTTTCTCTGCATCTTGCATCAGAAATATGCAACATAGCTCAGGTGTGCAAAAACGAATATATATATTAGATTGTTTAATCCTGTCAGGTACTTCAGAGCAGAAGAGGGAGCTTTCTTTGCTGAGAAGCATTCTCAGGCAATCTTGAGTTTTCTGAGTCTCAAGCACCAATTTAACCTGCCAAAAATGTGGTGTCCTACTGTTGCTTTCTATTATATGACAACGTGAAGGAAATACAGATGGTTTGGCTTGCATGAATGTCAGGGAAAAAATGGAAGCTCAGAAATTGAATGTAATGTTTTGTTAACTTCTTTAGTGAATACTCATCCAGTTGTTTTATCTGTAAACATTTTAAAATATATATTATGGTAAGGTAACTTTGTGTTCACTAGCATGACTATTAGATTAATAGTTCTATATTCAAATTCTGTGTGTGAGCAAAAAATAATACTGTAATTTTAAAGGGATCAATAACATGCAGCATTTCTTTTGTGTTCACACAAATGTTTATTTGTTGAAGACAGCATGTTTTTGATTGGGGTAATAAAGTGAAAATATAATATTTAAGAACCTTCTGCGAGGTGAGCTGGTGTAGCTGCCAGCACTGAGGGCTACACGCCTGCCACAGCGACAGGAAAACCACCCGGGCTGGAAACACCTTGCCTGAGGTGAAAATACCACCTGCTGCACAGCCACCGCCTCAGCGGGACGGCAAATGGTGGCGCGGGGGCCGCCACGAGGGGGTGACATGGCGGCCGGAAGGCAGCCCAGCCCTGGAGCATGGCACGGGTCGGCTCCCGGCATGGCGTCAGGGCTGCTAGCGGAGTCAGGCTGAGAGATCTCCCCTCGTCCCAGCTCTGCAAACCAGTGTGTGCTAGGAGCTGAACCAAGGTGGCCAGGTTTCTTCCAGGTGAGGACACCAAGGCGGTCAGTGCCTGGGGATCCTGGAGTTGAAGCGGTAACCTCAAGTGCATTCATTAACCTATTTCACCCTAGTAATCCTCAGGAGGAGAAGATGCTTTGAAGATTATCTCTTTCAACAACATATCTTATGGGTGCAGGGGATCTGCTCCACCGTTAGTACTCCAGGGCAAACAAACTAGTTGAGGTTGGTTGGTAGCACATCAAGAATTTCTTCCACATCAGTCTTTGTTGTCACAGTGTTTGAATACTGAGCTTTAAAAAGCTGATGCAGGAGAGGTAAAGTAAGCCTAAATAAAAATTGTCAGTTTGTGTTCAGAGAAATAGATTTTTCATCTCACAGTAGTGCACCAACATGAACTTAATATATTTGGTGATGTTGGATTTGTTGGAGAGAAAGGTGGGGGAAATATTGTAAGAAATGTAGTGAGCGATGATGTGTGGGTTTTTCTTGTTCCCTGTGGTAGGCTTGTTGCTGGATATTTCATGGGTGGCACTCGGCATAAATGTGGAGTTGCTCACAGCGTTGGATAAGGCACATTGGTGGTGAAATTATTTTCAGTGAAATAAAATTGTGCAAGACAGAGTGTGTCCAAATGGCAGAGCAGTTTCAGGAAACAAAGGTTATCTGAGCACCTGGTATTCTTACACAGCTGGTTCCCATCTGTGCACCATCAGCCTCCAGCTCCACTGGGTATGGCTGCTGCCTTCTGGAGAGTAATGCCAAGCAATCCTGAAACAGCCAGCTGGCATTGCTGTGCTGTGATGCTATTCCCTTCATCCTTACAGGAAACTGCTTCATTCTGTGCACTCCCTGTCAGCAGGAACTGAAGATCAGGAACCCAAGGGAACCCAGGCTGCCTCCTATAACATTGTGCAAAGTAGTAGCCCAGCAGATAAGTTTCTTACAGCAGCTTCAGTGAGTCACAGGAAAAGTATGTATTGTTTCCTTCTGATACAACCCTTTCTCAAAAACAAAACCAACCAACAAAACAAACAAAAAATAGTGTTTGCAGAGGAGTGAAGAGACAGTAAATAACACAGTAAAGACTTTCCTTCTTGACTCCTGGTAAAGATGAAGAGGTTTAATTTATGAAATACTAGCTGTCTTGCCTGTAGTGGTTGATTTTAGTGTTCCCAGCCAAAATTAAAAGTGGCCTGTTTTCAATGACACTTGAAAATTTAGTGCTATGTTGATAGTCTGAAATGAAGATCTTCTGACATTGCAGATGAAATATGTGCCACTGAAGTTCAGTTGTGGTTTAGTTGGCCATGGAGTTGGGATATAATTATATTATTTTAACTCCTGGAGATCATTACTACTTTGGGAAATAAAACCCCCAAGCATCAGAACTGTCAAGATATATATTTTGAACTTCTATTTAAAGTAATACTAGGTTTTATTTATTTTGGAATGCTTAGCCAGGTTTTCATTATTAAAACTAGACTAGAACAAGACTTTGAGTATTAAAGTAATAATAATAATAAAAAGGCAAAACACAAACCTATAAATTTTCAATTTTTTAATAGGAAAACTAGCTGTTTTGAAATAACTGCTTGCTTTATGCAAAACTGTTTATCTTAGAATATGGATTTAAGCATGTACTTACCTTACTTACACTCTGGAATTGAGAAGGCATGGGATTCTAGTTGGTTTTCTGTAAAGATTGCTCCGTTACTAGTAGTCACCAGGTTTTGCCCAAAAAGGCCAAACCTCCCAATGGATTTGCCCAAGCCAGAGCCTGGTTCTCATAGAAACCCTCTACACTCAACCCTAAATCAATCCAATGCCAATTCCAAAATTTATTTCCTTACAGTTTTGGCAAAGTGCTGACCACAAGATAAATGTTCCTCCTTTCTCTTTTTTGTTCCCAATGTAATGGGAAATGATGCAGAGGATCTTAGAGAGTGGAGAAATGTACAAATTTTGGAAATAGGGGGGGGGTTGCCTGAGTACCTAGAAAACTCATGTCCAGGGCTGTCTCTGTGTTGGAGAACAACCTCCTGCCTTTTTCTCCCTTTCTCTCCAGGCTGTCAGCACAAGGAATGAAAAATGCTTTCCCTGACCAGCAACTCCATACCCGCTCGCCCCTAGGGCGGTCACAGCTATGCTGGCAGCATGTTTTTATTGGCCTCGCGTGTCGTTTGGGGAGGTGATACAACTATGTCAACAGGAGAAGGCCTTTTCATGTACTCTTGCTGTGTCCCCATCAGAGGGCTCTGCCAACCGTAGCTGTGCTCTTACAGCTGGTGCAGAGGGCAGGGAGCATGGCCAGGACCTACAGCATGATTAACAAGAGCTTCGTGTTGATGTGTGCGTTTGGTGGGGGGTGCTGTATGCCATGAAGCTGGCTTTGTCAGTTTCAGAATAGAATAATATCCCTAAATCATGGGGTTTTTTTTTTGATTTCTTTTTTTACTTTAGATTTGGGTGAAGTAAGGTTAGTGCCTTTCCACAGCATGTGCATTTTTAAAACTCTCAGACAAAAAAAAAAAACTGATCACAGAGTGGAGGGGGAAAAAAAGGTCATTTCATTATTGAAATGTGGTCATTTAGGGAATGCTAACGTTACATGTTATGTCCTGTGTGCTTACTTGACTGTTAAGTGAGAATGGACCCTTTATTTTAGCACTCTTCAGTAGCACCTCCTGAGATTATGTGACTTGAATTAAATGCTGGGAAATTTAGTGAAAATGGCATTCTAATTTTTCTCTATTTCAAGCTTCATTACTTATATTTGCACTTAGAAGTTGCAAGCAAGATGCTAACATTTCAAATGCTTAAAAATTGAATACATCTCACGATTTAAAAAGGAAAATAAAGTAGCAGCAGACTCATGTTCTTTTCCTTCTCTGAGGGATCTTTCCAGCAATTTGCTAGTCTAGTATTGATTTGATTAATTAATATTTTACCTATTAAAAATAACCATTACTTATTGCATTTGGTTGCTGCAATAATTATACGTTTCAAATAAAATCTAATTAACATAAGTGGAAAAGCATCATAGCACATGAAGTGTGCTCACAGTTCACTACATCTGAAAGATCATGAGATGCCTTTTTGACATCTGTGGCTCTGCAGCTAGTTAGCAGCAATTACTTTCCGTTCGGATAGAAATCAAGTATCTGATTTACGGCATTGCTCTTTATAATCTGAGACATGAGCTACTGAGAATATTATGAGGGTGCTGTAATCACAGTGCACAGTAATGCTCTTCTAAGTAATTATGGCTGTACCCTCCTACACGGGTCCCTGCTTTGTAGTTGCTGCTGGAGTTTTGGGTAGGTTGTTGGAGGAGGGTATGCATGGGAGATGGGTTAAAAATGGCTTGGTCAAGCGCCATCCATTCTGTCAAAGGCAGGCTGAATTAGGTGGCAGCCAGTTGTTAAGCCATTCTCGAGATCTGGGCTGTATCTCTAATTGGGGCCCCTTCTAATGGGACTGGGAGAAACCACCGCTTGAATTTATCTGCTGAAAATGATGTTGGTTGTGCTCCCCTGCCAGAGAGAGCGGGCTGGGGAAAGGGATAAGGATGCAGGGTGGCGTGCGGAGAGCACGTGTGGTGTTCCTCACAGGATGCACATGGCCCTCAAGCTTCCTGCTGAGAACACTTAGAGCATATGCTACTTTGTTTTCTCTTTTAAATAAAGAATTTCACAAATTCGCTACTTGGTTTACAGCGCTGTAAATTGGTGAGAAGCAAGAGACTAACCGTGGGCAACCCCAACAAGTTCTGATCAACCAGATCGTTCCGTTGACAAGTGAAGGAACAGACAAATGGCTTGGGTCTGGCCACTACATCTTAGTTATTCTAGCATGTTTGATACTGCCCGACCTTGATTAATGCAAATTAATTTGGGGACAGAGGAATAGAAAATTCTTTTAATTTCTGGCAAGGAAAAACTCTTCATAAGACAGTAGATTGTCATTAACAAGGATCACAAGAGTAGCCAAGGAGTATATTTTCAAATAAACAAATGAAGATATGGCTTACCTGATCACGTGTTTGGGTTGGGAACTTCTGTTCTTAGTTGTGTTGTGTTATTTATATATAATACGTGGCACTGGAAAGTTACGTGCTTTTTGAAGACAGCCCGACAGAATCAAAGGTTGACTTCAGGAGCCAAGGAGCACTGTGATGGCTTATTAGTGTGCAATAATTAACTTAATTGCAGAAATTTGAAAATCTTAAAGAATCGGGATCCAAGATCAGATTCATGCATTCTTTTTCTCTTCTGTTTTCTGTATCTGAAATATCTTTTTCTTGTACACAGTTATATCACAAATATATATATATATATAAATTAAAGACACTTTTTGGAAGACTTGCAATTCCTTGTGTTGTTCACATTTACTTCACTGTTTGTTTTTTAAATTAAAAAACTAGTGTCAAATGATCTTCTCTGTTGTGTTACTGAGCTACCAATTTAAACCAGTAATCCTTTTAATATAATTAGGCATTAAATTAGTACATTTGAAGCTGCAATTAGAACCCAGTTTGGCTGGACTGTGAGAGGTACAGGACGGATGTTGCTTCTGAGAACTGTCTGAATTCAGTAGTGGCAGCACACAAGGATGAAGTGGTGTTGCTTAATGGTGTTATATAAAAATGTTCTGCTATTCTGTTTGCTGTAAGAGTAAAGTAGAGACTTGTTTCTGTATAGGTAATCTAAAATAACATGTATTACTTTAACACCCAGTAAGAAACCATTTTCTCCTGCTACAGAGCTCTGTGTTCTTGTGTCTGTAAAAGGGAGTTTCAGATAGGCTAAGCTGCTGCAGCAGTGAATTCATGCTCTTTGTTATGGTCGTCTTCGAGTTTTTGTGCTTTAATTTTCAGCAGACTGCTCTTGAACTTTTGTCCCCCTTTTTGTGGATGGTCCCTCTTGCAGTGATGTCCTGTGACTGAGCCTTACAGCTTCTGTAGTGCTTACATAAGTGAAGGGGAAATGCTGGAGTGATGGCCCTGGGATCGGATGCTTTTCCTAAGAAGAGACTTTTATTTTTTACTTTCCTGAGGCTTCCTTCATTCAAATAAGCCTTTTGTTTGATACTTCTTTTTCATAACCACTTGCCTACATCTGCAATAAGGAATCTGCCACTTTTTTTTTACACTGTCTTGTGCTTCCAAGGCCTTAGAAAAGGGCCACGTTAGATCACCTACTGTATTGCTTGTGTCTACATTGAACACCATGCTTCGATCTGAATTTTCGTAAGTATTTTGGTGGCCTGTGACTGTCAGTTTACTTTTCCATGGCTTCATGAACTTAAGAGCAATTTGACAGGGGAAACAAACTGTTGGCAGCTGAGAAAGGTTGGCAAGTCTTGAGTGGCCCAAATAGGGAGACTTATGTGCTAAAAAAAAAAAAAAATAGTAGTATGGAGTCTCCAGTGTTCATTGAAAATGTGAGAGTTGAAATAACTATAGTGTTTTTGTGTGTGAACTTGCCTGAATGTAGCTTTCTTTATCATCTGTTTAATGATAGCTTATCTGGAAGTGTGGAAGCATTTAGCATCTAATCCGTTCTACACGTTTTGATAAGTCCATCTGGCATTTGGTACCCTGATCTTGGAAAGAAGTTAAACTTGTTAATATATACATACATACATACATATATATATATATATATATATATCTCAAAGGTGTTCTTGAAGTCAGGTGGGTTTAAAACTTCTGCAGACACATGGTATTTATCTCCAGTCTTCCGTTTCTGAGTTGCAGAGCACTACCTGCTGAGACACACATTACTTCCCTTTTAGAGATGATGGAAAATGAAGTATTGCATGGAGCAAATACTGTATGGCAGTCCCTGCTGGTTTGGAGTCTAGCCCTTAACTGAACAAACTCTGAATGCATGTGTCATAGGCTGAAAAGTTAAATATTTATTTTTGTCTATAAAGACATTGCCAGGGAGCCATGCTGATACCTGTGAAATCATAGTTGTTTATTATCCTGCTCTTCAAATTCATAAGACACTCTATCTGGAATTGAAACTGTGAAATTCTTAGTGGCTTCCTTGCAGTGGAAGTTTGGGATTGGGAACAGTTTCCAGTAACACTGAATTTATCTGTTTCTGGCTTTTTAAGCTATGCCCGTGTAAGAACAATTGTGGACTTTGGAGGAAGCCAACAGAAATGTTTGCCTTGGCATCATTAGTGAAAGGAGCTAGTTTCAAGGGAAGTGTAGGTTTTAATTAATTAGCTGAGCAGACTTGTATCAGCCAGTTTTTAAGGCCAAGTGAAATACAAGACAGGCACTCTGTGAACCCAGTGGTGGGTGTATGGGATGTGTGTAGGACTGCTCTAGCTGGCGAGTTGTGAGTCTGGAGAACCTCTGCGATTGCTGTTTGCTCCAGCACATATGTGCACCGATCTCGTACAAAAAGGTGAGATTACCATAAACATCTCCAGGTGACTAGAGAGACGGATCATACTTCAAGCCCATGGTCCTTTTAAGTATGAGTTGTAGTGTTTTCAAAAATCCTTTGTAAGGCCATTATTTTCCTAACATTTGTGGCGTTTTGTTGCTCTTTTTGAGATGAAACATGGAGAAATAATAGCCTTGGGCTGACAAGGAGAATTTTATCGTGTTGCTTTTGTTGCAGCTATCTGGCTGAAGTAATGACATGGCAATTTTTTCAAACCTACATATTTTGAAGATATGCATTCATCTTTTTTTTTTTTTTTTTTTTTTTTTT
>CM021732.1:35880959-36134449 GCA_011075105.1 Heteronetta atricapilla | reverse complement strand
CCCAGAAACGTTGTTTCTACAGTGTCAGTAAAATCTGTTGGAGGATTACAGCTACCAAAACATCTTGAAAGTCTCGTCAGTTCATTTGTATGTGAACAGAGATTCAGATGTCCTCCTTCAGGTACCTGGATTCTTATCAGGATTGACCTCATCTTCTGTCCTTTCATTCAGTGGTAGCACAATGACGTAGAAGCAGCACTGGACACTTCATATTTAAGATGTGGAAGAGTAGTTTAAATTTTACTTACTTTAAGTCACTATTTTTTCTTCTGAGACCAGCTTTGCCACTTTGCAATTTCCCTTGTCACTACAAGAAGAATGCTTGCAGTTGTTAAATAATGTTACTGAAATTTGTTAGCCCTTCTCTGTGTGCCTTATCAGTGAAAGGTGATTTTTCAGTTATTTAATTGCAAGAACTTTATGAAAACTCTCAAGTGAAGTTGCTTTTGATAACATTTTTGTACAGATAGGGCAAAACTCACTGCTTCATTTTACAGCTAAGATGCGGCATGTATTTTGTTCATGAATACTCATATAGAACAAAGTTATGCATCCGATGAAGACTGTACTTGAACAGGATGGTATGCTTTTCTATTATTTGCTCTCTTTCAAATACTTTGCCCGGTTAGGGTTGTGCAACGTTTTCAAGCTGAGAGCTATTTCTACATAGAGTGAGGTGATTTAGTAATGGTAGCTTGGTTCAGCAGTCAGTGATTCATTTTGTTAGCACATGCTCTGCAGAAAATGCCTGGCTTCAGTTGAACAGTTTAAAGGAGGTGCAGTGCAATTTATGATCTTAGCCTTAATTATGTATTCATGCTCCTTGTCTGGTTGCCCAGTATGGAGCACTTTGTGGACGTGAGAAATTGGAAGTGTCTAATCCCTGATTACTTGAGCAACTGTATCTCTTGTGGGTGTTGGCACCCACACTTCAATCTTTTAATAGTGAGATGGGGAAGCCCAGAATAAAAAAAAAAAAAAAAAAAAAATTATAACACTTCATTAGAGGAAAAAAACAGGGCTTCCAACATCTAACACCATAGTAAAATAAGAGACCATAAGTTTAAAAAAAAAAAAAATCAAAAAAAAAAAAATCAAAAAAAAAAAAACATCCTGAGCATTACAGATAGTAAGTAGTGCTTTCTGTCCTCCCGTTGTGAAATGGAATCAGTGGAACGTAATGCTTACGAGAAGAGACAAGTAATGAAGGCAGCTAATGGACAGCGGGTGGCAATTTGTTCTGCTAGATTTAAAGCAATACAGCAAAAATAATGCAGCAGTGAGACTTCAATATCCCGTGTCAGTTCAAGAAGCCAGAGTAACCAGTTAAAGCCAGCTGTTGATCAGTCCCTTCAAAACAAAATCTGTGGTTGTTTTGTGCGTGCTGTCTGGATGTTTTTCTTTCCATATAAGAAAGGGAGCTCAGATCGGTCCACGGTTGTACTGCATAAATACTTTTCGAGAAAGAGATTGTCATCAGTGAGTGTTTAATCCATTATAGGTGTCTGTTTGGAAACTATTTAGGCAACTTTTGGCTGCCTTGACCAGCCTATGCATGCTTGAGGAAACATTGACCAAACGTTTTTGCGCTATACAGGGCCATTTTGTGAACAGCAGGGAAGCAAGTGAGAGGGCGGTATGGAGAAACCATTTCCTATGTGCATTGTGAAGGTGTTAAGTCTTGGGGCACCAGTCAAACAGGCAGCTATACACCTCTCTATGCAGGGTTTGTACTTGTTCACACATCAGGGGGGTCTGAGGGGAGGGAGGGTGGGCAGCCTGTGATGGCCTCCTCAGCAAGGGCCAAGATGGCGGCAGGGGAGGAAGGAGGAGCAGTGGGAAGCAGGCTGTGAAGGGGCAGGGGAGGAGGAAAGTCAGAGGGTGAGGAGGAGCATGGTGAGGCAGGAAGGAGCAGACCAGTGACATTTTGAAGCAGTGATCAAAAAACTGGTGGTGGTAAGTAGAAGCTGCCACAGGCAGGAGGCATGGGTTCTCTGAGGGCAGCCAAAGGGACAAGCTGGCCAAGCAGTGTGTGTCAGATGGCATCTCCTGAGAGATGGGGCTCCTCTGCACAGGTGTCGACTAGCAGATAATGTGATTCACTAACAAGCACCAACAAAATTTATGGGATTTTTGATTTTCGTCTTTGTTTTTCCATCTTTAGCAAACATTCTGGTGGGCTGCTGGCAGGCAGAAGTGTGGTGGGCTCTTCATCAGAGCTTTCCCTTGTCCTCTCCCACAGATAGGAGCAACGCTCTGATGTAAACCCTAATTTTGCCTACTTCAGTCACAGAAACTGTTGTTTATAGGTGGAGGTTAATCCCGTTTAAGAACTGGATTAAAGATATAGTCATTTAACCGCAGAGGCCTAAATGTGGGCTGAGGCGGTGTTCAGGCAGTCCTGGCAGGGACTGTCTCTGGCAGGGACAGCCCCAGTTCCTCAGAGAAGGGAAGGGAATTACAAAGATAAAGGGGAAGATAGCCAATGCTTTGCTGTCTTGGGTTAGTTTAATGCAGAGCATGGTGTGCTGATAATGCTGCAGGATTTCCCCAGGCACCAGAAAGGCAAAGAAAGAAGGCTGGGGTTGGTGGCTGAGCTGGTGCTTGGGCTTTTATCCCTCTCTGACCTTCCTTGAAGGTGTTTATCTCTTTATGGACATATTGATAAGGCATGCTAGCAAACCCTGGAGCATGAGCTTTGTAGGAACTGAAACGTGGGAAGAAAGATTAGCATCGATCTGAGCCCTGAGGGAGTGGGACAGGGAATTCTCTGCACACCAAATAAAGATAGCTTCGGGCAGTAGGGCAACTGCTGTACCTATTTCAAGCACAGTCCCCATTCATTTCAGTTTAAAATTTTACCAAAGATAGGGTAGCTGAGGCAGATTCCACGACAACTTTTATCAGGTTTTAAAAACAAAACAAAAACCACAAAACTCACCAGAAGCAACCGATGAGGTCAAACAAATGTGGCTGTCAAGATAATGAGCTTTCCGAGATCAGCTTTGCTTAAAGTTGCAGCAAGAAGTGAGAGCAGTCCAAAATACAGCCTGACTGCAAGATCTTCCCATGTTTGTTTGTTCTTGGGTGGGTTTTGCTTATTTTTTCTCCTTCCCCAAACACAAAATAGATGCTTTCATTGCAATAAAAGATAGATAGCAGTGCAATGGACAGCCATTTAGTAAAAAGAGTTTGTGTTCTTTATAGTTAAAAAAGCAAAAGTTGAACCTAGAACTGCTTTTAAAGTCATGCATATGTAGTAATATGCACAGGCATGATGCACATTTTACATTGGGAACTTTTGAAGACTTTTCATAATCAGCTCCTACAGGTGCATTTCTGCAATGTGGGGAATGTTGTCTTTGAAGTCTCAATACAATCTAAATTTTGTATGAGAAAACTACTTAAACTATGGGCATACATAGCTTTGGTTTCAGAATTTTAAACTAGTTTAAGCTATTTCTTTGTCAGAAAAAAATGCAGAACTTAAAAGGGATGTTGAAAATAGCGATTGAAAACATTCTTTCATTTGAGCGAGACAGTTGGTAGTTGAGGGATTTGGATTGTGCTTGTTTCAGGGCTGTTGGTGGGCAATGCTCTGCTTGGCAAACGTTTTGCTTCGAGTGCGTTTTTATATGAGTTCTGATGGAGAGCTTCAAAAATAAGCTGCAGGGAAGGGAGGAAGCAAAACTCAGAGATGCAGAAGAAAAGTGAAGTCCCAGCTGAAGAGATTTAATAGGTCTTGAAACATCTCAAAATGTGTCAACCATATTTAGAAATAACTACATTAAAAAAAACAACAAGAAAGCTTGATCCTTTTAACACTGTAAATCATGGAAAGCAGTGAAAACTAATATTTATGATGGAGATTGTGAAAGCTTGTGTGACAGTTGGAAATTACATCACTGTTGATGTTTCAAATTCTTGTGTAAAGTAATGCAATACTGTGTTTATGAATGAACAAACAATTGTTCTGTGCTAAGCATACTGTATATGGATGAAATTGGGTTGAGCTATTATATCTCATGTCTTCACTTATATTACTTTGCAGTGTGCAATCTTGTATGTTTCAGAGTAAATACAGAAAAATGAATTCAGCGTATCTATTTTTTTTAATTTTAGATACAGACCCACGTGTATTAGAGAAACAAGAACTTCAGCAGCCAACCTATGTTGCTCTAAGTTATATTAACAGGTAAGTGTGGTTATTTTTCAAGTAGAATTGATCATGGATTGCATAGTATGTGTGTATATGCACATGCCAAAACGATACGCTTATAACACCTGTTCTGCGAAGTCAGTTGAATTAAAATTTAACTAAACTTTTAATCACTTTAATATAGGGCATAAGCAGCCCTTCGGCTGTACTGCTAAAATACTTAGGGGTTGAGGTTTAAATGTTTCATGCTGAAGCTAAATCTTGTGCAAAACAAGATAATTTCTCTTTGCTTATTTTTGCACTTTCTTGTACTCCATGCAGATGAGTGGAAAAAGATTTTTTTAAAACAGTATTTAAATTCAACTGATAATAATATGACATATGCATTTTTATAGTACTTCAAAAGTTTTTCAGCTGCAGCGTATAAAAAACTTGCTTACCAGACCTATATAACCTAAGACCTGAAAAAAATAAGAAATGTAAACAGCTTTTAAAACATTAATCTAAATAACAGAAAATAGACTTGACTTTTCATTTATTGACTGGTGGCAGAACTGAAACCTCCAGAATGCAGGAATGGAAGGGCTGCTCGTGTCTTGGGGTGTGCTATAGTAAAGAGCAACCTTAGTTTTCTTCTCACTTAAGCCTATCACAGAATTCAACAGAGGTACCTCAGATTGCTTTTCCTCTGGGAGAAGCAACCCATGCAGCATGCTGCATGGAAGGAAGAGATGATGAGTTTTTGTGGCAGTGCCCCTTTTTGTGCAGTGCCCCTTTCTCAGCATGTCTTCCAAGCTATCTTTTAATCCTAAATAAGCACTATACATAAAGGGCTATTCCTCGTTTAAAACCCTTTTTTCCTGTTTTATGTAAATCAACATGATGCTATTCTGGGTTTACTTTGCCTTCTATTATATATTATGTTGTTGGTTGTGTTTGGTTTTTTTTGTTTGGTTTTGGTTTTGTTTGTTTTCAATCAGATGTACTGTGATTAAAAATTGTAGTCAGTTGTTTCTTGGAAATGCATTTTTGGAACATATTGTGTATGGGATTATTGGCTTTTAACCATGGTATATGAGTTTCCTTTTGTATCTTTGCTATCCTAGTGTGTGAGATACAAACTCCCAGGCCTGAAAGATTAACCCAGAATTTAATTCAGGATAAACTGAGTTTGTTCGAACTCTCATTGGTTATACATATATTTTTTTTTAATTTTAAATCTACTTCATGTTAAAAGTGAGGGGAAATAAAGCACACCTTTTACAAAGGAATCCACCATTTGGCTTTGTTTAATATATGCTGTAGAAAAAAGGTGGCAGTAGGGGGGGAAAAAGGCTGATGTGGAAGAAAACGGAAGAAGTGATGTTCACTTGGTGAAGTGACTATATTTTCTCCACTGTATGATAGTGTTATGATTACGAATAGTTGGTATTGACATGATTTCCTATTTGGCAAGTGACTGCTGTTCTTCCTGGAGACAGTCCTACCCTTTAAAGCATAGTTTGAAATTAACCGTGACCCTCTTTTACACTTATTTCTGTTGATCTCATTTAACGTATAAAACTTTTTTCTTTTTGCAATATATATTGGTATGTTGTCATGTATGTTGGTAGGTTTCCCTTTTTCCATTATATACTTGGGCGTTTTCTCTTGTTGCTTTTGTGGTTATTTTACTTAATGTGAGGGAGTGGAAAGTTTTATAAAAATTAGGGAAAAGTTGTTTCAAGATCCCAGGAAGTACCATGGACTTGATTGTCTGATTCAGAATTGGAAACTGCTTTTAAAAGTAGCATGGAAGTGATACCCTTCTTGAATTTCACGATTTTGCTACCCTTTTTAACTGAGTGAGACTGTTTTGCTTACTGCATGTTTTGCCCACAAACTTTCTTCCCCTTTTAATATTGGGAAATAATTGTGCAGACCTAACTTGAGTTTTTCTTATAGCAAAACCCAACCTTAATTGACTCTTACTTAAACCAGCTGCTATTTAAGTGTCTTCTAACTGTCTTTTATTTTTTTTTCTCAAAGTGCTGGTGTCCCTCATTGAACCACCTGCTCTGCGCAGCTCAAGCTCTTGAGGGAGCAGCAATATCCATTACACTACGAGACATGCCTTTCTATTTCCCGCTACATATGCCAGAGCTGGGTTCTGCTTTGTTGTCCCAGGCTCTGAACTCAGATTTTGTAGCCTAATACATGTCATAAACATGTTGCATACTGTTAGATATCAAACACCAGATACTGCTGCACTTTTTTTAAACCCGTGCTTTTATAGCTTCCAAGTGAAACTGAACTTAGCTCGGTTCCTGCTGTGAGTTCCAGGCCTTAAAACAATCTTCCTCTGCAGGTCTGTATGTTCAATATGTTCTGTGTGGGCCATACGTTCTCGTGGAGCCTGGGAAAACAGGGACTTGTGATTCTCAGAGCCTGTCAAAATTGTATGATAAGATGTATACCTAGTACATGTTGAGGTGGAAAAATGCAGGAGAGTGATTAAGTGGGTGTGTGCTATGCTCTGCTCGTTGCCTTGTGGCATGGTGACCATTGTAAGCTAAAACAAAACATAAATCGGGGTTGTCTGGTTGGATAGCTGGGAGGGTATCAGTAAAGTATCAGTAAAGCGGATAGTAGAGATGGAAGGGTAAAGGAGTCTTCACTGACGACCTGAAACATACTCCTGCATCCATTGCCCTTCTACTCCCAGGCTATTTTCCCAAGCATGTTAATATGGCAATATTGTGTGTGCACTTGAGTTCTGAAACGTTCGGATTGCGGATGTCTGTAAGGCTCAGTCTCTTCCTCTGCTGGAGATTTACTGCCACCCCAGCCTTCAGTAACTGCACGCAGATGCAGTTTCCATAGTGTGCAATCCTCATGTAGACAGATAGCATTCCTTTTCAAGCTGGTGGACAAAGTATAAATTACAGGTCATAATGGTTTACTAGCTCTCCATCAAATGCTTGTAATGGTCACTGACTGAATTGCAGCAAGTCCTTTCCTCAGACAAAATTTAACATAGTCTTCATACAGTCCCCAGTATTGATGATTTTATTTTCTTTCTTGAAAGTCAAAGTTGAAGTCACTACTACCAAAGCAGATGCAATTAATCTGCTTTCATCCTGTAAATACAGGAGCAGTTTGCCTGCAAGCAGTTCAGAGGTGCAACTACACGAGTGGGTTGCTGGCTGTGATCTGTAGTAGTTGCATACAAGCACTTGGACCTATGTCCTCCAGTACTACTTAGAGATACTTCCTTTTTGTACTCATCAAGACACCTTTGTACTTCTCATTGCACTGAAATAAAGTGATTGTGACAATAATTAATATTGCTTATACAATTACTTAGATACAACACTTCTAGCATTAAGTTAATTACGTTAATCCTAGGTTCTTTTTTTAAGAGTAGTTTCCTATTGACAACTGAGATCATTCAAGGAAGGTTATAATAAAATAGTCTTTGAGCATTGACCCTACAAGCAGCTACAGGATAGAAGGGTGAATGTTCTCAGTGTTGCCTGTGTGCTGGCTGTTGAATGTCTATAAAGTTTATTCTTGTGCACAAATGGGAGGAGTGCAAACGAAGCCTGTCATCAAAACTGAATGTCGCTCTTGGGTCAGTAGACCCAAGGACATCTCTGAGCTGGTCCTGACATTTTTACTCCTCTCTCCAGAATTTATTTTTAACTAGCAAGATTTTGCCTCACTGTTGCCATTTAAAATTCCTGTAGGCTCCAGGCTTTTCCCCTCCTTTCCCTTTTCTCTCAATAGTCATTGACTTCTCCAGAACGTATTTCCCCACTCAGCTTGCTTTAATACGGCTAGGAGTAAAATCAATCATTTCTGTGAACATGTGCTTTTGTGAAAGGAACTGATTGCGTAAGTTCTAACCACTGCAAACCACCCCCGTGCCATGTCTAGCACACTAATTTTGGTTCTACTGCTATTAATTACAGGATTTAATGTTCGCTTGAGAGTTATTTTAAGAAGTGGTAAGTCTTCAGGTATACAGCATTTTACTAATGCAATAACAAGAATGTTTTGGATTTGGCGACATGGCTCCCCGACTACATCCCTGTGGTTTCTTAGCAGGGTAGCCAAGCTGCATAATACTCGACTTTTATTTCTTTGTCACTGACCTGTACTTTTTTGTTAAGGTATTGTGTTCAGTGCTCGATAGAAATTTAAAAGTCTTTCTTATTCCTTTCTCTAGGTTCACTCTTCCCATTGATCACTTCCATTTATCTCTGTTCTCTGTCACTCTGTCACTTCGCCTACACTGGACGTTGAGTGGCTTTCCTCAGCCAGGTGGTTCTGTGTATACATTTAGTTATAACAGTAACCATGCCTTCAGTAAGTAGAGCAATTTGTTAAAGCTCCCCAGCAGCATCCTCAGCTCCAGCAGCACATTGAACTTCTTCCTGTAGTTTTGCTCTAACAGATTTTCCTGAGGTAAGCTGCCAGCAGTAGTCAAATAAGAAGCTAATGAAATACTTTAACCTCTCAGAGGTCCTACCTGATAACTGTACGTGCCACCAAAAAGCTCAATAGGACACTTTCTCAGTGGCAGTGCACTTTCTTCTTGCTTCCTCTTTTCTAAGAGGATAAGTGTTGTTTGCATGCTGTGTGGAAGACCCGATTCAGTTTCTTCCTTTTTGATCCCTAAAGATTGATTTAATCACAGTTCTTTAGATAGGGCATCACTTCTCTTGATGTTTCTACTCTTTTCCTCTTGATTTCTGTGTACCTTTATTTGATTGTCTGTTGGAGCACAGTTCAGAATGAAGTAACCTCTAAAATCAGGAGGCTGGAGACACACTTTTTTTTTTTCTTTTCTCTTTGCTTGCTCTCTTAATGTTTTTGTTTGTTTGTTTGTTTGTTTTCAGCAAGTATATGCAAAATGGAACCATTCTGAAGTAGTGAGAATCTTCCTCTAAAATAAATACTCACTGCAACATCCATCTGATAAGCAGGAGGTCAGAATTCAGATCGACTCTTTCAGGCCAGAGATTTCAACTTTGAATGTATGTTATTGGTGGTACCTTGTAGCTTTATTCAGGCATGCTATAAGGAAATATATGAGAACCCGTAAAAACTGATTTTTAATCTCAGAATAGTTTGTTTGACTTTTTGAACGTAAAAGCAAAATGAAAAAGAAAGGTAACTAAAATAAAACAACCTGACCTCTTCTTCAGGTTCTTCCAACTTCTCACATAAACTGTCTTAATTCTCACATCGTGATTCAGAAGGTAAAGGGTAGAGTCCAGGAAAATTTTTCCATTTTATGAATCCTGCTGGAGATCAGTTTTTTCCACACAAGAAAATCAGAGCTTGTGAATCTGATAAACTCTTTCTGTACCACCTGTTTGGACTTGATACATTTTGTAGTGCTTGCTACCACAGCTCTTGCCCTTTGTCTTGAAATTTAACTTTTCTGCAACATGATGCTGTCTTATTTGAATTAAATATCACAGCTCTGTCAAAGTGCAGTGATTCCCTCAGACTATTGATTCGCCTCTCACTGAAGGTGCGTGCCAATGCTTCCAGTAGCTGCTGGACTGAATGCATGTGACAGACTACAGAAACGAAGGGATCAAAGTAACATGTCATTTGCCAGATAATATTTTTCTGCCTGAGCTTATTTTTATGTTTGCAATGACCAAGTAGATCATGTGTTTTTATTCATGTAGCCATATCTTTATGCTCTGCTATTTGACTTGTTCTGGAGATGGAACAAGACAAACTTCAGACGATAATTCAAACAAGATGTGCAGAAATGAATTTTAGTTAGGGTAAGGGGAATGCCTTTTGGTTTGGAAGGATTTATGCAGTTGGCTTTGTTTTCTCTTTTCTCTTTTTATCAGTTTCAAGCTAAGCGAAACTGAAGATTTATATAATGTACAGCTCTTTTATTTCATGTCAGCAGTAAAGATCAAAAAGCAGATTGGCATTTTAAGGAAAGCCCTAATGCCATGCCCTGAAATAAAAATTACAAGATGAATTAAAACATGTAGGACACCAAAATAATGTGTTTTAGTTGTGGGCTTGTTTTTTGTTTTTAATTGAAAGGTGATTAGCTTTCTTCTGGCAGTATACATATGGAAAACTCAGAGACAGAAAAAAAAAATCCATCTCATGACTTTTGATGCACACAAAAATCTCGAGTGAAAGAAGTGCTGCCAAGTCCTCATCGTTCCTTGGGAGTGCGTCTCTACACACCTCTGTGCGTGTGTAGTTTGGTTAGCAAATGCTAGAGCCATCAGTATAAATCCTCGAGGCTTTCAGGACTCTTACCTTTATCAGGATTTTTGTCATCTTTGGTCAGCTTGGCATACCAAAATTTATGAAAAAATAGCCTTGTCTTTCTAGCACTGGATTTTGTCTTGGCAGATCCTGTTTCAATTCCCAGTTTTCTACATACATTTTCCATTTACTCTTGCACAGGTCACTTCATTGTGGAGAAAGGGGGAAGTAATTCTTCAATTTCCCTCACTTTTTAAGAGAAAACATTTATTTTGTCAGATTTTTTAAAATAAGCATGTTTAAGCTTAAGCAGCAGTAGTGTTTTCAGAAAGACTGTGTGTTTGCCTTATGAAAAACAATTATATTCGGATATTTCACTGTTACTCATATGTGGGATAACATCTCTCTCAATATCATTTGTGTATGCTGTCCCAGTGAGGCCCTTATTCTCATTAGATTCTGGTAATAAAGTATGCTCATTATTTATACTATGGCTATTTAACATGCTCGCGGAGCTATTTAAAAATCACACTGATGCGTCATTTTCATATCCTCTGCAGAGGTAAGAAGTTGTGGAAGGTTATGCTTTCATTTCAGAGTGAAAGATGATCAAAGATTTTGCACTGAATCATTGGAGCATTAGTTTTCTTTCAGGTGTAATCAGAGATAAAATAGCTGGAAACAGCGGCTGTTCTGCTTACCTTTCATGCACAAAAATGCTTCCAGTAGACAGCTAGTTATCTCCTGTCGGTGCAGTTGTTGTTGTGGCTTTTGTTGTTCTTTTTAAATCAACATCAACAACAAAACATTGCACACAGGAAATTATGGACTTTCTAGGAAAGGTCTTCCCTATCCAGAGTTTTAGCTAAATGTAATGACTTACAGACTGGGGAATGTCGCATCCCCGTTAAATCCCGAGGCATTCCAGACCAGCTGTAGTAGTCATTGACTGTGGTCTGAGATTTAAATTTTTTTTTTTTTTTTAATAATCTGAAGTTCACTGACATGAATGATGACTTAGTATCTAGGGAGGGAGGGGAACTGCCAGCACGAAGGCCAGGTAACACCGCTGAGTCGTAGCACAGTGTCTGTACCTTCTTGCAGACATGCAGGATTACGGCTGCAGTTTGGAAGTTGTACACACAGGCTGCCCAGGGCACCCCTTAGAGCAGCCAGTTGTAGGGATTAAGTGCCCATGAGAGACTATGCTCAGTGCTGGGGAACTTGGCTCGTGAAGAAAGAATATTTATGTCATCTTCCGCTCCATAAAATCTACTCCAAAGTGTTAGCCTCAGCCTTAATTTTCGTTAAATATTTCTGCGGTTGAGTTGACCTCTCAATTTGATTGTGAGCCAGAAAGAAAGTTTGTGTATCCTGCAAGGATGCATTCATTATCCCACCACTTCCTCTGCAATACCCCAGTGTCCAAAGAAATGGAGGCCAGGTGGAGAGCTTGATGGAGCTGGCTTCTTCCCTTATTTCCTAATAACAGGAGAGAGGTGCGTTCAGCAGCCAGCAAGGGACTTCGCAGGCTTTCGGAGAAATGCTTCTGGGAGATGGTTCTCAGAGATCTGTGAGAAGAGTAACACGGTTCGTAACTTTCACCGTGCACCTTTAATACATAACTGCAAGCAACCTGCGGTGTGGGCTGGAATCTAAACTCTGCCTCATGTCGTGAAAATGCAAAACGAAAACCAAAGGTTGAAACTGAAGTCAACTGAAAGCACCTGATAGCCGTTCACAAAATGCGAGAGTAAAACAGCAGTGAGGTATGCAATGTCTTGTTACACCATGAGATACACAACATCAGCAATGTGTTATGGGAAGGAATCCGTGACGCTTGACTGCTTGGATTGTGAGCAGGTATTACATAGCAAAAGGACTGACTTTTAATAGGGTCAGAACAACAGTATAAGAAAGGTTCCTGTGTAAATGAATTTTGTGCAGCTTTTGAGTTTCCTTTGTAGCTGCGCTCATGAACAGGCAAAGTGTTGTTAATGCTAAGAGGAGGAAGCCTTGGCATGTCATCTGTGGAAAATCCTTTTTGATCTAGTTATTTTTGTTAAGATAGTATGGCATCACTTAATCAGAAAATAGTTTTTCAGTAGAGTAGAAGATATACAAAACCATCGGACTTCATTTCTTTTTCATAAATGCAAAAACTGAGGGAGGATAGATTGTTCAGATCTTGACCTTGATTTTTTCTGAAGCTTCTGGTCCCCGCCTCAGAAAGGGAGGACACTGAACAAGGTGGTAGAAGTGAAGGATTTGCACAACAAAGTAGAAGTAGCTCCATAGAATGGAAATCTTTATGGAGCAAAGTGTGAGTGCCACAACTGACACTTCACTGGAGGTAAGCATGCACACTCGGGTGCGCGTACATGAGCCACTTGTGATACACAGCTCTTGGAAGTATTTGTGAATACAGATGGACGCTTACGTACTTCTGACTTAAAGTCTAGCTCTAAAACCTAATTCAGTGTGTTTTAACAGTAGTTATTTTGTACACTGGCATCGCACATTGTCTAAGTGACCTATGTTGAATTAAGGTGGCCTGAAGTAGTTTAACAAATCATTTGCTTGGTTCAGTGAGCAAATGCTATTGAAAGGAGGCTTTATTCAATTAATTTGGTTTGACTGCAGACCAATTAATCAGGCTGACTTAATGCTTTCCAAGTCTTGGTTTCCCTGAAGCAATTCATTTGAGGACACCAGATTTCTTGTTCTAATTTCCTGCTGAATTGAGAAAGGTTTTCCTTCTTTATTATTGTTGGGGCTTTGTTTGCTTTTCTAAAATCAGGCTCGTTGCTTTTTGAAAAGTGGTATACGTGGATACAGGGAGAGACATAAATTATTACAACTGAAATTCCATCTGCAGATGACAGAAGACTGTGGACAGTCTTTTTGGTATGTTTGAGTTGTTCTTCTAGCTTCTCCTCCACACGGTCTTTTCCTGGACTTTCTTAATGTGTCAGATGTTTTAATGTCTATTTCTAACCAAACTGTTCTAACGAGGCCTGCAGCCTGTTTTGCTTTTAATGGTGAACCTCAAGGATTTCTAACACTCTGTAGCTGGCTTCTGCTTCTACTGTCTTCTCTGTTCTCCTTCCTGCCCCCTTCATCTTCAAGTTTATTTTGCTGCCTCACATCCCTCTCTGCCATGGAGTGGGCAGTGCTAGCAGTGTATCAGCGCTGGGGAGAGCGTGTTATCTCACTGCCTCCCCACAACCTGATGAAAGGGAATTCTGGATGGAGGTGTAGAAGAGGAAGGTTGTTCCACAGCTGCATACAAGTCACGTTTCTTCTTTGCCAGTGTCAGTGTTGGGGATTAACCAATGTGTCTTGAATCATTAACTTGCATAAAAAACAACAAAACCTTGGGCTTGGATTTTTTGGTTTTATGCCTTGTTTTTGTGGCATGGAGAGCAAGACCATTCCTCTTGACATCTAGTTACCCCTGTGGTGGTGGTGGTGCATTCTTTGACAATTTGTGATAAGTTCCCCTGCTGCTGCACACAGTATGAAGTAATTTCAACAAAAACAGAGTTAACAAGCAGTTTCCTCCCCTGCACTGACTTCACTGTGAAGCACTCCTAAAAAAAGGATTAAAAAACAAACAACCAAAACACCTTCCTCTCTTCAAAAAGTTGTTTCTCTGCATTTATCTGTGACCCCCTTTTGTATTATTTCTTATCGCACTTGCTCACATCCCATTTCTAGAAGGTCAATATTTACCAGAAGTTGTGAAGCAGTTTACACTGGGTCAGCTGGGCAGTGCTGTTTGCAAGAGGTGACGGAAGAGGTTCCTGTCCTGTGTATACACAATGAGCAGCGTTGATTCCAACTTTATAACCACAGAGCTTGAATACAAGGGCCTGTTCTGAATGTTGTCAGCTATGCTGATATCCTAGAAATTCCCTGAATTTGCACTCTGGGCTACATAGCAGTTGTTCAATAAAAAGAAAACAAACTGAGAGCATCAACCGTTTTGAGTAATGAGAAATTATCTTTTGCTAAATGTAATTCTGATCATCTGTGGAAAACGCTGTGAAAACTTTGTGGGGGACTTCAAGTGCATGAAGGAGAGTAGTAAGGATTCCTGTTCCCATTTGTTTTGCCTTGAGAAACCTATTCCTTTAATTTTTATGAGTTTTCTACTGATACCTCCGTCATAGTTTTTAGTCATTACACACTCACATATTGCCCTTTTTGTTGTTGTTCTCTGTTTAGTGTAGAAAGGATGTGTAGAAATCCGCAATGTTGTATGAAATTAATCTATTTGAAAGAAGCATACAATCAAAAGGTAACATTTCCTTTTTTAAATTCTACATTGAGTGCAACCTCATTTATTTTTACTGGTACCTGAGGTCCTAGGCATGTAACTGATCATTTGCATTGTACATTTTAAGGACCTGTGAGATGTTGCTGTGTGTTTGTAACTCGTTTTGATTTTGTCCATCTGGTTTAGTTAGAAAGCAAAACTCAGCACAGCTAAACTTGAAATTGCAGATAGTGTAGGTGCCCCGCTGGAAACCAGCATACATTCCTTTCAGTCAATAATGATTTCCCTTCAGATTTAGGGGCCATCCAGTGAGGGCCACGGGCTGGAATGCTACATTGACTTCAGGTGTATCAGCCTCCAAATCCGCTGTGGAAGCTTCCTGTTGCAGCTTCTCAATGCCTTTTACAAATCACATCTGCATAAATGAGGACTAACTTTAGTGATCTCAGCGGAGTGCTGCTTGTGAGAGGTCGGAGCTGAGCATCTTGTGGCTTATGTAGTTCCTATATGACTTGAACCTCCAATATTACCAAGCTTATTTGTTCTTTAATAATATATTTGTGCAGGGATTAAACCGTTCCCCAAGCTGATTATAGCACAGATTTAGTTTTGATCGGACTACAAAATTTACAACATTTTGCTTGTGTGATGTGCAATGTTAAAACAAAACAAAACCAAACCTACATCCTTTCCCAAAAGCATAGTAAGTCTAGCGATTACTTGTTTCAGGCATTGTTAAAAGTATACTTGAAGAGAAGTAAGGAAACATGGCCAGTAGTAACAGCTTTATAGGAAAAGATCTGATATGTTCAACGAGCTAGGCAGTTAAGTGCATTTTGGCATTGTATTCATGTGATCCATAAAAGACGTTGTTTCCTCAGCATTATTTTCCTTCCCCGTTGCTACCTCAGTGATGATGTATGGAGGCAGAAAATACTGCTTCAGTAAACTGGGCTTATTTGCTTCACATCCAGAATGTCTGAAGAGCATGCTGGCTTTTTTTGTGCTCGTCTTGTGATGAAAAGGCTCCCGGTCTCTTTGTAAATGATTATGATGGGGGGGTGGTATATGGCACAGAGGTATTTCTTGAAAATAGTTTCTTGGCAAAAATTGTAATAAAGTAGACGTCCATTAACTGTGAACAATTTTTGATTTGTAACAGCAGTAATTGTATGCATACTGCTTGTCGATGCATGTTCTCACATATGGAATAAACCTAAAACCCTGCTATCTGAAGAGTTCTTCATTTCTGCTGATGTCCTCATTTTGTTTGAGACATCGTTTATTGGGGCAGCATGTAGGGCACAGTGAAACTTTCACGATGCAACCTGAAACTGGATGAAACAAACCTGAAGGTTGGATCAAGTTCACAAGAACATTTGCTGAGGTTTGTAAGTCTGGGTTGAATTTGCAGCCAATCTGTGCTCACTTACTGTGCGTCGAAAGAACCACGAGAGCTGTATTGGTTTCATATGGCTTCAGCCTTCACTCGTTCCACGTGACTGGTGTCTTCAGGAAGAGCTGGACATCGCTTGTTTCAACTCTGGTGAGTGAACTAAGGTACGAAGGAGGCAGAAATCAAGAGACTTTGGCACTGCCAAAAGCACGCAGAGGAAAGCCAGGCATAGGCACCCTCTCCCACCGTGTTTGATCAGCTCCCACTTGGTCATTCCTGGGCTGTAGGACACCGTGGCAGGAGAGGACCGTGCAGGCGCATTGGGGTTTTGGTGACAGGGAAAAGCTGATGAGTGGAAGTGGAGGTGACGTAGCTTCCCCTCCCGGATAGAAACGTGGGAGTTTTGTGGGAGGTCTCTTGGAGTCAGGGGAAAATGAAGGGGAAATTGTAACGGAGGGAGATGAGTGTTTGGGGGGAATAAAGGATGGAATGAGCTGAGATATGTGATGGCTGAAACATATAAATGAGAATTCAAGGGAGGGAACCCAAAGTGCCTCCAGGAGGAGTACTTCAGTGTGGTGGGTGGGAGCCAGCTTCTCATTTTGGCAGTTAGAGGCGGAAGGCACTCAATTTTTCATCACAGGGTTATTTCTAGATCTTTACAGAGCAATGTAGAAGGAAAGCTTTCTAGTTTGGATTGTCTCTAGTATATATAATCTTCCAACTGCTGGGCATCTCTTCAAAAACAAACAAACAAAAACACCCTTTATTTCCTCATCCTCAGCAGACACTTGCTGATGGTGTTGCCTGCAGCTCTCTGCTGTCACCTGTGAGTCACAGGAGCGAGTTGCATGGGTGCTTGTTTGAATGTCCAGGACTTGGTATCATTCTGCTGAGGTTATGCCACTAAAAAATTGTTTCCTTTCTATTCCTCTGTCAACTATGCCAAAATCAGCTTAGGTATCACTTGAAGCTGCTGAATTTTGGTTTAGTTAATTTCCAGTATATAGAAATACATGTGGCGAAAGAAAATTCAATAAGTGATCTCCCAAGAGATACGTAGGAAGCCTGGTTTTGGGGAATCCACCATACTTCAGGCCAGTAAGAGTTGTGGAACCTTCAGGCCCTTTTTTGACCAAGCCTACCAGTAGGACAGAGGTCTTAAAGTTAGATAAATTAATCTCATTTTCATCTAATAAATTCTTGGCTGAGCAAGAACGTCCCACATGAATGCTCCGTGTACTGAGGGAAGGGCCCCAGCTGTTGTCTGGCAGCGCGGCCCAGGACCAGCCGTGGCATGTAAGTGCTTTAAGAACACAGCCTTCTGGTATTTTTGCAGGTCACAGGCAATTTGTTCTCTGTTCATATCATCTAATACAAAGCTCTCTGCAGCCTTCTGTTTGGCACTCCAGTGTAAGATAGAAGCAGTTCTGGGGAGAACTTGTAAGAAGACACATCACCCAGATTAATGAAGAAGCCTGCCAAATTAAATCTTCCGGTTACTCTGGTGTCTGTATTCCTAAAGATGCTGTGTGCTGCAGACAAGTGTGCGCAAAGTTTGTGGAGCCGGAACTGGGATTGGGAATCCCATGGTAACTTTGATAGAGAGCAACATCCAAAAAGAAGAGTGGGCAGTGTGCTTAGTTCATTTGTAGCCCAAAATGTATGCTACCTTCCAGCCAGTGGTCCACGGGAGCTGAAATACATCGCGATTTCAGGTGACAGATACAGAAGACTCAGCTAGATAATCGCATTAACATCTACTTTGGGACATCAAGCCTGAAAGCTGCATACATAAAGATGGCATTCTGAGAAGACTTCTACATGAGGGCAGCAGAAAGTAGCATTTTGATGATCACGTCTGTGATGCAGCTTAGAGGAGAACAAAACCAGAGTTCCTGAGGGGTTTTTTGAGTGTTTTTTTCAGCCAAAGTGGCTCGGAGGTGTAAGGACCAGCCACCATTAGCCTGGTCGTTTTGGCAGCCTGAATGCACATTTGTATTCTTTTTTTCCTCCTGATTTCTTGTGAAAATGTAGTTAATACAACTCAGGCTGTGTCTCTGTGTTTTAGAGCATTTCTAATTCTCAGTGTATTGAGATTGTCCGTAGGGACAGACCTGATGTCTTGGAATTGACTTGTTGAGATGCTGGGTGATGGAAGAAGTGTCCCGTAGGTTACGAGGAGGTGGTGGGCTGTCAAAGGCTCCTCGCAGTGAGGTGTGTAGGATCTCACCAGATAGGGGAAGAGAGCGGGGACTGCCCAGAGGCCATGTTTGCACCTTACCCTTGTTCATGCATCGTAACCTTGAGCCTGAGCATGTGTATTTTTAGAGCCCTGCTAGGTGAGCTGCAGAGGGAGGTGTTTTGCATGAAATCCCTCCTGATGTCCCACTTCTGTAGAAGAAACGGTTCCAATCACTGTACTAAAGGGAACCATGCTGGCAGCAGCCAGCTTAAGATGAATGTACCCTCGCAGGTCTTCTGTTTATCATGTGGGGGGATGAAATGGGAGATGTTTAATATGTAAATTAGAGGACTAGTATAATAAATATTCACAGCAGCACATAAAACACCTAAATGTGTTTTTCCTCAAACGCTTCCTCTGTTAACCTCGCACAAGTTACAAACTGCGCTTTCCTTGCATCATTTGATTTTGGGGAAAGCCATTAGCGAAGGTACAAGGCCGTAAGTCAAGATGCTCAGGTTCTCTCCCCGTCCCATCAATTACCTGCGTCGTGAGCGGAGGCAGGTCATTTTTCTGCCCTTGGGTCACGTCCTAATCTGATGCTTTGGCTGCCTGTTGACAGATCTCTCCATGTCTGTTATAAGAAGTACTTTATTATCAGACAGGTGGTGTTGTCAATTGCCTTTCTCTAGCTGGTGTCTGTTTCTGCAGCATATTGAGAATTACAGTTAATAAGCTAATCAAATACAAGTGTGTTAATTTAATTTCAGTGAAGCAGATGTTGCTTTAAATTCCCCAATACATGACATAGAGATTAGTTTTTCAAGAGTGGACGAGATGGGCAATGTAATGTGAATTAAAGTAGGAATTTCCACATTAAGTGGGGACTCTGCCATGTTTGGTCAGCTTTTCTTCCCTCAGCTGTTCATTTTCCTGCGCATTTCTTCCACATTTGTAGTGTGGTTTAAAAAAGAAACAAAACTGTAAAGGTGTCCTGTCAAGGTTTGAAGTCTAGTAGCCTGCCCAGAAACATGCAGTACCACCAGATTTGAGATTTTAAATTTTTATTTTTTTTATTTTTTAGCACTTTTCAGAATTGTAGGCTGCTTTAGTGAACACAGATAACGAAAGTCCTAGGTGACGCCTTTACTTAGACGTACAACTGGAGTACGTACTGATCCATTCATTAGTGCTGAGAGATCCAGCTTGCAGTTTAAAGTACTGTCATTCCAGTGGAGCTGCTTGTACGTGGCATTCGCGTAATGGCTTAGATTTGCTGGCTCCCTGAACCTGCCATTTGTCAGAAAATGGGCATTTATGAACTTGAACGTATGGTACGTTTAAAATACCACTAAATTTAGGCTATGCACACTTCAGGAATCATATTCCAAGAAAACAAAATCAATTTGTAGTCTATTTTCATCATTTCTTTTTTCCTTTGTTTTTAAATAGCATTTGGTAAAAGCCTCAAAATATTACTGTGCATACTTAATGTATTATTCTTAGTTCTGTGGAATTAGTGGCTTTCAAATCCTAGTGATGGTGAGTGTTTTAGTCCAGATGGCCTCAGCTTAGTGTAATTTACCTTTTAATGTATGGCTTGCCAGCTGGGACAGCTCAGCCCGGGGTGAAATTTGCATAGACACCAGATATTTGTTACATGCCTGGAAAGGAAAGTGTGAGCAAGTTCGGGCTTATGCTAATACTTTGCTATCGCCACATGCTACTACTAAAGCAGCAAAAAAGAAAAAAGAATTACACTTTTCATTTGTTCTCAGCAGTTAAATGATGAGTCTCTGCCTTATAGAGATTAGATACGTTTCAGCGAGCTCTTCAGTACTGATGAAGCAGGAAGTGCTTTAATTGTGAAATCAGTTCACCTTGTTAAAATACTGCAGTTCTCGTCGAACAAATTAAGTTATAAAATACCGAATACGTGCACCAGGCATTTCCAGACCTCAAATAAATTTTCAGACAAAACAAACTAAAATATTATGGGAATTCACTTTTTAGAGCTTTTTTTATTATTATTCTAGCTCTATTTTTGTTCCAGTAGTTTTAAGAGATTAGAAATTACTGGTTCTAAACTAGTGCCACGCTATTCTTGTAAATGCCCCAATAACAACAATAATTAATATCCCCGCATTTGCATTTTAAACCACTCCATTTCCCTAGTCATCTATTACTTGGATTTAAAAATTCATTTCTAGTCAAAACTTGGCACAACGTTTCTGAATTCCATACTTTTTACCAGATGTAGAAATAAAAGCGAAAGAATTTGGCGTTTTTTCTTCCCCCATTAGAGGGTCCAATAAAGTATGATTTAAAACATGTCCCCGTTTTGATAGATTGCTTTTGGTTTTGCAGCTTCAGAATAGCTCTGATTTTAAAATACTAATAGCAGTCGGGGGGCAGCGGGGATGGTGTAGAGGGGAAGGTGGGGTACTGCTGATGACCGTAATGACGTGCAAGTTTCTGCCTTACAGCACACCGAGTACCCCCAGCTCCTTGGGGACTTCAGGGGAGCGGAGAACCCTAAGAGCACAGCCACCTTTTCCATTTGGCCACCGTTCAGTTTGCCACAGGAGTGGAGACAGCCTTGGTCACAAGCTTTGTAGGGTGCTGGTAGCAGCAGTCTTGAAATGGTTCTTGGAGGGAATCAGCCACTCACAAGTTTTCCAGAGGTGTGTCTGCTTTGGAATAATGTGTTGTCATCTATCATGTTTTTCATCTACATGCATCTCTTACAAAGATCTCGGTTTACCCAAACCTCAACTTGCTACAAAAGCCTGTGGTTTTCTATTGAACCTTTGGGAAGGAAATTTATTGGGTCCTGGCTGAAATTTGTGGATATTGAAAGAGACACCTTTGGAATGACTGATGCAAAATCACACTTGATGAGATGCAAGGTTGTATTCTGCTTCTGCTGTTTTAATTTTAGAAGATTGAATTTTCATTGGGGGAAACTTAAGAAATTTTGGCAATCATCAACAAAATGTCAGAAATATTTCCTGCTTTGGGTTGGTGGCCACGCAAAGGCCACCAGGATGCCAGGCAGAGCCTTACTCTGTGACACTGGGAATGTGCACATGGTTGATCGGCCGCAACACACGGAGCTGAGAGGCTGTTTCCCTGCTGGCTTGGGAAAAGTCTGTTGACATATTATTGGGTCTATATTAACGCATCAGCTTTATTTAGTCAGAAAACCTTTCTTCCAAGGCTGACTTCAGCTGATGCAAATAAATACTCCACCAGTGTATCTGCCATTGGTGGAATTGTACATTGGTGGCAGATTTTTGTCCAGAAATGCTGGGTTGCCCAAGGCATAGCTGTGAAAGTTGCATGGAACTCAAGTATGCGGGTTTCCCATGGATTAATGGGCATTGCCTCCACCTGAGGAGGTTAGGACAAACAGTGCTGTGGGATGACCAGACCAGGTTTGAAGCCTGCTTGCTGTCGATCTCCATGTTCATTACCAGCACAGATTTTTGGAGTATTTTGGCTTTGTTTCAAACAGTGCTGAGGTTTCAGGTCTGTCTTTGAAAGTGCCTTTTTCAAAATCCATAAACATGTGGCTGTGCACTCTTGCATCTCTGGAGGAGGGAAGGGAACAGCGTCAGCCTGCACCACTGGAAGGAAACTTCATGCCCTCCATGGAGTACAAGGTGCTCTGCTGCCCAAGTCACCGCTGCTGGCTTTGACAGAGTACAAGATGCTCACCCTCGGTGACTGGTCCTTCTTCATGCCTTGCATGAAAGAGAACACGGGTCTGCTAGGGCTGTTACATCGCCACGGTCTTGGCCAGCATAAAATAGTCATTACCTTAAGTGGATAAGGATTTAGGCTGTCACTGAGCCTGAAGAAGAAGGAAGTAGGAAAAGAAAAAAGAAAAACCCACCCTTGCCCTAAATATGTAAATATTGGCATACAGGAATAGACATTTAAAATTTATCACAGAAGTGAGAGCGCTTTGTGAGGCGGTGCCCCATCAGAATGACAAAAGAACAGGCATGTTTTGTAACTTGAAACTCAGGATTCCTTCCCATTTCTGTCTCCAGTGGTTAGAATTCTTCACTCTTACCAGATTACAAGTCCACAGGGACTTTTAAAACTACTTATTCAGACTTTACTGTTTTGGATGTACAAGAGTTAGTTGCATTAAGCTGTAGCTTGGAAAAAAAACTGAAACCATTTTTATAGCATTTTTAAAATAACTTTATTAAGGGATAGCATAAAAGATCACAGTTTCTCTATTTTTACAAGCCTGCTTTGAAAAGATAATAAAGCTACTACACAGGACATGTATTAGGCTGGTGATTAATGTGTCTGTGTGTTACAGCTCTGAATGCTCTGAAACCTACTTTATATTGGAATGAGTGAAAATGTCACACAGTGAAACAGCAGAGGAGGAATACAGTGCTAGGAAAACGACGTACGCAAGGCTCTCACCAAGTAACGTTTTACACATAGCAGCTTGGGCTAATCTTTGCTTTGCCTTCCGTATGGGGATCTCAGAGTACTTCACATCAAAGAGGAGCTCTGTTTTGACAGAGCACTTGGTAGGGCCTGGGTAACAGAGTTACACAGACCTCCGTGGGAAGCTGGGGCTCTAGGCTGGTCCAAAGAACACAGTGGAAGGTTTCAAGTAGTTTTTCTAGGATGATACTTTAATCACAGATCTCTGTATTTCAGGCCCTTGAATTGTGAATTAGCTTGGTTTTAAGATAAGATCCAGCTAAGTAAATGTTAGGATTGGGTGAGAAAGATGCTCGGTCAATCTTTTTCCTCCAGGAAAGGAGGTATCTCCTCCTTCAGACACCAAATAATTTAGGTTGAAAAGGATCCCTTGAGATTTTGTGGTCCAGCCCTGTGCTCAAACCGGGATTAACCCCATAACTAGATGAGTTTGACTGGGGTCTTGTCTTTTCTGGGCAGCCTTTTTCAGTGCCTAGTTATTCTCATTGTGAAACCTTTTTCTCTATATACGGTTGAAATTTTCTGTGCTACAACTTGTATCCGTTGGCATTTGCTGCTTCTGCTGTGCACAAACTTCTGAGAAGAGCCTGGTTCAGCCTTGTAGCTAGATGAAGCCAGCCAGCTTTCCCAGCTTCTTCACACCTTCCAGGCCTCGACCGTCTTTGTGCTTCCTGGCTGAACTACACTCCGTTTATCATTTGCCCTCCTTATTCAGCTTGCAGAAGAGGACACAGTCTTCCAGATCTGTCCTCCTAAGTGCCACAAAGAAGGGAGTAAGGGCTTCTCTTGACCAGCTGTCTGCAGTCTTTCTTAATGCAACCCAGGGCGTGGCTAGCCTGCATCGAGGCCACCTTGCCCTGCTGACGTGTCCCCTCCCTGAGCACCAAAATCCCTGTGTGCTTTTCTGAAGAGCTGCTGCTCACCCCATCAGTCCACAGCATGTACCTCAGCGTAGGCTTATTCTGTCCCAGGTACAAGGGTAGTCTTTGCCAAGAAACCTGCTGGGTTCTCTTTTAGAAGAAAGCCTCCAAGGAAAGGCGACGCGAGGACTGCGTTGCGGTGCTCGGTACGGATTTCTGGAAAGTGCCCGAGTTCTGGCAGCGCTGCGGAGCGGCTCCACCAGCTGCGGCTTCTTCCAGACCTCAGGGGAAATCCTGCAGACAGCAGAACACGGCAAAAGGGAAGCCGTGACTTTATAAGGGATCAGCGGGAGAAATTCGATACCCTCCTGTCGCTCTCAAGATGATGTCCCGTTATTTAGCGGCTCTAAAGGCTGTGTTTGAGCACGGGAGATTTCTGCTGCAAGGCTGTGATCCATTCCCTGTTTTGTTTAGAAGGAGAAGGGTGGGTTTTGCAGTGTTAAAATGCTGCTTTTCTGTCATCAGTTCTGTGCATTTTCTGAGACCTTGCTGACAGCAGTGATCTTCAAAATGCTGTGCTTAACTATACAGGAGCATCTAGATAAAAATTAAAAGTTAAAAAATTAAAAAGATGGAAGATCAGGCAGGGGTAGGTGACAAGAAGTCTGTTGTATGTGCCTTGCTGGTAAGCACCAGAAGCTGGGCGCTCGGGCATCAGGTTTTCAGTTGCCAACTCACCCAAACTTTTGTGAGGGTTTTTCTCAGGGCGGTGTGCCTCTGAGGGCTTGTAAGAACAGCTCAGGTAACCTGGTGAGCTTACGTCTTTGGTGAAATTTATTTCAATTACAGATAGAGCCGCTAAGTATTCTAATATGTACGTCGCTAATAGTTTAAAAAAACATGAAGGGTTAAGGGCCATGTGTTCTCCCAGGCACTGAACTTTAGCAAACTGATGCATTTGTTGTAAAATCTTGTGCGTTTGCGTGTAGCCCCCCCACCCACCCGCAGAAGCACGAGTGTGTGCTGCAGAACCACAGGCTGCAGGCGAGGCTGTGTGGTCTTACAGCAGCATGGGAGGAGTCAGGTCAAAGGCAAACTTTTACACATGCACTGTGCTACCGAGGGGAGAGGAAGCCGTAAACCAGCAAAGGACTGCCTTCCTTCAGCGCTGGCTCTTTTAGTTTCCCCTTCTGCAGCTGAGGAATCCCCCTCCCTTCTCCGTGTCTGGTGGAAGAACACAGATGCAATATTAGAGAGCCAGCGGAGCTGTGCTAATAGGTTTGAAGTCTAAAAGGAGAAACCATCCTGCAGAGCCTGCCCTGTAGATTTCACTGCCTGAGCTGCATTCCGTGGAATACAAACCACGCTGGATGTATGCGTTATGATGTATGTGAAAATAAGTCAGGCAGTGAGACGAACAGCAGGGTATTTTCTGGAGAGATCAGCACTTCTAGATGCCAGACGTGGTTACAGTAATCTCATATTTAAGGAATACAAATTGGAACCTGATCTGAACATAGCCTGACAGTAAAAGTATCTTAATTAATACAGCTACAGTTTGTTGCACAAATTCTGCTGTTTGCTATGTGTCGATGTGAATCAAGAGCATTTTCATTATTCCTTTTGAATGCATGTAAGCATAAGAGAAAAGAGGACAGTGTAGTGTGTTTAGTCTGATCTTGGGTGTGAAATTTCCAGATTGATGTGTTTTCAACAAGAGTGTGAAAGATGCCTGGTTATGTGACTTTTGTACGTCGTCTTTGAATGGTTTGGTGCTATCTAATATTTTTGGGCCAGCTCTACTGGAGGATATAGAAATTCTACTGGATTGTCACAGCAACTAGTTCAGCTTCCAAAGAACAAAGAGAAACTCTGGTTTTATGTCAAGGCAAAACAGTGTGAAATCTTGGTATTCAGCTTCATCTTTTTAAAGTATGATGGTTATGCCTGCACACCTCTGAAGCACTTAGGAGGAGGCTCTTAGAGGACTTTTAAAGAGCAGTCAAGAACATTTTCTTTGCAGAGAAATAAAGAATGCTTCTGAAGGGTGATGGCTAAAGGTTAAGTGCAGCCTGAAAGAAAACCAGGCCATGTAGAACTTGTGAAACATTTGATTTCAATATTTGCTGTACTAATTTGACAAACTATTGGCACAAAGATCAGGTCATGACACTGAGCTCACTGATGAAGGAAGAAATAACGCAGCGCTGAAATATCTTCTTTCAAAGCTTTCTATATATATATATATACTTTTTTTTTTTCAAAGTTTGGGGATTCATTTCATTTCATTTACAGCTGGGATTGCAATCTCCTTGCTTCATTTCAGAGAACCATCGCGTCTGAACCAGATATTCCTCTCTGCTGTGGGACCGTTTCAGAGGATATGTTATTGGAAGAATGTTATGCAACTTGATATAGACATTTGAATCTGTTCCATCTCCTTGATTTATAAACTGACACCATCTTCACAAGTTTTTCATTTGTAGTGAGATAGACTGGTTTCTCAGCATTTGGAATCATTTAACTGAGCAAGGAACTTAGCCTGCAAACTTGTGTGCAAGACTGGGCGGTATTTTAGTTTTGCTTCCTGAGTATGAGTCTTGGTTGTCAGTCTGCTATGGTCTTTAATCCTGCATGGTGCTGTTACTGGGCTTTGCATGATTAAAACTGAACAAGAAAAGAATAACCCAAGCAGCGAACAGAGCTGCGTTAATAAGAACTACCTTGGGCACAGCGACCATCACAAAACGGCTGGAGGAAAATGTCACAAAAGGTTTTTTCATGTGCATCAGGGTTTTTTCTTAAGACCAAATCTTAGCTAAAGTATTCAGTGTCCACTTGTTGGCTTTATTTATCTCCTCGCGTGCTTCACAGCTTTCCTATCTGTCCTATAACCTTCATTTTTCTTTGGCTTGTTTCTGTTTATGGTAAGAAATGGCATCGTGGTTTACCTCTGTCATTCACTTTGAAACCAGTCTGAAGAATTCATCAGTCTTGCCCTTTCTTCAAGAAGACATGAACTTTAACCACTTAAGAGCAGCAAATGTATTTGGGGAATTGGTTGAACAAGGCATTGTTGAACGGAAACATTTTTTCCCCTTATTTTTCCCTTCTTCCTGCTGCACACAGCTCTTTTGCAGGAGCTGATGACATGGGAGTGCCGGTTGTCGGCGTTATTCAAGAATATCTTCCCCAAGTACAACACATCATCACAGTTCCCTTCTCGCCCTGTTTAAACAACCATATCCTTGGTAACAGCACTGTAGGAGATGTAGCTCAGTGTGCACTCTCCAAAAATCTCATTCCATGCAACTGGGAAAAATTTTAAGTGATTTTTGTGCCAACTTGTGCTTTCAGAAATAAATGATATTACAGGGCAAATATGCATCAGCTCTGTAAATGACAGGGCTTTGACTGATACTGCACTCTGCAGAGCCCGATGCTTTTATCAACTGCAGGCAGCCAGAAGGTAGCTGGAGTGGAATGACTGGTACCAGACTTTTCCAATCTTCAATCTCTAGCGCAGCATCTGGGGGTGTGTTGTAAGCTTCTTGCATGATCCCCTGCTATAGGCGTCCCTGCACAGCTCTGAGGGAGCAGGAAGGCTGAACTGTGCTGAGCGGTTTTGAACTTTTCTCTCTTTACCATACGTGCTAGCCTTAAACGTGCCTTAATAGCCTTAAAAGGAGGGACGAAGGATGGAAGAAGCTCTCCTCACATGGGTCAAAATTGCATTCCTGTCCCCTTCTGATGTGAAATAAATGCCTAGCCCTACCAGTGTGGATGACCTGTAGGGTCCATTAGCAGGGGAAGTCAATAAAATGCATCACAATTAACTATGTCTTGTTGATCTCCCACTGACTGGAGCTGCAGCGGATAATTGTCTGGTGGTGGGAGTTTTGCCATGACTAGCTTTATCATTTTGTCAGTTTGCTAATAAAAGGTCAGCAAAGGTACAAAGAACCCAAGATTTACATATGGCAGATAAGAAAGCATCATGGGAAGCCTGCCTTTGAGACGGCCCTGCGCGTTCGTTGCAATTGACACCCATGCTGTGATTCCATAATTGACAAGAAATGCTATTACTAAGCGGATCTGCTGAGATAATTAGGATTCAGGGTTGCATTTTTAATCTGACTTGAGTCAGATAATTTATCACAGCAGTAGCAAGCTGTCAGGGTCACACAATAAATACTGATTATGGCTGAATAAAGATTAAGTGCAGCCTGCAAAAAAATTAGGCCAAGTAGTACTTAAGAAACATTTTATTTCAATATTTACCATGCTAATTTCATGTAATATTGGCAGAAAGATCATGTCTCTAAAATCAGCTTAGTTATGAAAGAAGATAATGCCGTGCAGGAGTGTCTGTCCTCCTTATCTGCTTAAGTCTTAAATGTAATTCCTAATTGATTGCAAAGAAACATTAATTTTGAAAAGGTGATTTAGCATGACTGTTCCATTCCTTTCACCACCGTAATTATTGGATGCTTCAAAAAAAAAAATACCCCATCCTGGAGGCAGACCTAATTTGTTAGCATTAGTACGATACCGTGCTTGTAATTTAACACAGCTCTTGTTTTTGGTTCACACATGGACAGTTTATGGCACTTTCATTTAATTAAAGAAACCCGTTTATTAAAAGAGGCGACGTCCAGAAACGCTTTTGAAAGCCGTTTGCAAGCCAGCACTTTTCGCACAGCACACTTGCCACGTGCACCTTGAGCTTCCGAAGGGTGCAAGATGAGGTGGGAACATCAGCATTTGTGAACGCGGTCTGTTTTCGTGACAAAAGCTACTGCAAAGATGACCACTTAATCCACGGGTGCTGTATCCGAAAGGCATTTCAAGAGCTGCTGAAATGCAGGAGCTTCCCCAAGAGTGCGTGCTCTTCCCCATTAGGCCTCTTGTGCCTCTTTAGCAATAGAAAGCGGCTTTAGCTGCCACGTTTAGGTGATGGGTGTGTGTCTTGAGATTAACACGCTTGCGTTTTAGAGTCCTGTTTGATTTGATTTGTGGCACTGAGTATTTCATGCAGAGTGGCTGATGTTTCCACTTCTTGGTCAGCAGCATTCGTGGCTAACTCGTTCCTGTGGTGGAAACAGAGCTTGGGGGCCTTTGCAGTGCTAGGCCTCCAGTAGTTATCTGCTTAAGGAGAGCAATGATTACTGAAATTCTTTTGGGTGAAATTGAAAGAATGAAATACTGATACTTAAAACAAAAAAAAAAAATGTTACCAAATCTTAGGAATATATACATTTTAAGGGTAACTGTGGGGAATATAAAATAAGTATTTTTTGGTTCCAGAAAGTGAGTAGATGATTTTCTTTTCAGTTGTTAAAAGTCTTAATGATCTTTGAGCATATATTACTCTCTTTTACAGGGCTGTTTCATCATGAGATGCTCTCTGCTTTTGTCTTAGGAGAGAGAAAGGGAGGTCGATATCGCTGTGTGAGATCACAGCCTTTGGATCAGGAATGAGGGATTCCTCGGTGTTGACACTGTAAAGCATAGCTAGGAAATGTTTCCCCTTGAAGCCATGAAAACAATGAGGCGTTTTGGTAGGTGCATCAATAGCAAGTAACTCATTTGTGGAGCATAAAGCATCCAAGTCTCTATCAACATGAGTCTCCCTCGCAGCAGGCACTTGAAATAAAACTTCTGTGGCACCGACTCTTCTCCTCTCCCTCCTTCAGCCTGTAATCCTTCAAAATATCTCATTGCGGGCAGCGTTGTGTTACTTGTATGACTGCCAGAATGACATTCCCCTAACACTATTTTAAGATCAGTTTCTAGGTAATGAAGTGACTTGCTGCTCCACTTAAACAACGGGGAGCAGCTGGGTGTATCGGCGTAGCATTCAGCCCTTTCCTTGTGGGAACACCACGCTGTGTGTGAGGCTCTTGCTTGGGCCACAGGATATTAAAGCCGAGGCTGAGGCCAGGCAGGAGAGCCGAGCAGTGTTGGCTGCAGCACATAAACAGTTTGCTACTATTGCCATTGGTCTGTGGGTGCTGAAGACCACTAAAACTCAGATACAGGCTGGAAGCTTTTATGGGCCCAGCAACCTACCCTGCCCCAGGCCGAGGTCGAGTTTTCAGATGAACATTGTTAATGTATTGTTAATTTTGTGTTAATAATGTAAACAACTCCTGGGGAGGTGTGAGCTCAAGTCTACACAGTGAAAGAGCTGTGTTTGCAAGCAGGTTGGGAATCACATCTGCTCAGAGGGCATTATTTAGGAATTTGGTTTCAAATAGTTCCTTTCATAGTCCAAGTACAAGGGACAGTGGCTGGAGTCGTGCCTGGAATAAAATAGGAAGGAGAAGGAGGCCGCTCCCTGGCAGCTCCGCGCCTGCAAGCCCGCTGGACTGCTGCTTCCTTGGGGTGCCTCTGGCAGGTAAGAAGAGGGGGGCAGCAGGGCAGGGGCGCGAGTGCCTGGGCAGTGAAGAGAGCAAATTAGGTCGGGCTTGGCTGACCTGAAGGTTCCACCTCTTGGGCGTCTCTTTGTGGAGCCCTCTCTCCCCATTCCCGCAGCTCACCCCGCTGTCCTCTGCTCTGAGTGGCCCCGAACTCACGCGGGGGTGCCTTAAGCACACCCACCTTGGCAGGGGCGCTGATGAATGCCCTCGGTGATTTTGCTCTCAGCACGCAGACGTCTCTCTAAGACCTGTTCTTGACAACGTGAGACTTTGCAGCTGATGAGCTGAGCAACGCACATAACCTGGAGCAATATTGGCAGAAGATGTGGTATCGACCTCCCTTTTTTTTTTGCCACGATGATCTATTTCTAATACCACTCCTACGTTAGGGGAACTCACTGAAATCTGTTGCAGCGTTTACAGGCGTGTTTGTCAAAAAGGTTGCTTGGTTTTGGAAGCGCCTTGTTAATTTACAAACAAGGAAGCCAAAGGATGTTGGTGGGTCAGAGGAAGAGATAACATTTGTCTGTCTTCTGTAGTGGTCTCACACTGATGAATTGATGAAGTCTTAAACTTACTTGATACCATATGTTATGACAAATTAATTCCTTATAAAATAATGGGAGAATAAAATCAAAAGTGACTTGAGCACGTTTGTGCTCCTTGGTAGGAGCAGACTTTAATCATATCTCTGCGCACCGCTCAGCCATCCTGCAGTACAGCAGTTGTTGTAAAAGTACAGGTCGGGCTCAGGTAGGTCGGAAGGGGTTCTTCGCAGGGGAAGTAAGGTAAGATCAGAGCTGTCGCAGTGCACGTGGAGACTCACTTGGGACAGGGCGTGGGGCAGCGGGTTACAGGGAAAGCGGCCGTGTAAGGGAAGGTTAGGTCTCGTTTGGAGGCGATCAAAGTCGAGGAGGGAACAGCTTTGCTTTTAAGTGCTGTATGGAGAGTAAACAAGCAGAGAAGAGAACTATCTGAGGTGGTTTTAGTGACCTTGACGCTTCAGCTAGGTTAGAAAACAGAAATGCTGTATCTGCATACGCTTGCGTGCCCCGAAACTTCAGCAGCTACGAATAGGCTGGATAGTTTGTCACAGCTGCTTCAAACACTTCTAAAAATGCTTCTGTCCTTGGTGTGTTTGAAATACAGTATCACTTACTTACAGAGTGGAAAAATCAGGAGTATAGATGTATTCAGCGTTGAACCCCCGCCCTTTGATTCATACGGTACTGTGAGCTGCATGGAAATCCGAATGTGAGAAAATATGTATCGGGAGTTGGTTAGCCAATACTCAAGCGATGAAGAAATGCTGTGTTAAAATTTTATAATGCGTGTTACAGCTGTATAAATACGAATAAGGAATCCGTAACATCTCGGATGACTTTCTGCACTGTTTTAGATGGACCTTAGGTGGTGCTGTTGCATTTTTTTGCTTTCAGCTGCTGCTGTTTTTAAAGCTTTAATCATTTTTATTCTGCTTTGCTTTCTAGATCATACTAGGAAATTAAGAATAGTTGGCTACACTGATATTTGTAAAATTTACCAAGGTGGAACACTAAAACGTAACCACTTGTAGGCGAATTTCAGTTCTTAATTGGAAACACTTTAGCACCTTTATATAAGAAGGAAGTAATACCCACCTACGTTCATTGCACAAGGGATATCTTGTTCCACGTGTGCTGTTCCGCCTAACGGTGTATATCTGTGAGTATAACAACAAATTAAAGACACAAGATTGAGTAAAACCTCTCAGAAATTAAGCTCAACATGTGGGATTGATGCTGTAAGTTCACAAGTCTTTCAACTTTCCATATGGCTAATTAAAAAGAAGAAAGTGGCTGAATTTTAGAACAGAAATGTGTATGTCACATTGGCAACTCGCAGAGTGCCTCCTCTGTTAAAGGACCTATGCACAAGTTTTACATCCAATTTCCTGCCCTTATCTTCCTTATGCCAGCTCACAGTGTGGTTCATTGGGAAACAGTTTGCTTTTTTTTTTTTTTTTTTCCTTTTTTTCACAACATAAAAAAAAAATTCCCATGAAGGTTTTTTCCACTACAACTGCCTACCCTTTATGTTCTGCAGTCTGCCAAGCTTGCCAGAACTCAGCAGGTAGCCCACATGGTATGCATGTCTGTGTGAGAACGCTCCCCTGATGTGGACAAGATGTTGGTTGTAAAATGAAGCCAACATCTTGTCCACAAGTGTGCAAAAAAAAATCCTCAATCTGGACAGACGTGTTTTTGTAGGCTGAATGCATCGACTGTACTAATTCAAAGACTCAACCTTTTAAAACCAGGCAAAAATAACTATATCGTTAGAGTACCAAAACTGCTATCAATAGGGGTAAGCTGCAGATGTATTTGTTAATCTGAGACCGTTTGGTCAGCCTTTTCCTTCCCCTGTCTTTACAGTAATTCTGTTGGCATCTGTAACTTCAGGGGTTTTATCGCTGCTATTTTAGTCTCTGCAAGCTGGACAACGAATGTAACCCCAAGACTGTGGGCTAGGAAGGAACGACACGGTACTTCAGTGGAGAGGGAGATGCTGTAGGTTCAGCCTGTCGTTCACCCAGACCTCCCAACGCAGTGGATGTTTTTGCTCTGTTCCTATGTTCTGTGCATATGAGGAGGGAGGGAAGGGATAACGTGTAGACAGAGAGGGCTGGTAGTGGCAGATAATCTCAAACCAGGCTCTGGTACTCTGAACTCTGACATAAATGACTGAGGCAAAGATGTTTGCATAACCATAAAGAAAAAAAAAAGAAAAAAAAAAGCCCTGCAGGGTTATTCCCTGGAACTTTGTATGCCTCATATTTTCCAAACTGAAATCATCAAAATGTTCTGATTAGTTTAAAACTTGCAAGTATTAAGGTTGGATTTTCCTGTGTGAACAAACCAAAATATTGACACAAAACTTGAGGCTAAATTTTGATGCTGTCACTTAATTTAGGCTAAATTATGAAAAGGGACAGAATTTGGTTTAGTTTCACACTGGTCTTACCAGTCTGTGTCTGTGGTTTAAACTTTTATCTATCAGATTTTGAGGGTTTTTTGTTCTTTTTCTTTTTTTGCTAAAAAATTGAAAACTGTTACATTGCACCTACTGGTTCACATAGTGACTAAGGTTTATCTTCAGTTCTGGTCAAGATGAAAAATCCTGCTGATTCATACAGCTCACTTGGTGAGCCCCATAGGTAGGTTCCCTCGTTGTTTTAAAGAGCATGTTTTGAGATGACTTGATATTAAATATGCCTAGCTCGGGTGCCACTGTTTCTCCCTTGCGTGTTAGGTCCTGGGGCACCTGGGCTCCAGAGCATTTCCTGGGCTAGCATCCATCCTCTGTGGAGGTAACCTTTGAGCTGCAGTTGCCTCCTCTAGACTCTTTTAGGCTTGGTCAACACAGATCTTTTCTACTGATATTTTTTTTTCTCCTGATTTGTGCTAAGGCCCTGATTTTGCAAAATTTGGCATTGTAGTTCCATCAGAAGTTAGTGGAATCTGGGGATGCTTGACGTACCTGAACATTTTCAGTAACACTCATTCACAGCACTTACTTCAGACATTTAATTCGGTTTAGATATCTTTATAAATTTTTAAAAAGAACAACAATAAAAAAGCACATTTTTCTTGGCCAGTACACGTTACATATTTTCCATATACCTAACCTGTGCATACTTTTTTTTTTTTTTTGTAGACATAATGATCAACAGCTTTGAAAGAATCTGTAACTGTTTCAAATCCGCAAATTAATATCTGGGAAATGTTCGGGCATGTTCTTCTATACAATGCCTTTCATATCTGGATCATCCACATATACGGCTGGAGTGTGGCTGGTGTAAACAGCTTCTGGTTTTGTCTCTATGCATTTTGGTTTGAAAATTCACATTTCACATGATTTAAAAAATGAATTTTGGCATAGCAGTGTAATGGGAAGAGAGGATTATCTTGATTTTTTTTTTTTCTTTTTAAGAAAAGAGGAAACCTGTTATATTTTAGGGGATTGTCTTATGAATAGTTTATGCTCTATTGCAGGGAGGTAATTTTATAGTCATGCATAGCAGTGCATCAAGAAAGATCTCATAAAGGAGTGAAAAATGACTGCATGCTAGCGTTCAGTATGCAAGAAAAAATTACCAGCTACATAAAAGTCTCCTTGATCATGCATGACATTGCCCAGCTTATGAGATCTCGGGACTAAAGAGTAATCTATTTTTAAGTATGTAATTGTTTTTGGCAGGCAGGTATTTCTAAATACTGAACTGAACTTTCTTCTGCTCTGAGTCTACTGCAAATTGTGGGCTGCGCCCATTCTCATGATGGAAAAGGACTTTTTCATTTTTCTTCATAAATGTCAATTTTGAAGTTTCATTTCGGTCTATTACAGGTGAACATGGCTCATAATTTATGTGTTGTACTGACAGACTACAAATAATAATGTCTCTTGGAAGAGCAAGTCAGAAAATCACCCGGAGTATTAATTACAATTGTCAAGCAATGACTGGTCATAAATTTAATATCAAAGACCCAAAGTATCTTAAATGTTCTGTTAAAATATTTGCCCTTGAAATTGTGTGTTGGACAGTATGTATTCAAGTGTTACAGCGATAACTATTTTTCTGCTGGAAACATCTTTTTAAATAACAAATTGGTAGGAAAAGTGATTTTTTTTTTCTTTTATCCTTTTTAATCACTGTTACATTATCTAGCCAATACAAGAATTCTATAACTGCATGTCATTAAACTTAATTACTGGGTTTGGCTGCTTAATAACACTTCTGATGCACCTCAAAAGCTTAACGAGGCAAAGCTGCTTCTGCACGTGCGACGTACGGTGCGGCGTGGCTGAGGCACAGCATCCTCTGTGTGCCCGTGTCTCTGTTTGTAGCCCGTAAGCCGCATGTTTCGGAGGAGCAAGAGGCACGTGTACCCTGACCGAGGGCTCAGCATCCTGCATAGCGTCTGGGCTGCGAGGCCACGCGAGGTCAGCTTCTCCAAAGAAAGATCCCAGCTGGACTTCCCAGCGTAGACGGTGGGATTTTGCTCCAGCACAGAGGTAGTAAATGGGTAGGGCATGCAGGCACTGTATGTCCTGACCACCTCTTCCACGCCTTGCAGCCCGGTTGCTCTCGAGTTCCCCATGTGAAAGCAGCCCAGCTTTAAGCTTTCTCTTCCTGCCGTGGGCTGGAAGCTGCACGCTGCGCTATCTGCACAGCTTGCTGCACGCAGCTGGGAGGAGAGCCAAGCTCAGGCTGGAGCGCTAAGCTCAGGCGGCTTCCTGGGGTACCGGCTGAGGCGGCTGGGAGTTTTGGGCTCCATACCAACACTCAGGATTTTGTGTGAGGATTTCTAAGTGACTAGCGGTTTGGAGAAGCCAACTCTGTGCCTTTTTGCAAAGGCCTCATTTTCAGAGAATACTGCTGTTTTCGGAAAACGAGGCCACTTCTAGAGCTATTGAAAGTCCGTGGGATACAGAGAATATTCAGAGATTTGTCTGAAGTTCCAGTTGTGGTTGAACCAGCTAGAAACACAGCAAGAGGGGGTGGACCTGAATGTGGAGGGAAGCCTGTGAAATGGGTCGCGTGGAGGAAAATGAAGCTGAAGTGGGGTGAGTGGCAGAAGACACAGAAGGAGCTGGTGTTTATTGCAGGAGGAAGTTGAAGGAAGTGGTTTGCTTGCCCATAGGAAATCCAGCTTTGTTAGTTCTGTTCTTTACACAACTTTTTAATTTAAGCTGGATGGGTAGTGGACTCGCAATTAGGGAATAACATGGTGACAAACAGCTTCTAGGCTTTTGCACAGTGGAAGCCCTCTCTTTTTTCTCCTGCGTATCTTAGAAACTGTTCCCATGGTATTCTTCAAGCCCCACGTCTGGATCAGGGTATGAGAGTGGGGAATTGAAAGGCTTGTCATGCACAAAATTTATTTGAGGAATATTTGGAGAGAGTCCGTGATGAGGCAAGTCAGTCTGAGGCTGTCATCGCTTCCATTTGGCGCGGGCTGGTGGTGCTGCAGAAGGGGATGATTGCCTCTCCCCGCTGGGGCTGCCCGCTCCCTTCGGGTGCTGCCTGCGCGCATCCGATGCGGTTTTGCTCGGGTTGGTTTTCGCTTGGATCCAGGGCCGTGTTCCAGCTTGCCCACAAGTGCGCAAACACGGCTGCTGGGAAGGAAGAAGGAGCGGTGGTGAGAACGGGCAGGTTGGGGTGGAAGCGAGGTGGAGCCGCCCGCCATGCCCGGGCAGCAGCGGGGCGTTACGCCAGCTCCAGGGTTGTGAAACCAGCACCTCCAAAGGGGCAGCAGGAGGGTCTGAGCCCGGGGCAGCTGATAAAGAATGGTAAAAGACAAGCAGCAATAGCATCTTTAGGCCTTCTTAAAGCCATTAATATCATGTGTTATGTCACTGAAGTGCTTGATTTTTTTTAATAGTTACACTGTGTTTACTTCACATAGCACCAGCATTTCTTTGCTGTGTTTCACCATCCTCAAGTAAAAAGCAGTTGAGTATCCCTTCCCGGACCCAAGCAAGACAAAGAGGTGGGTAGATTTAGCAAGAAGGTGATGCATCGCTGGCAGTCATCTGGTTCTTGCTTCTCTTTATTCCCCTCCCCTTTTTCCCAGCAGATCAAAAATTACGAAAAGTCCTTGTGACTGTGCAAAGTTCGTTCTGCCAAGGAGTTGTTCACATGTATGTTTCTCCTTGGTCGTATTTCGTAAAAAAGATACTTGGGGTTCATACTGTTGTTTTGTTTCTGTTATTTAAAAAAAAAAAAAAAAAGTCTATCTTTCTCTCCAAACCATGTTCAGTCATTACAGTTTTATTGACACCTGACATTTAATATTGACAGCATAATACTGAGCCTTTTTTCCTCCCCTTTCTCTTTTTTTTCTCTCTTTATTGACTCCTATTAGAGCACTTCTTCAGGATTTAGAAGCATTATACTTGGGGGTGAAATCTGTATTAAAAGACATTTCTTGCCCTGAGAGGTTAGAGCCTGTAGTGCAAACTGTGATGCCAAGCAGGGACTTTGGGAGCTGGATAAAAGACCCTTGGAACATCCAAATAGGTTTGCCAGCAGGTGTTAGATGGCAACTTTGGTTGGTTGTTGTTTTTTTTTTTTAGTAAGGACTGGTTTTCACTGAGGTGAACTAGTCTGAAATAGGTGGAAATGTCCAAGAAAAAGCCCCTTAGTTAGTTGTCTTAGAGATGTTATCTCTTACTTGGGTTCAAGGCATATTGACAGTTAGATTGACTTTCCAGAAAAGATAAACACATTAAATTCAGGATTAGATTTGAACTGCAAGCAAGCAAACCAAATTTCATAATATTTAGAATCCCAAATACACCGTGGAGAAGTGCTCCATGGTTTTAATGCCACTACCCAAAATACAAAGACCAAGCTGCAGTAAAGCAAGTTGCTAACAGAAGACTTGCTACAGTTGGTTGATGTTACTCATGATGTATTTCCACACCACAATGTGATGTGGATGCCTGTCTTCTATTCCTGGTGGAAGACAAGCTGACAGTAGGGTAGAGTTCCTGGTGACCATCAGATATTGGATGTCATTCTCACCAGGGGGAGATTTCTTGGGGCCTGATCCTTTCTGAGGGCACAGCCCCATGTCACAGTGACACTGCTCCTGCAGGGACTGGGGGGGTCTGGGATTTGGGGTCTGGTAAGGATTTCAATACTTTTGGTTGTTTCATTATGGAAAAAAAAAAAAATAGGTCTGTCAGCTGGGAGGCATTAGTAAAATTGCAAATCTCTGTATGTAACGTTATGAAAGAGTTGCAGTGCTAGAATAGGTTAATGGGCATCTGCTGCTGCAGTTTGCTTCCTGAAAAGCAATGTGGATGCAGAAATCTGCACCCTGTTCTCAGCTCTTCTTGAGGGACTTTCTGTAAGCCTCTATCTCTTTTGCAAAGCAGAATGCCACTTATCGTGAAGCCTTGGCTGGTGTTAAAGACACTGAAGAACGAAGAAGCAGTAAAACTAGCACAGTTCATAAAAGTGACTTGGTTAGATGTGTTGGTTTTCAGATTCCCCCTGAAATTACGCAAAGGCTGTGTAGTTATCTGAGAGCTGGAGGGGGGGATCATTACATGGTTGTAAGATGCTTTTCATGCTCTTGAGAAATGAAAATGGGGAGAACAGAGACAGCCTGAGGCTCTGATCTTACCTTTCCTTCGTTGCTTTCCCATGTGAACTGGATCAGGGAGTTTACTTGAGGAATGTGTGACTTGTCCTGTAGAGCTGCTTCTCCTTGTTTTCCCTAGAATTGGCTTGGGAATCTTTAAAGATAAACATGTCCTTTATTTATTTATTTATTTATAATTGGCTTCAGTTCAGCCAGCCCGGTTGCCTGGGCAGTGGGGGGAGCCCTGTCATGCTTTTAGGTAAGTGGAGGACCACGTGAGCAAGTGGAGAGGGAACTTGGGACCTGAAAATGCGTATCCCACTGCCTAGTTCCAGATGCAATTTATAACATATGAGAATAATCAAGCCCTGAAAGGGCAAAAGCAGAACAAGAGGTCCCCTTGCATTCTTTACCGCAATCCGTTGTTAGTGTGGTCTTTTGCGTGTGAATAGCTGAGGAGTTCTAGATGGGAAGCTCAATACTTAAGGGCCAAATAAAATCTGCCGCATTGGATTAGGCTAAAAGGTAGTAAGAGCAGCCCCTGTTACAATTAGGTTTTATTTCTCATTAGAGTGTAAATTGCAAAAGATTGTCGGCAATAAATTTGGAATTAGCTTGATAAAAGGCACCTTCTACAACTTGTGAAATCTAATAAAAATCATTAATATGCCAAGATTCAGGATTTCTATAAAGGTTGAGTAAAATGTGGCTAAACCTAAATAAAATATTATTAATCATGTGTGTATTCTAGACTTAAGCCACGTTAGCAATTACATTTTCACTTCATTGTTCAGCAGTTGCAAATGTACCAAAAAAAATTTGGCAGAAGACTGTTGCTTAAGTGAAAACAGATAGCCTTAAACTTAGGAAAGACCTGAAGAAATGCTATTTAACTGTTAAATATATAAATAATCCCATTAACATTAGGAAGAGAGCAAACAATTATTTTCAGATTCTGTTATGACCTTGCATTAAAATAGAAGACTTTTCAGAATCTGTTTGTACAAGGCAAGTCCTGACTTCGGAGGCCAAGCAGTTTCCTCAAAGAGCTTGTTATTTGGGCTGCGTGTTTGTTGTCGTTGGAGGTGATGAGTTGTTTGGTGTAGGCTTTGTCATCCTGGCTTTCGGAAGCACGTGAATAGTAATGGGTTTCTAGATCAGAAGAACTGAAGAGCCAGAGGAAACCTAGAACTATATAAACTTGAGGAAAATGCTTGCTTTTACAAAGGCATTACAAAAGCCCCTGGGTGTATGTAGGGGCTAGTAGCTGCACTCAGAAACTCAGCTCAATGGGTTATTGCCAAAAAACAAAGAATGAAAGAGTGGGCAAGTCATCCAGAGGTTGGTTGGGGTTGCTTGTTTTAGGGTGGAATTGCCCTTCCCCGACTCTGTGCCTACAGGACAGATGGAGTGCATTACCCCAGCTGAGCTGCAGCCAGCCTTAGGCGCAACAGGTAGGAGAGAGGTTTTAATGCTTTCTTGCATTGCAGTAATGCCTGCAAGCAAATAAAATAGGAACTAGCTTTGTTTCAAACACCAGCAGAGAGAGATTTCCTCTAGAGGACCTGAAGTTAGCTGCTGCTTTCTCTGAGCTGGCTTGTCTCTACAATAAGCCCCCGTTTCACTACTATATGTGAAGAAAAACTAAGAATTCCCAGATTTGGCTTAACCTCTATACCAAAATTTCAAACTAGTTCTCATCTTCTTTTTTTCTTCTTCTTCTCTCATCAGAGTCCTACGTGTCCTGGTTTTAATTATTTAATGTTTTTTCATTTTGAAAAGATGACAGTGAGATAGTATCTTGTGAACCCAGAGGTGATGATTATCCCAACAGAGAAACCAGTTGTGGGCTCTTTCGTCAGTTCCTGGACGATGATGATAGAGGAATGGGAAAAGTACGTTCTGATTCAGCTGTTTATTCCCACATGTAGTTACTAGTTTCTTAGTGATGTTCGTTTCCTTGACTAAGAATTGCAAAACCAAGAACAACACTGGTAAAATAGCCAGAATACTTGAAAATGCTTTATTCCAAAGTGGAAATAAATGAGACGTGTCAAGAATTAAATTGTTATGGTTCTTTCTTCCTGCTGATTGTCTTGGTATTTTTTGTTTCAGAAACAAAAGCAAACAACAACACAGAAACAACTAATTTTCCAAGACCAGGTCCTGATTTTTAAAAGGCTAGGTTTGTACATCAAAACATCTCTTTTGTTTACCTGTGAAATTAAGTTTATGATGACAGTAGAGAGCTGTCATGGGAAGAGAACTGTGTTGATATTATACATCTTTTCTAGTCTATAATTTTGCATTTTGGAGTTAAAACTCTTATTGCATGTCTTCTGTGTTTGAGAAATCTCTCCAAGATCTGCCTAAAGTGCAAAAATGTGGTCATCTATTTTGCATATATATAAGTTGTATGAGCGTTGTCAATAGGCTGTAGCAAAGCTAAAATGTGTAAGTAGAAAATCCATGCTCTGGGGTATTTACATTGTGATTAACAGAAGAAGGTGCCATTCTTAGTAATCCTGAATTTGCAAATGAGCTGTGGCTTTGGTCCCTTCCTTCTTCACCATCAGAAAGGCAGAAGATACTTATGGTTTGGGGGACTGGGGGAGCAAAGAGATCCATGTTAGTGTGCACAGGAGCTTTGACATCAGGCAACCCAACCACAGCTTTCCCAGGACAGCGCTACAGATTTCTCTTAGCAGTGTGGTCTTCCCTTATTTGCTCTAAATAATTGCACTTTTTCCTAAGTATCTGATAGCAGATGGGTGCTCACATGGAAATGTGGTCTCAGAAATTTATTTTGTTAAAATTGTGGCCACCTTTTTACTTGTGGCCTCATGGGATATGCCGTATTCAAGCAACACACAGGTTAGAGGCCAACGCTCCGTAGGCACTAACAGCGGTGATACTTGCTGCTTTTGTACTCTACCCAAAAAATTATTCCAGAGCTTCAGTTTTGGCCTTCTTATCTTACTTATTCTGTGCAATTTCCCTGGCAAATTGAAGTACAGTGGACTCGAGGTAGATTAGTAGGTTTATCCATATTGCGTGGAGATGAGTTGGTGGGGACTTAGAAAGATGAACTTGTTTTCAGTGTTTGATCTAAGGAGGTTCCTGCCAGCCACACAGCCACATAATTGTTTCCTGCTCTCATTTCCTGAATGGCTCTAGAGAGACATTCCCAATTAACAGCTGTGAATAGGCCCCTAATCAATTCTATGTATCAGGGTTTACAAAGCATTTGATAGTACAGAAGGGATCCTTATGGTTATTTAGTCTTACTTGAGGCATGACACGGGCAAGAAAGTTCCCTTTCTACTTCTGCAAAGGAGTTGCATGAAGTGAGTTTGCTGCATGAGTGAGTATAGAGCAAATTTTGTACAATGTGACTTGAAACAAAGCATGCATTTTAGAAAAGCATCCAATAATAGTTTGAAGCCAAATGATCAACTTTTTTTCCTTACAACTAATGAGATGTTTTTTTAAATATATTTTTTCATTGAAAGTCAGAATGTTTCTAACTCCCATCCATTAGATCATGTTATCCCTTTGCTTATTTAAATGTATGGACCTTTATGTATGTTTATAATGCATAGTGAATGAATTCTAAGTTAGTCTTTGAAAAGTTAAGCGTTATTTAAAATGCTGCCTCTAAAATGCTGGCTGTTGTGGTGCTGGCGTGCTCTGGTGAAGGCTCTTTTTTCAGTGGCTAAAAACCATGAAGAGTTATTTTCCAATTTCTAGCTTGCTGTGATAGCCAAAGGAAGACAAGTCAACCACTGCATCAGCTCTTGGAAAGGAAATCAGCAGAACATCTCTATCTGGTTTAGCACCAGATCTTGGCAGAGAGGCAGCATTTTTGATAGTAAATCGGTTAATGTGGGTAATATTTTTAAGCTTGCATACATTGTTTTTCAGCGTGTTATGAACTAATGACAATCATTAGTCCATTGCTAAAGTGAGTCTTAAGTTCTCTGTTCTCATCTCTATTTTTGTTTTGTTTGCTTTACAGATTTTTAATGTGATAGTGACCAGATTGTTTTTGATAGCCTGATGTCATGGGCGATTGAACTGCTAGCTCTGTTTCTTCCATGAGCTCTCATTTGTTGATCACTGCCAATATTACACTGAGCAGCTTCCCTCCTCCACTCCTACATCGGTTGTGTGGGTTGGTGGATAGGAGGGTTGGTGTTCAGGGTTTTTGGTTCTTTTTCTGCTCCCTCAGAGTTTACTTTGAATTTTATGCTTTTGCTGTTCATGTTTCTGCCATTAAATCACGACACTGCGGTGTGGTTTTCCTCAGCTATGCTGAAGACATGCAAATTTTATTTTCTCTTAATCCTCATCACCTGTCCTCTCCTGCATTCTGCATGAGGAAAGCACTGGTATCGTTGAAACTGCTCTTTGGTCCATAAGAGTTAAGCAGTAATGCTGTGGGGAGGATGGGGGAGCAGTCTGTAGGTGTTGCTGGGACTTTAATCCCATAAACCACGCCAGCTCTTACTCAGCTCCTGTTCTCTTGGCAGTCTGGAGCGCCGAGGCGTGTGGTGTGCTAAAGTGCTTCTCCAGTCGTGCGCTGTCAGAGCAGACCAAGCGAGGGCGATGCTCCCTCCAGCTGGGGCGGCGCTGGGAGAGCTGAGGGTGTTGGTCTGGAAGAGTTTGCTCAGTGAGCTCACTGCATGCGGACACAGCCGGTGCCGTTCTGAGCTGGAGAGCTGGGCGGCGCCTTACCTTGAGATTTCGGGACAGTTCCACGAGGCCAGTGTTTTGGAACGAGAGTGTCATTTTACCTATTTATTTATTAACACTGAGCTTCCACGGGGGTGCAGTAGCTGAGCTTTTAACCCTCTTTTCCTGTCACGGTGGGGCTCCCGCTGGTGATACACCCAGCTGCACCACTCCTGGCTTTCCTCTCCACCCTTCCTCAGCCCGGTTCTGCTCATTTTAACTCACCTTCGCGGCGTCTTGTCCTGCAAATTTGTCACTGCTGTTTTGAATTGCTGCTGACAAGAATGTTAACACCCCTGGTACTGAGCCCTTTTATGGTAGCACTCCCATTTTATTCTACTTACCTTGGCTCCCAGTCAAGCACTGCGGTGACCCCGATGGTTTTGCTCCTCTGCATGAAGGACTCTAGCAGCGCTGAGGCTTGCTTGTGTTTGTGTTTGATTCTGCGAGTTGCTGAGCACCTCGGGCAAGTGTTTTCAATTACCCCGATGTCAGTGGGAGATGAGGATAAAAATGGTGCTGAGCTGCTCCAGCATGTTGCTGCTGTGTTGCCACTGAAAATAGGCCAGCCTGCATCGCCGTCGAGTTTATTATTGCTGAAGAGGGAAGGAGTTAACTTTGGGGGGGAAGCTGCTGGTGAAGTTTAGCACTAAGTGTCACAGTTTGTTCTCAATTTTTTATTTTCCATTTTTACTGTAGTTGGTAAACTACAATGCTTTACAACAATTTCCAGCAAAAGCAAGTAAAAATACTGCATCTACTTAAGTCCTGTGACTCTTCTAGGGTAAAGAATTTCCCAGTTGAGTAGCGTGTTCCGATTTCATTCCAATACATTTCATCTGAAAATATCATTTAGAGTTATCAAAGTAGGATTAAGTTAAGCTTTGCAATAATTATTCTGCAGCTATTGAAAAATTCCCTGAATCTGTTAGGTTGTATGGGACATCCGGGGCCTTTGGACAATACCAAAATCAATTTAAGATGCTTTTAACATATAAATTAGTGTATTTTATTACTCTCGTTTTCATAGTTGTAATTAAAATTCATATTTTTCTTAAATTTACATTTTGTTTTTTAAAAATTCAGACCTTTATGAGCCTTTTTTTGCGGAGAGGGGTATGAATCCTGCATAGAGGATTTTGTTATTTGTTCCTCTCGATTATGGAGCACAATAGATACTATGAGATAGTGAGGAATTTAAGTATTATAATGGATTATAAGTGAGCGTTCACTCACAACTTATGTAGGAAAATACTACAAAGGCATTTTCAGAGCTCTTCCCTTTATAGAAAAAGATTTGCGTCAAGGGGTAAGCATATCCAAGCAATCTAGAAAATCCCAGTGGCTTTAAAAATTCTTGAATAAAATCTGTTGGAAAGCGCACTGTTCCTATATTGTTTAGTCATGCTGTGAGTTTATTATAAAGAAGTGGCAATTCAAGTAGAAATTGGTTTCTGTGAATGAAAGCTGTTCATAAAATTGGCTTTGACAGAAAAAAAAAAAGGATGTTAAGATGGAAGGAAAAAGCAAATGATTATGGGAAGACACTGCATCACACAACCTTTGCACTTGTAGGTGTTAAAATTCCTTTTGCCACCTTTGAAATGTTCAAAGTGACAGTGTTTCTTTGTCACTCTCTACTTGTGAAAGACAGATTGCAATTATCTTTCAGTCATTCTGAACTGTGATCTGAGGTTTGCTTTAAGGCTTATGAATAGAACAGCCTATAGATTATTATTACTGATAAATACGGGGGGGGAAAAATCTTAAGAAGCTAGTTTTAGGAGCACCTGAAATGTTTTTGAGGACTTGGATTAAATCCAGGGACTATTTTTGAGAATTAAAAGCTCTTGTTTAACAATTTTCAAGATTCAAAGTTTTGTGTTGGTGCACGATCCTAAAAGCATGAAGTTTTATGTAGTAGTTCATCTGTAAATAAAAAGCCTTAGAATCCGCTGCCACTGGCTTACATTGACAGCAGTCCATAGGTTGTTTCCATGGGCAAATTGTAAAATGACTGCTCTGGTGCTTGACGTAGGTTTTAGGAAATGAAAAGTTCATGCATCTCTCCTCTCTCTTGGTATTTTGGGGGTAGTTTATGCAATAATACACCAAATGAGACTGGAAAGTGAACAGAGCGTGTGTGTGTAGGGGTTAACAGGTGTTAAGCCTGGAAAGAAAAAAAAAAAAAAAAAAAAAAAGTTTAATAAAATGAGTACCCAAAATATTAGGGGAAAAAAGTCCTTCCCTCTCCAAAGACAGTGCTGTCCTAATAATATGCAAAGTACATTTTGTGGAAACTCTTGTGAGAAAAAAGCAACCAGAAGTTACTTCATTGTCTGCTTTTTAACTCTAGCTGCCTCCTTGATGTCGCTGACGCTGGAGGCCTGCCCCTCTCGTGCTGCTCCCTGGCCAAAGGGCCACTTGGCCTGGGCCAGGGTTTGATGTGGAGCAATGCAATGAAGGTGAGAAATGCCCTGATGGATGTGCCCATGATGTGGGCACTTCTGCCCTTCTGCCCTCCAGAAGGGCAGAAGTGGCAGCACTTCTGGAGGCCTGGACCTGCGCCTTTCCACCAGCACAGCAGTTCTTCAGTGTAGGAGTTCAGCAGACCAGAGCCAACCCTCAATATTTTTCTCAGACCATAATGCACCAAATCTTGTCCTCTGGCTTCTAATGAACAACTTTTTAATATAATTTTGTAGACCATCAAGTTACCACGAAGCATACACTGTGGGAACCCCTGTTTTAGTTGACAGGGCCAGAGGAAAGTTTCAAGTCCCTGTAGTCAGCCAGGTCAGCTATTAAACACGGCTGATGTTTACACAGAGCTTGTTGGTGTGCTTTAGAATCTCCGTAGGATGAGCAGAAGTTCTGAACGTGAGGCATTTTATTGTGCCTGCTACTTGCAAGTAGGCAAAATGAAATAGGAATTTGAATATGTGTTGTGGAAGATACAGTGGGATAATGTCTTGAGTGCTGACCGAACACTGGAGGTGCTAGTCGTGGTGGTTTGAGGCTGTTTCTGAATTTGTCTTGCCATGTGCCCTCTGCTTGCATGTATTTCTGGAAGCAGAAATGGATGCAGAGAAACGTTGTCCTTGTCTGGTAATGTGTCTCAGGAATGACAACCTCAGAAATTCAAAAATCACATCAGACCTGATCACAAGTTATTATGACTCAAAAGTTGAGTAATAGCAAAGTTCCTCTTTGATTACTTTCTGGTTTGTGACCTTTCAAGATGTTCTCACAGTGTACTTGCAAATTGTCTCTGGAGTTTAAACAAAGTTAAAAAATACATATTTATTTGCAACTGCAGGGGTTAGATCATTTCCCTTTGTTACTAACTGCCATGGTTCTCTTCTCCAAACTGATTCTTTCATTAGGACTTACCTTAGAGAAACACTGGCAGACTTGGAATCATAGAAGTCAGTAACTCCATTGTATGCTGAATCTCATTATGAATCTTTCATGCTGTCTGAGCAAGAGCACTCCACAAGCTTTTTTATCTTGGTCATGTTGTTTGTTTTTTTAAAAACTTCCTTATTTGATTACTTTGGCACTTGAAAGCAGTGATTTCACTTGGCTATTAAAATGCAAAAAGAATATACATAGGTGCATAGTGAGCGTACATGTATTTCACTTGTATCTACTAAATATGCATGCAATAGTGCATATGTGCATACATGTATGTATTTGTATGTGTGTATTTTTATATGCACAGGTAGAAGTGGAAAATACAGTGCTACCTAAATTTGGGACATGGATTTTTAATGAGGGCAGATGACTTGAACTAGAGCAGCGGTGTGGTTTGGAAAGGGCGGGGATCAAAAGGACCCTGTGTGAGGAGGAGTGGTGGAATGATGCGTGGGGCACGCATCTCAGGTGGAGAGCCAGGCAGAAGCGCAAGTATGGATTGGTAGTGCATGTGAACGTAACTGGGGGGTAAGGGAAAACTGTACCTGCGGAGCTCTTTTCCAGAAGGGTAGTAAGTGGAAATGACGATGGTAAATCTACCAAAAGAGCTATGGAGATCAGTTAAAGCTCTCAGTTTATCTTTGATGCTGTAAGATTACATAAAGCAAAAACTGCAAAGATGAAAGAAGTGGATAAAATACGCTTCTTGGCACACGAACCAACTTAAAAATAATACAGGAAAATTACACCAGCACCCCCCCGGGTAACAGCTGGGTGTTTGAGCCGAGGCAGGCAGACACCGCTTCAGGCAGCATCGTAATGTGCACGTGCTGTGTGGATTTTGTAGGCAGACGCGAGGTGTGGTGGTGAAAAGTGAGTGTCAGTGCTTTAGAGTTCTTCTGAAGGATGTGACGGGTTCGACAGTTTCACCGTTCCTGTCGCGAATAGGCGCTGCTGGTGATATTTCTGAACTGATTTAAAACATGAAGGAGGTCGTGAAGAACTGGGACAGACCCTAAGTTTTGTTCCTCATTACAGACACGTCCTCCAAAGTGTCCTCGCTGTGGGGTATGCCAGGCACTCACCACACGGTTGGGGTGAGGGAGCCAGCTGTGGCTACGCACAGGGGGGCCACCAGACCCCTTCCCTGCCATCCCCTGGCATCAGGCAGGCGCTCTGCAGAGCACCTCCAAAATCCTCCAGGAGCTCTCCAGGCACCCCAGCTCGGCGGGCAGCCCGGTAGGTGCCAGCCATCCAGCGTGGGGTGCTCTGGGCCCTTGGGGGCCCGTCCCCGGCAGGTGGGCCTGGGGCTCGGGGCCGGGCGCGGCCTGCAGAGGGCTCTGTGAGACCGCCTTTGGGGCGGCGTGAGGGGGAGGGAGCGGCGGGGCGGCTGCCAGCGGTCTGGTCGCAGTCTGGTAAACAGACTAGGAATTGTGGGCTAAGTCCTTTTCCTCAGGCTTTGCACCAAGCCCGAGATCAGATGACTCAGTCCGGACTCATTATTTTAATAGCCTACAGCTAGTTCACATAGCAGCGGGAGTCCACAAAAAAGGCATTTAATTGTTGAAACTCAAACTGGTACATTGTAACTGCAGATTATAGTATTCGGATTTAAGTGATTCAAGTAATTTATAAAGCTTTTGCACAAGCAAACTGAAAGTTAAAATGCTGATATTGTAATAAAAAGTAAATAAAACATACTTTTGTACATTAAGACCCAATTAAAGAGCATGATTTCATTTAACAAACTTAAAACAGGCAGGTGATATTTGCCAACATTACTACAGCTGTGTTTTACATTAGGAAATTAATTAAAATGGTCATTTATACTTTTTTCCACTTGCGAGTATTAGGCCTTTCTGTATTACACCATATATTTTCTCTTCGGTCTTTGTGTTACGGTGCATTTGTAATCTGACTTGGCGGGCAGCATCTCAGCGTTGTTGTGTTTGTTGTTTTTTTTCCCCCGTACCTAATGAAAACCCGGCTTTCTGCAATAACGCCAGTGAAGCAGATCAAACAGGGCTGAAGGAACTTCCCTGCTGTCTGCCTGAGAGGCAGCGCGTTGTTAGTTATTCAGATGTCAGGCCTTTCTTCCGCATCCTAGCAGGGTTTCGCTGCTTCCAGCGGATCACTCCGAGCTGGAGGTGGGAGGGTGGCTGCCAGCGAGGGGAGCGATGGAAATGGTTTCGGTGAGACCGGGCGAAGCCAGGGAATTGGCTGCTTTCGTGTACGTGCCCGGTTCTGGTACGATAGCACACCCCGAGACTTAATGGGACAAATGGGACACCAAAGTTTTCAAAATGCAAATCTCCTTTTGTACCTCACAGCTGAATAATGGGACCTCGGGAGTTATTCTTGATTCTTAGGTACTTTTTTTTTTTTTCCTAATAATAGTGATTACATAATGAACTGTTAACTTTGTCAGTCATTCGTTCCTCCAGGCAAATCAGCTTGAAGTGTAGAAAGGTACATTTTAAAAATAGCATGCAATTACAGAAATGAGAGTTCATTCTTTTTGCATGAAAGAGCAAAAACCATGAATGATGGTTATCTTCTTCCTACTCTGCTTTCCCTTGTCTGCCTTCACCTTGAAGTTTCTTTCAGGAGGAATCTTTGACATCAGCTATTTTACAGATGTGTGACTAATTGCCACAGAGTCTGAAACACTGGGGCTGTTCGGTTTGCCATTTCAGTGAGGGTGAGTTGTTAGCAAGTTGCTATCATCCTTCCAAACAACTCACGATGCCTGAAAATTTGGTTTATTAAGACCAGACATTTCACATTCCTAATGTTAAGATTGCTGCAATTTTCCATTATAAGCTTCACCCCACCCAGTCCTCTGAATACAGATTTATAAATCAGTTTTTAAAAATGCTTTTCCATCTAAATCTTCACTTAACATTTTAAGCTTGGGACAGCATCTTTTGAGCTGAATGATCTTTCTTGATGGGAGAATTGTATTTTGTATCAGTGTCTTCCCAGATAGATGCAGTGTTTTGTTTAAAAATAAAATTAAACGGTGACTGCATTGTAAGAAATTTTGGGGGTCTTTGTATTTAAAAGACTATCAACAACTATAGGTTTTAAGAGCTTGTTTATTATGCAGGTTATTATTACCAGAGCTTCTTTTTGTCATATTTCAGTGGATGGGTATCTTGGATTTCTTACTGTAGCTGCTGATGGAGCCCAGTGTAGGCAGTATGTGATGCATTTCTGAAAGACTGAAAAATGTGTTGGTTAGTGTGTTTGACCAATACCGTATAAATTATTGAAGACTGGCTCATTTATGCAGATGATATTAGACATCCTGATAGCTAATAAGCAATGATTTGTGGTAGGATCTATTTCTGACTTCTTCCCTGATGAATCTGTCTTTGGGTGTTGACTTGAATTCTCAGAAGAACTTGGTATGAAATGACACAAGAATACCGTGACATAAATGGAACGTTACAGGAATAAAATACTTGACATTTCAGCTCCCTGCTTCTTAAAGTTAAAAGTCCTTGAGGCATCAATAAAACCAAACTAAGTCCAACAGTAAAAGTGGATGTCACGAATACACAGATCTATTTCTCTGTAGGGCTGACTGCAAGAACTTGTTTTTACATAAATAGTTACAATAAACTCTTCAAGAAGGAAAGAGGGTGGACCAGTAATGGAAAAAAATATGGTATTCTAAGTTAAGCACATCTGAAAGTAAAATGTCCTACTGGAACTAGGCAATTTGACAGTACTCGAGCCTGTGCAGTGAGCCAGAGCAGGGCTGGTACACTACTTAAGTCTCACATAAGAACTATTTTCAGATTTGAGTCAAACTTAGGAGATACAGATCCATTATTTCTTATTCTGTGAGCAGCCTAATTTCACCTTCTCCAAAGAGACTGGGTGTTAAAGATTAGAATTTCTACATTAAAAAAAAAAAAAAAAATCACTCTCTTGCACTTTCTTTCCATTAACATAAATGTGAAATTTTTATTCTGCCTTCAAGAATTTTGCATTTAGTTTATGTTAAAGTATAGAGTAGCCTAACAAGTCAAAAAAAAATCTTTAAAATATTTAAATGGAATAAGTGATATGTTAAGTTAGAGTATTACTGAAAAGATACTATCAGTAGTCTTTCGTGTGAGATCATATTAAGTTATTATAGTAACTTCCTGCCAAGTAAATTACTTTGTTCTTTTTGTATATGTGATGCAAATTTAAAAAGTGACAGTGTGGATTTTTAAAGTCATATTTTAAAAATATGACTTTAATATATGTCTTATGGGAAAAACTCTTATCGCTAAGACTTTGTATTTCACATTACTGATGTCTACTAGAATTCTCATTTTGAGTTCTGTAATATTTTATGGCTATAACATTGCTTTTTTTTTCTTGTATATTAGCTAGGATATAAACTGAAATGTAAGGATTCGTGAAGTTATATGTAACGATTAATTAAGCACTAATCCATAAAGTATCCATTGTTAGAAGCGGGCAATGACTGGTTTCTTCATTAGTGACCATAAGCAAAGCCACGGCTGACGGAGTGCCCTAACGAGCCAGTCACTAAATGCAGGGAGGATGTTCTATGAAATGACGACTGCTACGTTACGCTATAGGCAGGGGTTCGCTGCAGCCGTTTGAAAACCTAGCCCAAATGCGAGAAACGCTGCATGTGTTTCACGCCATCCAAATGCTTCTTTTTTGCCAACAGCAAAATTTTGGAATTAGCTTGATAACTAATAACTTGGCATAGAGGTAGAGCACAGCAGAGTATCATGCTGATCGGATGTGCTTCAGGGGGTTATCATAACTTCATAAACTCTTTATTTATTTATAAAAGAGATGACAGTATCGTGACAAATGGTGGTTGCCTTCCTGCATCTCACTCCCTGGAATTACAGAAATCTGAAATTGCAGATAAGTTATAGCTCCTTTCTGTAACTCGCTCTTTCACCTCAAAATAGAGTGGAAAAAGAGTGGCAAAGAAAGGAAGAGATAGAAATACGTTTCTAATGTTTGGGAAGTTACTGTTGCTTTCTTAAGTTGATTTCCTTGAGCTCTGTTGTTTTGTTTTTTCTTTTAAGCATAGAAATATTATTTGTTTATTTTAACAAAGGCAGAAAGCCCTTGTGGGCTCATCTTCTTCTAGTCTCCATCATCAGTCCACAGCATAAGTAATGAATTTTTACTTATGTTACTCATGAAACATCCGAAAAAAAGACTTCATCTTTCCCGGTTACATTATTGTTCTGAAGCTTTCTGTGTAGTGCAGAATTTTTCTGTCAATGTAATTATAAATAAATAAATCAGTTATAGTCCTGGATTTTGCATTTTCTGCGTGGCCTACACAAATTGAAGGAATAAAAGGTCAAAATGCCATTTTTGCTATAAATAAATAACATCCTTTTTTGGAAGGTTCAGAACAAAATATTTATTTCTAAGTAAACAGCTGCTTTTATGGTGGGGAAATGTACAACACTGGTTTTTTTTGTTACTATTTTTTAAATTAATTTAATTACTTCGGTGCCCTGTGAAAAGTTGATACAGGACAATAAGTGTCCTGCAAACAGAATGGAGGGGGAAAAAAAGGCAGAAAAAGTCTTTGCAAAACAGGAAATATTAATGTAGAAAACTGGGAAGGTAGGGCTTATATCCAGTGTTAATTATTTACATTAACCTAAATATGACATCTAATTCAACTGAAGTTTGTCTGTTTATTCATGAAATAGAGACACTAAATTCCTCTTCTGTACTTTCAACCCTGCTAGTATTGACCAACTGCAAATAAACACACGTTTTACTCTAGGCAAGTATATGGTTTGGGATGATTAAGTAATTGCTGCTTTATTTTCGTTCATTTGGAGTGATAATAGATTATTTGGCATGTCACCGTCCATTAGCTCCACTTACATATGTTTAAATGTGAAATTACTCAATCTTCTGAATCAATTTTCCATGCTAGAAGCATAAAACATGTACTTGGTGGGTATTTTATTGTATCTTTTAAGAATGTGTGTGACGAGCAGACAATTAAATGAGATGCAGTGAACTCGTGCTCATATTGAACAGATTTCCCCAGGTTGCACCCTGAGCCTAGTGACAGCAGTTTGAATAAGACTGCATGTTGGATTGTGGTCTTACCAGTGCTGTAACAAAAATGAAATGCAAAGTCTGTTTTTCACCTTTTTTGTTACATGTGCATCCTCATAATCTGTAATACAGCTGCTGAAGATGCACGTGTTCAGAATACTGTTGTGTATTACTTTATATCTGGTTTTGTGGTGATAGTATTAACATCTTGAGAAAATAGTCTGAATAATGGAAATGAAAGACTTGTACAGCTCTAAATTATTCCTGGGACTAATAATAAAAAGAAAACTGATTCTGGCCTGTCTATCTGAGATAGTCATCAGTTTGTCAGAAATATTCCTTATTTAGGCCATAGGGAAGGCTTTTAACACATCAGTCGGAGTAAGACTAGCGCTGAGAATGAACACTGAATTCCTTTGTAAGACCCGATCTCATGAATGTGCCATGCTGAAGCCCAACACAGATGCCTTGTATTTTTATACTGCATCTTGGGCTGGAAGAGTTCTTTTCCTGAAACTGAGAAAAGCCCTGTAATGAGTTATTCGATCTGTTTAGGGTCTGTTATGAAATACAGGGTTTAGGGAATAATCAAGAGGGAATTATTATTTTGTGTTTTTTTTTTTTTTTCTTCCCCATTTTTGGATTTTTTTTGTGAGATCAGAAAAAAAAAGCTAAGGGGAGTTTCATACAAATCACACATTTTAGCACCACGCGGATACTGGCGGAGGAATGTGTGTGATTATGCACGCGTCTTTATTGGGCTTTGTCACACTGACACTTCTTTTTAGGGTTTTGCTAGGACTGTAATGGAAGATGTCTAAAGGAAAAGATGGTTGATAGCTTCTGTGAAGCAACAGAGATTTTGTTCCAGTGTGTTTTTGCAGGATACTTCTGTTTCCCCCAGACTACAAAGGAAGGTACGTGAAAGTGCTCAGGAGGTTCCTCAAATAATTTGAGTAATGGTATGAAACTTGCTTATATATTTCTTTCCTCGTTATCACATAAATAGTGTGCAAGGCATTACTGAGGGCACGGATTGTCTTTGCTTTGGCCCAGTTTTGTGAAGGTCATCTGAGAAAAGCCTTTCATCCTTCCCAGGAGACAAGGCAGCCTACTGCTGAGCTCCAGCAGTTAACATTTCACTAGATCTCTGCTTAACCCAATAATGGTTCAGCTTAGCAATTGTCTCCTCTCCCAGCTGAACCAAACCTCACTGCTCTGTAGAGGCAGCACAGGGTGTGGGGGACAGACAGTTCCTAAGAGGTTTCAGGGTCCACAGAGCCCCACCCTGCTGAAATAGGGTCCCCCCATGAGAAATGGACCCTCCTAACGCCCTCCTCAAAGTAGAGGTCTCCTGAAGTTTTAACATACTGTGCTACTAGAGGGGCTTCCCACCTAGCATTTTTTTAATTCCTAAACGCTACTGATGTGAGGAGGAATGCTAGGAGCTAACCTTAGCATCCCCACCTCCTCCTTCCTCTTGGTTCAGCAGTGGCAAAGAACTGCACGAACATCTGGGGACAAAAGTGGAAAAAGATTGAGAGGAAAATCCAATACATAACCAGCACTTTGCTCTGGTAGGGGTAAAGCCTAGCAGGAGAATCAATATGTGGCCTTCAGTAGGTAGTTAAGCTAGCGTGTGGCCCATCTGAGAAGTGAATTTCACCATTTCCAAACAAAATATAATACAACCAGAAGATAACAAATCTGCTGTAAAGCACCTTGGATTTTTTCTCCTCTTTCCAGTCAATCTTGAAGTTGACCAACTGTTGGGTTAAGGAGCAGCCTACTGAAATATCAGTGGTAGAAGCTCAGCAGCTTGGTTTCTCATGTTCTGGGAAAGGCGAGGAGCTTTTCCCAGTGCAGGTTAACAAAATCAGGCAAACATGAAGATGAACTGAATGTCAGTATCAATATTTTTCCATAATTATCTGTGTGATAATGAGAAGAAGGGTCAGAACTAATTCTGTTCTACTACTTTTTACTGTTATACTCTAGTACAACGTGTCATTGGTGAGGCACAGGAGAAGGTGTATGTATTACTGTCAAGTAGCGCTATTATCATTACTTTTTTTAAGCTTGGCTGCAGTCAATGGAGTGGTCCTGGGCATGAGCATCTCCGCTGTGTAATCTGCTTGCTCTGCAAGCTCAGAATATTCACCCTCCCCTCTCTTGTGTGGGCTTGCAGGAGTTGGAAAATGATAGACTTGCGATTGTGTTGTCTTGAACTGCTGGTGTGTGTTTTAGAGACGAGATCATGAAGAAACCAAGGTTAGCAAATTAATATTCAGTTGCACAAAGTTGCACCATTTTCACTGTCCATATAAATGTTTGTGGACATACATCAGGCCAAAGAGGGCTAGTTTCCCGCATCTACAAGTTGCAACAGCGAGGAAGAGGAGGAAAGAACCTCTTACCCTAATGACCATTAGTAACAAAATGGATTCCATAGGGCAACCTGTTTTTATGACTGCCCTTACCCTCGCTTCAGGTGTATGAGTACAGAAGGCTTCAACTATCTCAGAATTGAGCGCAGTAAGAGTTTTCTGATAAACTAACCCCAACATCATGGAGTGAGTCACACGGGGGCATGATCCTGAAGCAGTCCATGCGAGTAGTATATTTAGATGGCTCAGGGAAATTTCTGGGAGCGTGCTTCTGCTTCTGCACACTCTCAATTGCAAAGCTGGTTTTGGCATGGGGGTTGGGAGGGAGGAGCACTCACAAACATTGCACAGGGTTGATTTTAAAAGACCGTTTTCATTTGAATGTCACCTCTGCTTTTTTGTGAGTTCTTTGTTATTGTTGTTACCAACAGTTCGTGCTGTTTGTATCACATTGCCACCTATATGGAAGGTTGTGCAATACTTTCCATTATAGGACTGTTTCAGTTGCTTATTATGTTGCCAACATTCAGCTGTTTGGGCTGAATTTTTCCATGCTGGGTGTCTCCTTCAGGCAGAATTTGTTGGGAAAGTTTCAATAAAAATACTTGAACCATTCCAGGGAATGAGAGGAGGGGGAAATACTATATTTTACTCATGTTTATTGCAGTTTGCTGCAAGCGCTTGGTTCGGAAATCATTGCACCTACGTGTTTTGGAGCAGGGATTTGAATTATTAGGAAGTTGAAAGGGAGAAAAAAGAAAAAGTGGGCTAGAAGAGGTTTCTTTCTAAGGAATAGGCTCCTTCCTGATGTTGTGAACCATCTGCAAGGAAGCACACAAACCCTACGCTTGTCAAAACAGGATCAGTGAATGGCAGGGAACTGAATGATTATTCTCTCCGTTCCGCTGCACCTATGTGGTATGTTGCACTTGGAGAGAGAGAGAGAGAATTACGAGGTGCAAACACAATCCTCTGCAATAGGGAACACGGCTATACGACCTGGAGGGCAAGGTTATGGAGCTGGGAATACAGCTTGAGAAGAGCAGAGGGAGACTTGCTCAGCAAAAAGATAGCGAGAGAGACTATTAAGCAACGAGGTGAGATATGACCTAAGTGGTCTTATGGCAGCCTTCTTTAGTTACAGTTCATTGTCTGTTCCCCATACATCTTGGTGCATTTAAATGAGGCAGGGAAAATTTTATGCAGTTGTGTAATTTAGAGACCAATATTCAACCTTAAATCCAATGGGTTTCATTTCTGTGCACTTGATGCTGCAACCATAATGTACCTTCAACATGAAAATGAAAGCTTCAGGCGGAAATGTCATTCTATACCCATCATTAAAATGCTTATGTTGTAGGCTTTGAAGAACACCACCATCATTAAGCATGAGTATAATATTGTGTTTCAAGTAAAATGTTGTGTATCAATCTATTCAGCCAAACTTTCTTTTCAAAAGCTCAGCACTGCCAGTGCTTCAGCAAACACATGTAAGGGACGATTTGGATCTGAAAAAGTTAATTTCGTACTTCGCATATCAGGAACTGACCTTCCCACCAGACTCTGCCTTCTGTTTCTCTCAGGTTCACAATGTAGACAACAAACGACATTTTGGGACAAACCCAACGTGCTCAGCCCAAATGGGAGAGAATTAAGAGGACAGGGAGAAGTTTCAGCTATAACTTCAATTTTCCTGATTTTTATGGACTTCAACCAGACTGGTTATACCTCAATATTATTTTAACATTGTTATTTGTGGCTGAGTTTATTAAATAACGGCGTTCATGCTGGTGCTTTTAACATCTCACACTTGAGGTTATCATCCAAGTTTTCAAGGATTTATTATGTTGCCATGACGTTTTCATGAGGAATAAGGCTTCCCATCCAGAAGCAAGCACACATCGTACTACAAATTCCAAAAATAGTGAATTAGATGTTTCCTGGTTAGAGGAAAGCAAATGTGTACTGAATGGCCATTTTATTGAGGTCCTTTTACTTTTTTTTTTCTTTAATGAAATGTAGAATTCTCTTTGGGGACTGTTTTGCCAATATCTGCACCCTTGTTGAGAGAAGAAAAACATAAAAACCGAACTGTTACTATGGATACCTGCTTTTTAAATATTAACTTCATAAAACTGCCATACCTGGGTTTGACATGATGCATTGTCTCGGTTTCAAAGAAGATAAGCCGTCATGTCATATACCTGTTTATTAAAGTCTGCAGCTTGTGTGTTGATGCTCCGTATCATGGCAAAGATCCACTTATTAATGCCTTCATGGTATGGATGGACAGGATACAGCTTTATTGTTCTACGGATAGTTAAATTTTTATGCCCTTGTGATTTGAGGCTGTGCTTAAGTACCTAAGTCTCTTTTTCAAAAGAGCAATTTTTGGAGATCCGGGCCAATTTTTTCTTTCATATTTGGCACACGTATCTAAAAGCCCAATTTCTTCCTTCCTTCCCTCCCTTTCCCTGTGCACCCCTTACTGTTCCTTCCCCAAGAGCTGTTTTTTCTTAGTTACCTCTCCAGAAATGCTATCAGGTCTGGACTCGTGGCCAGCAGAGTCTACACAGCTTCCACTCACAGCCTGGGGGTTGCAAGCAGTCGCAAAATGTGGGGTTTCCATGGAGCCTAAGTGGATATAGGGATTCATATTAATTTTACACTGTTGCTTGAGGTCCAGAGAAGGAACCAGACCGCCTCGTAGCACCATGTTGCAGATTCTGTGCCTGTGAGCCCCAGGTGTCAGTGACAATGCTGGTTCTTTTCAGTGCATCACAGCTTTTTGTCATTTCACGTGCAGTCAGTGCAGTACTGCGGCCTGCAGAGTGCGGGGGCTGCTCCTGTGGATGACGGCCGGATATAACCCTGACCCCTGTGACCGGCATGGCAGTATTCCCTCTGCCTCCCTTCCCTCGGGCCTGCTGCTAACTGTACATCTCCTCCTGCCTTGGATTTGGGACATTGATCAGGGCTTGCTGCCATGTCTTCTCTCAGGACAAGGCATGTTGACTCACACGACAGGCCCTTTGGTCACGCAGCAGGTAGAGTTGTCAGGTGACAAGAATTTGGGAGGGCTGGGTTAGCACCTGCAGAGCTGCTCACTCACTGAGCCCCAGCCCCAGCAGGATGGGGAGAAAACGGGAGGAGCAGGAGAGAGAAAACTCCTGGCTTGAAAGGAAGAGAGGGAGATGATTTACCAAGTACCGTCACAAGCAAAACAGACTCACCTTGGGGAATTAAACTTAATTTACTGCCAACTAGCAGAAATATTTAACTCCTGATTCAGGTATTGGTTATTAAGAAACAAAAGACAAGCACTAAAACATTTGGGGAGGGGAGCCACTCCCAGGCTTCGCTTCACTCGCAGGCCCACTTCACATCACGCCCCTCTGGTGCCTGCCTTTCTGGTCCCCATGGCACAGCTTCGCTCAGATACCTCTTCTCCCATGTTGTCACCACCGATGGTCACGCTCACTCCCTTCAGTGAGGCAGCAAGTGGGACTGGGGTCAGGATGCCGTGGTTTCCCTCTGCTGCTCCAAGCTCTTCTCACAGAGGTCCCCAGCACCTCACCCTGCTACCAAAACTGTGCCACCTACACCCAGTACAGCAACTCAACATATTTGTTAGTTCCTCTGCGGATGTGTACTCTGCTGCTGTTTCCATCCCTGGGTCTGCCTCATTCTCTTTCTTAGGCTCCTCTGAGGAGAGTGTGACTATTGAAAGAAAGCCAGGTTGTCCTTACTTAGTCCAATACAAATAATTGCTGGTAATTTTTGTCATCTGTTTCCTTAGTGGATTGCAAATACGAGTTTCTGGGTGACAGCTGGCTCCAAGGTGACTGCAGCACATGGGCTGCACGCAATTCTCACTTACCTGAATACAGCCTTCACCGTTTGCCGAGGATGCAAGAGGTCATCATTTAAACCTGGCATCTTGGCTAAAACCTGGCTTATTCTGTCTAACTGAAGTCAGACAAATGTCTGGTGGTACCTTAAGCATAATTCAGTATCACGTACTATTGTGTATTGTATTATTTACTGACAGGCATAGTTTATACCTTAGCATGAAATACAGAAGACTGTATAGAAAAGGTGATTTACTCCAGGCTGTCTTTTTAGGAATCCTTCAAGATGGCTCCTTGTGCAGTGGAAGTGAAAGAAAGGAAGGACTGAACTGTCACTGGAACCCCTGGTGCATGATCTCTAATTGCAGAGGTCATTTGGGGGATCCCCAGTTCTTTCAAGTGAGGTTTAACAGAGGTGCTAGTAGTGATGCTTTGAATGTCAGCATCGGATGTTCTGGTGTAACTGTGTGTAGGCACACTTTCACTTAGAATAAAAGTGACATTTTTCTTCCTGCTGTTCTTTTTTGGAAGAAATCAGAATAAAAGTGGAAAAAAAATATTTTTCTTGTAAGTGAGACATCCCACGCATAAAGTTGCACTGCTGGAATTAGGGTACTACTAGCATACACCTTGCGTTATGCTGGTGGAATTTCCTCTTAGCACCCCAGAGAGGAACATTGAGTTGCATTAGGCGTTCAGCAGCATGTACCGAAGCTCTACACAGAGGTCAAACTTGGTTTTCAAGAGATGGGAACTCCTGTTTGAGGAATTACAATTTAATTGTGCGTTTTATATCAGGCAACACTGTCTAAAACTCTTAAGAAAAGAAAAATGTGATTATCCAAAGTTGGAAATTATGTACACAATGTAATTCCTAATATCGTTTTGACCTTCCTACTCAATGTGTTTGCCCCTAACATTTGTCTCCACTAGAGCTACTCAGCTACTTCTTAATGGAAGGATTAAGTAATGTGTGCAATACTGATCTTTGGTTGGAGTTTTTAAAAGTTTGTGCGTGATGCAAATGTCTAATGTAAACTGTATCAAAATCAGAAACAAAAGCCCCAGATCTTGAACTCCATGTGGATAAAGCTGATAGAGAGGTTTGTATTCTTGAAATCTCTCCCTATTGAGGAGGAACTTGTAGCTGAGTTGAAGCTCCATTTTGCTACAGAAAGCAAAATACACTTATTTTTTTCTTTACCTGTAGCTTGTGTGCTGGTAGTGTTTCAAGCCTCTCATCTTCATGATTGTCCTTGTTCTAGATTTATGACTGATGCAGCTCGACGTGAGCAGGAATCTTTGAAGAAAAAGATTCAGCCAAAACTCTCTTTGACTTTGTCAAGCACAGTATCCCGTGGGAATGTATCTACTCCACCTCGCCACAGCAGTGGAAGCCTTACTCCTCCAGTTACCCCTCCAATCACTCCTTCCTCTTCGTTTCGTAGTAGTACTCCTACAGGTAAGCATATACTGTGTTGTTTATCCCCACAGCAACTAGCATTTTCTTCTGTGTGGCTTTTGGAGAACAGTAGATGTACTGAGGCATCAGGAAGAAGAACCCCTAAAAGTAAAACAGAAAACCTTTAGGCTTTGAAAAGGCTGAATTCATAGGTAATTTTTCTCACCCAGACTAGAGAATAGCTAAGTGCTGAACACTCTTCCATCTTCTCTTTATTAGAAGTATTAACATATTTCATCCTCTGAGTAGTGGGTGATTTCCATGAATTGTTTATTAGCATCTTTTGCAGTTTTGGGTGAAATTAGCCAGCAGAATGAAAAATCACCATGGACAGACTTCTAGTAATCTTCAGTTGTTGTCTTTGTGTAGACATGACATCCTTTAAGAAACTAAGTTTTTTTTTTTTTAAAAAAAAAAAAAAGAAAAGAAAAAGCAATATTATTAAAAAAAGTGATCTGTTTTCTTCAAAACCAAGTCTTCCTCTGGTTCTCCCAGGTATTAAAATTCCAAAGAACTGAAGAAACTGAAATTTGCTTTCTGTGTTAAACCAGATCTTTGTAGCCCAAGTCATTCTGGCTTACATTAGGTAGAGATCTTGTCAGGCAATGGTGATACACTTCAGGTTAAATAACTTTTTTTTCTTCTAAAAAGATAGACACATTTATCTATGCTATTTTGTAATAAGTAGGCTCAACATATTCTTCTTACTAGGAAATAGTATGAGCATCCCTGCCTTGATAAACTGCCTTGCCATGTGTTTTGCATAAGCTAGTTAACATTTTGGTATTAATGATTAAGTGGAAAAGCTGTAGTTGAGACACTGTTGGGAAGTTCTGAAATGAATTGTTTGTTCATTATGTCCCTGGGGTATGAAAAAGGGAAACATGTTGAGTACAGTTAAATGATGAAGTCCGAATGTAATACAGGAAATTTTAGAAGTAAGAATTTGTTAATTATCTCCCATTTGGAACGAACTGATTAAATTCCTTTGCTACAGATGTGAAGGAATTTCTCCTTTCCTTTGCTTTGCTTTGCTTTTCGTTCAGCTCTTACTGAGCAGCCGAATATATGATGTGGTTAGGTAATACGACTTCGCACATTTATCAGTAACATTGGTTAACTATATGATCTTTGAAATACACTCCATCAAACACGAAAGAAAAAAAAAAGTCTACTAAAAAAATCTATTCTTATTATTCTTGTTCTTACTATTTATATATTTTTTCAAACTTTTAAAGTTATTCAGAATGTTGTTTTACCTGTAGTTAGGAGAATAAGCTTTTTTTGGCCAAGTGAGTTTCTGGATTAACAGAGTCCTGCTTGCCAAGGTATAAATAATACCAGCTTCCACTTTCTGCATCCTTTGTTCCAATTTCCCCCTTGGAGCCACATTACAAGGTTAGGATTTGGAATAGCCTGGTAGCAAAAACCACATATAAAATAGATACTCTTTCTTGGAGGTATTTTTTTTTTGACCCATTTGGTATTTTTCTGGACCTAAAATAGTAAGATTTGAGATTTTTCTGATAACTATAGATTTTTTTTCCCAGTGTTGGCTTGGTGCGGGAGTTTGTTCTCAGTGATGGTTATAACGTTACATACATATACATACAACCTGCTCGAAGTGTCCCTGGTTGAGCAGGGGTGTTGGACCAGATGACCTCCAGAGGTTCCTTCCAGGCCTAACCATTCGGTGATTCTGTGAGACGTAGGTCAGGTGCTCAGCCCTATGTTGGCTGAGCTTCTCTCTCTCCTCCTACCTGTGCAGTGCCTGCAGAGGGAGCCCAGGAAGGCGAGCAGGCTAATTCTAGATAAGCAGTTCACATGTCTGTTGTTGGCTGGTGTGAATTTTTTTCCCTTGAGTGCAAATATATATGGCAATCAGCTAGCAAGGTGATAAAACCAAGGATAGCTAGGCAAGATCCATTCCAGGGCGACAAAGTATGTAAATCATCCTGCACTTCAGCCTCTCAGTTCCTATGCAACCTTCAAGCCCCACACTGCATCCAGTGAAAATGGAGAATATTGCTGTGTTCCTTCTGTGCAATCCTGTTTGATTTGTACTCCTAGCAAATCTTGTTAACTCATCTTTGAATACAGGTAAATGTGGGTCCTGGTGAGTTCAGACAACAAAGAGGATGTTCTTCCTTAGATTGTCTGACAGTGCGTTGTCTGGGTTGGTGTTAACTGGTATAATCCAAATACAATAATTGTTCTCCTCATCCTTCAGACCTGTACTTCAGTATCCTCCGTTCGGGTTTGCTGCTTGTCTTGGCTTCGCTAGATGTGGCGGTAGTCTTGTCTTGGATGAAGCTGTCTGAATCTGTCGTCTCTGACTGTGTCCTTACAGCTAAGTCCTGCCGTTGCCTGATGCTGTCAAGCTGCTGTTGTCATTTCTCAGCAAAGCTGAATATATTTCATATAATGATCTCCCATCCACATATCGACCAGACTCGAACCCACTTTGCTTATGAAACTTGATAAGAAACAGTTCAAGGTGGCTTGGCTGCAGAGAACGTTTAAGTTTAGCAGTAAAAACCTATGCCAAAGGACTAGGGGCCAAATTCGCAGACAGAGCTGAGCAGCTTCCAATCTGACGCACACACATGCTGCAAATGTTGCATGCATATGTACAGCACCTTCTTCTGTATAAATGGGATTATTCACGCAGAAGCAGAAATATTCAGCAAAGAAGTGTGCTCTTGAAGGCTCTTCCCAGGTAATGAGGTAGACACGTATTTATCTGCAAGCTCTGTATGTGTTAGTCCCCTGAAATGGCCCATTTGTGGTTTTGGTGGGAAGTAGAAATGCAGCAGTTAATTTTCTATACCTCCCCTCTGTTCCCTCAGGGGTGACTGGCATGTGCTCTCTGCTTACATTTGGCTTTTTGTTCCCTCTCCTATAACAAGTTTTCTCCTCTTCCGAAGCCCTACATCCTCTAATAATTGCCTAATGTTCACTTTAAGAAATTTCTTCCATTTTTTGTTGCAACAATAGTGTCTCCCAGGAGACGTTGTTTAGTAGGCTTAAAGCTCTTGTTAGGATTCGCGGGCAGGGTTTAGTGAAAGAAATGGCTTCCATCAGTAATAGACTCCTTAGGGTGCGAGGGAAATACAGCTAAGTAGCAGCAGCACATAGCTTATTTTGGAAAGGCATTAACATTCCGCAAACATTGAAATATCTCTTTATTTAAGAAGTGCTCAATTAAGTTGCAAAAACTTGTGTTGCCTTTATTTTTAAATGTCAATTTTAAAGCCACAAAGCTAATGAAGTCTAGTTAGGGATAAAAACGGGGCTGACATTGCGTCTTTAACATACGCTGTTAATTTCTTAAACATTTTTATACATCTGTGTGGCTCACAGATGAAATTTCCACCCCTAATTTCCTGGCTTTTGAGCGTAAGCTAGAGCATTGACGTGCCTTTGAAACTACGGTATCTGTTCATACTGAAGAGCTTTAGAAAAGATTCAATGATAGCGACTTATTGGTAATTCATTATAAAAAAATAACCTGGTCCCAATTTTAGTTACAAAGTAATTCATAGTAATGAGTCGCAGACTTATAAAATAAAATAAAGCCACTTTTGCATTGAAGAAGTGCCAAAAATCAGAACTCATCTGAAACCACTGGTTTGTGTTTGTTTGTTTTTCTTCTGTATGATTTTCATCTCTAAGAAAACTTTTTTTTTTCCTTTTTTTTTTTCTTAATGGCTCCAGGCCTGGGATTCTAGATTTAAGCCTGGAGTGAATTTTTGGCCTTCTTATAAAACTTTAAGAAAGGGTTTAACATTACCAACTGGCATTTTAATGGTTCAACCCTAAGTCTTGTCCCCTTCACCCCTACATCCCTCCCAGAAAAAAGGCTGGCATATTTGAAAACCTCATAATTGGCATTGCATTTTGCTCTGAAGAAATTGGCTCTCAGACCTCCTTTCCTGTTTATTTTGATTTTAATAGATTACAAGGTATAACATTTATGCAGTTTTAATAGGTTTATAAACCTACTTAGTGCCTGATCGCGTTGGGCAGCTGATGGCAGCGAGTCCTGGCAGCCAGCGCCGAGGATGCTGTGGTTGGCTGCAATAGCTGCAGCCGTCTGTCAGTCCTTCCACTTGTAAAGGAGATGAAAGGGCAGAGTTCTCCCGGGTGGTCAGAGCTGACCCTAGGAGAGAGCTGGCAAGGCCCGTTTTGATTTGCAGCTGTCATTTAAATAGCTGACTAACTATTGGTTTATCTTATTAATTAGGATAAATGCCTTTCTGGGGAGTCGTATATGTGCAGTCCTTTTTGATTGACTGCATGAGGAAGGTTTTACTTTTCTAGACTACGGCCAGCTTCTCTGAAATTTGCACTAGCCCTGCCTCAGTATTGACAAAAATGACCCGATTTCCCACCCACAAAAATCTTTTAACTTTTCAACCTCCTCATTCTCTTTTTCTTTCTATTTTTTTAATACAACATGAAATCAATAATTATTTTTATTTTGGTGGAAAAAACACTTTGTAGAATTGCCTTTCACATTTAATGAATCTAAGATCTAAAGAGTGATGCTACAATCAAATATGCCTGAAGTTTCAAAACAAATATTTTTAGACATAAAGGAAAAGAAAACTCTGAGGCTTTCATGCTAGTGCTGTTCATGTAGAAACCCTTATATTTACCATCTGAGGGTATTCAGCACTGCTTTGTAGCTTTGTCGGTAATCCTAAAACTGCACCGTTTCAGCCAGTTAGAACATGCCGTGTGAAGTGGGCTTTTTTTTTTTCTAATAAATCTTACCAGTGGTGAACCATGCCTTTCTATAGTATGGTACACGACTTAAAGACAGGAAGTGAAATTTAATATATTTTCAGTCAAAAAAAAAAAAAAAAGAAGCCCGACCTCAGCTAGTGTGGCCTGTTGTAATTAAAAGTACTTTTGATACCCATCATGGCCTAATTCTGAAATCTGTACAGTGGTTTCAAATATCTTTGGTTTTGTTGTAGATTTAGTTTTGGGTGAATCGTTCCCCACTTACACCGTTATGGAATATCTTCTGAGATTAAAATCATGTACGTATAAGCTTCTATGCAATAAAGTTAATAGACTCTTACAACTCAGACCATTAATCTTGCCTCTTATTCAGATGGATTTCCTTCAGTATTCAAATGCAACTCGTGGCCAAACAGTGACCAAAAAATTACAGCTTGCTTCTCGTGTTAATGAGCGTTGCTACTGATGAAATAATTTAGAGCTTCATTGTTCCCTCTATGGGTGACTAATTTAAAGGAGAGGAAACTGTGTTACAATTTAGGATCTCCTTTAGCCTCTCTTCAAAGGCAACTGGGACTCAGAAATGAATCTGTAAGGATCCACCTTGCTTCTGGCCCAGCAGGGACTCATTTGGGAGCTTTGGTTTGGGGAAAATGGCAAAGCAGTGTGTGGCAATCTGGGGGTTTTCCCAATAAGCCTGATTAACTCAAGTAATATTATCTCAGTGACATGAGATATTACGTATACAATTCGCCTGTATAGCATTTTCCTCCTTGGATAACTCATGAAGGAATCCCAAGGGCCTTCTCTTGAACCTGTTAGTTTTCTTCTTTGAGAACGCAGAAGTTAAAAGCAAGCCACCCATTGTTTGCTGGTAATGGCAATCAAAAACACAACAGTAACCAGCTCTGGAACTGGGCACTGAAACAGAGCGAGACGTGCCAGAAACTAATATGGTTTAGATTCTAAATGTGTGTTTAATTTTTGTTACTCAAAGTTGTTTGAAAAATATGTTGTCTTTTTGTAATGCAAAAGCTCATTCCTCTTCATAGGTATCAAAGCAGCTAACATTTTAGTACAGTTTCCATATGTTATGCTTTCAACAATGAAGTAATCATATGGCACAGGCAGCTGTTGTGCAGAGTGCCGTAACAGCACGTTAAACAGAGTCCAGCAAAGAAAGGGATCTGCGCAGCTAAGCTACTTCGTGAGTTTCAAGTGGACAGCAGAAATGTAAAATAACCGGGTTCCTCCTCCCAGAATGAATTGAGAACCAAAAGGAGGAGGAATTCAGTGTTCGAACCTTCTTCTGTTTATGGCTGGCCTATCAATGTGTAGCCAAATGAACCTCCAAAGAGCAGAACTGCTATTTATATCAGAATCTCTTTAGTTTCTGTCAGCAGGTGGTTTTTCTGAACTTAGGGTGAATCAGAGTAGACTGTGAACCATTAAATCCGCTATTCATTTGATAATTTGCAACAGCTTTTTCTCTGAGCCGTGCAGATTGGCTCAATACTGATACTTGTAGAGGGAGCTTGCTCTTTTGTGGTCTGCTGCATTTTTTAGGGACAGTATGCTGTAAAATATTCCATGATTAAGATTTTATATGTGCTTGAAATCAGCTTTGGGAATCAGGGCAATCAAGTCAGTGGAAACAAGTTGATGGGTAGTTTGGTTTTTGTTTTGTTTTATAAATCATGCTTCAAATTCAGCTCCTGCACACTTAAGCACAGAATTAGTGACAAGCAACAGGCTGCTCGCTGAGGAGGTAAATGCCTAACTCTGAGCATTTAACAAGCGTTTTGTCAGAGCGGGATAAAGTCTCCTGCACTTTGCAGACTTGCAAGTTCAAAAATGTATATAAGCACAAAAAAACTAACTTTAGCCATGCACTTCAAAAAAAAATCTTCACCTGAATTAGCGTCTTTGAAATGCTCAGGTTTAATTATTACACCTTATGTTAATGCATTATAGTATCATGCAGATGTAATTGAAAAAATAATGAAAAGTAGAAATACAAGATCAAATCCCTGGGCTCTTTTATTAAATTGTCGCTGAGAAGCGGGTTGAGTGCTACATTTTTGTGTGTATGACTTATGGGGTGTCTAGCATAGTAAAGCACGAACCAACCAAGTCCTACTGTAACTTGAAAAAACAGGCTTTCAGATGTCTGAGGAACCATCTCATTAGTCGTTGAGATTGACAGAGGTTTCTACTTGCTTAATTGCTCGTTCTGAAGACTGAAGAACTTGTATGGTATGTTTTTATTAAAAAATCAGATATATAGACCCACTCCTGTATAAACAGAAAGAGCAAATAACTAAGCCATGCTTCGCAAAATGAAGACCAGACCAAATTCTGTTCTCTGGCATAATGGAAGTTTGTCTGAATGCGTTCGGTATTTCAGGCCTGCAAAGGACGATAAAATATATGATAAAATACCTTGAGGCAACTGCATTGTGGTCTGTGGCAAAGCTTCCCTCCGAGGGACTCCACTGGTGCCAAGATTTCACATTTTCTGTGCATATGACGAAAGAGAACTTTGTTTATAATTATTGGAACCAAACTGGTTCCATCTAATTGCAGGTTTGGGGGCCTATATTAGTCCTGCACACTAATTAATACATACATGTGTTTGCCCAGCATTTAGCAGTCTGAGGCGTCTATTCTAACAGAGCCTTATGGGTGTTCTTGTAAAAAGTAAATGCATAAATAATAATTAAAAAAATAATGAGGGGCATTGTGCAAAACAGTTGATCTACATATGAGTTGACTATAATATATGTGTGTGTTGAGAGTTGGTATGAGATTTTAGCACAAGCTTTTGGCTGAGGTCGCGCCTGAGCATGAATAATAAGTAAAATCTGGGGTAGTTTCTAGTTTCTGCCTTAAGGAATAAAGCTATGGTGGGAGGTTTCCAATAACAATGAAAAATAATAAGTAAAAGTGCAATTATTTCCTATAGGCATTTTCTTAGCACAGGTGGGATTTGTTCCCAGCAACAGCTATAAAGATGTAGTTTTTTCAGAGCTTGATGCCACATTTCCCTGACTTCTAGGCAGCCGGGCTTTAACCTTGTCCATACCCAACTCTTTCTTCCCACAGAGCGAAAAACGCACAAGTGTCTACGGCTCTGTTTGTTTGCCTGAGTACTTCAGAAATGGATCCGTCTTTCCAGCAGTCATCTGCTGTCAAATGGCCACACAGGTCCATTAAAGAGGCAAGAACGTCTTATGTTGGTTACTCACTGGCAAAAGCACACCGAAACATACATATATATATATGTACATACATACATATTCTCAGGAGATAGGGAAACTTTGGCTTGGAGGATCACTGAAGCAAAGACAATTCTGTATCGCATGCACAGCACCGGTGCTTTTGGTCACGTGCTTGGGGATGACTGCATGGCGAACAATAATTAATAACTCATCTTAAAGCCCCAAATCAAGCAGCTTGGAATTGCCGTGAAGGCTGAGAACACTGTCTTAGTCAAATCTGCACAAATATCTTGATGTCCTCTCACAGTGACCACCAGAGCAACTGGAGTTACAGGGCTGCTCTAACTCTTGCTGCTCCTATTTGTTAGGAGAAATTCCTACAAATTCCAATTTCTGTTGAAGTTCTCGTGGAATTCTAAGAAAGCAGTGGCAGTAGGTGAAAGTAGCTTCCAGTGACAGATTAATTTCTCATCCCTATCACCAAAGATAAGCAACAACATCCAGCGAGATTGCGGAGGGAACTCTGGCAACAAGGTGTTGCTGAGGGCCAGGAGTCAGGATGGGAAGTAGGCTGGGTGTACAGAAAGGAAAGGAGATTTGCCTAAAAATACAGACAGGACACAAGTTTATGGTGTTTAATGAAATGTAGCTGTGTGATTACCTGCGGACCTGCTCTGCAGTTTGGCTGGACCCTAAAAAGAAGGATGAGAGCTGGCCCAGGCCTGATGGCTATTTTTCTTACCAGAGTGCCAAGAAGGCCTTCCCATGTGTTGCTGATTTTGTTTTTTATTGTCTCTCAGGCAAAACTGGAGTCTTTAACCACTCTGCAATCCACAGCCCCTGTCTGCCTTACAGGAGTTAACTGGTTTGGTTTACAGTGAGCTTGGAACTCCTCAGAGGTGGCTCCTTTCAGCTGAGGATGGCCCAGGTGAAAGAGGAGTGTTGGAGAAGTGTTTGCAAGGAGGAAGAGGGGAAGGTTTCTGCAGCACAGCAGTGTCTCTGTGACCCGTGGGAATTTCTAGTCTGGACCAAAAGCTGCAAGCTGCCCGGCTGGTGGGCTGCCCTGAGCTTGTTCTTCTGCAGAAGGCAGATCCATCACTGATGTTTTGGCTGGAGGATCTATCTGCTGCTTCACTATTTCTCCCTCTGCAAGTGCGTGGTGGTGGTGACATGTTTTGCGAGCGCAGGGTGAGGAAGCACTCTCTAAACTATTACTTCCTTTTTCAGAGATTTGGGATTTTCCCTGATCCCAGGTTGTAACTGTGTAAAAATGGAGCAGGATGATGGGGATTCATTCTCCTGTAACTAAGCTTTATCAGGTTTTCACAGGGACACATATCATGATGACCTCCCCTGCTTAGTCCTTTATTTAACTCCATCCTCAGCCAAGTTATAACCCAAGTACAAAAAGGTTTACACTACATTTGGAAAATCAAATTATTTGAAATAGCTGATGGAGGAAAATAGGGCTGTGCTATTTGGAGAAAATACATTAAGGCTTTTTTTTTTTTTCATTCGCAATTCTTCTCATAGCTTCCTTCTGCACTTTCTGTTCTTCTTTTTTCTGCTTTATGGGTGAATTTCCCTTAAAATTCCATTAAATTTCTGACTTTAACTTGGCAGGAAAAATGTGTTGAACATAGTTTTTTGTAAGAATATGTCCCGGAAAGATTGACTCGGTCTTCCAATTTTGAGCTCTCCAGTAGAACTCTGCGTCTTGCTAGAGAAGGTGCATCAAAAATTTCACGTCGCATCCTATTTGTCTCATCTCCCTCACTTTGGGTAGCTTTGCACGTAACCTGTTTGTTGTATTTCCTCTTCCCAGTTTGTTTGGAGCATTCTTGCTTGATACAGACATAAAATGCGCCAGCAAACGTAGAGCTACTGTGCAGTAGATTGGTATTTTAGTTGCACATACCTGTAATTAATTGTTTGGGAATTTTCACAGTACTCTCCCTGAGGAACAATTTCATTGAAAAGCAACCGTGTTGTCTAGACTATAGCAACTCATAAAATCATCACTAATTTTGATTTTTGAGCTACAAAGCAGTAACAGAACTGTGGCTCATAGATTTAAAGTACTTCCAAGTGCAGGAACTGTTTTATGATCCCCATCTTAGTAGTCTGACCTGGCAAACCGTTTTTATCAGGGTCAAGAACAGAAAATGTACAATAAGCTGAAAGTGAAGATCATCTCTCTACTAATTTGTGGTAGGGCTTGGGGGTTGTTTTTGGCATAGAAGTGCCTCCATTGTACATGGATCTTTCTTTCCCTAAATGTGTTAAATAATTTTTTTTTTAAAAAAAAAAAAAAAAGCCATAGGTTTTGTAGAATGCATGTTGTCTAAATTTGACTGCCTATCATGGCTTGTGGCATAACTGGTTTAATGTAGGAATAGCTTGACACTCAAAAAGGAACTTCGGTGGTTCTGGGTAACAATGACAGCATTCAGGTTTGTGTGTTTACACTGCAAGGGCCAATTGGTGGAAAGATTAAAAAAAAAACAACTATTTAGCTTTATGAATAATGTGCTAATTACCTTGAAAATTACTAACTGAAAGCAGAAATGTAATTCAGAAAGCTGGAAACTGGAGTTGGGCACAGGGAACCTTTAGGTGCTTATTTAAAATGTGTATCTGTATATGCATACATTGATACGTGCACACATTCACATAGAGCACCGCACTGCGAGATCCAATGGGATTTATTTGCACCATTCTAGTACAGAAGAGAGTGAACTGAAGAAAACGCCTGAGCTATGCTAGAGCTGTATGTCTGCATACTGGAAGCAGTTAGGGTTTTCAAAGTTTTTAGGAGAAAAAAAAAATCCTACTTACTTAGGCCAGCACTTCAATGTGCTGAAGATGGTGAAACTTAAGCAAATGTTTGAGTTTTCCTTGCGCTTTAGCCAAAGCAAATCAGAAGTAGAAAAAAGCAAGGGCTAACGTACCATTTCACACTTGATGACTTAAAACACACACAGGTTTATTTCACAGGGGAAACGGTGTATTATGAGTTGATGTTAGCCAGTACGTGATCACCGAAGTGATGTCAAATGCCAGGAAAAACAGTGGTTTAGCTCTCGTATGTTGCCAAGCGAGGTATGGGCTTGCTGACCCCAAAACTAAATATTCTCTTGTCTTTTTAGCAGATGTGGCCTTGCAGTTGAGAGACACCCCCCTAACTCTTGCTGAAGATCAGATCTGATGCTTTCTTCACACTAGCGTAGCCGCTGTCTCATGAAGTTTTTCCTAACGTAGTCAGACAGCATCAATCAGAGCAGTTTCCCAACACTTCTGCCTCTAATGCCAAAGGATACAAGAAGCCAAGGAGAAGTGGAAAATAACAACTTGAAAAGTACTTTAATTTCAACCGTAGGCCAGTGATATATCATCTGAAACAACTCACACCTGCTAACATGTGTTCCGTGCACCTGATTGAAACTGTGATAGCTTCAAAGAAAGGTTTGTGACAGCATACCAAAGGTAGTGCAGATTTTATTTTATCAAAAGAGGAGATGGGAGACATGACTCCCTGCTGAATGTGTTCTTAAGTTTGGATGATAAAAATGAATATCTTTTTCAGAAGAAGAACATAAGTTTAATTATAAAAAGTTAACATCTCTCTTGTAGATTTTATATGTAGGAAGGAAAACAAAACCCTCACTCAGTGACAAACTTAGTCCTTGCTATTGTTTCTGAGTTATTCTGGGTTATCTTTCAAAAGTTACAGAGTTTCTTAAATCTAGGTGGTCAGAGCATTTAGAGGCAGGTAGAACGAAGTGTGAAGTTTATTTTTTTGTGCAAAATAAATCCTCCCAGCCTTCAGTGCATTGAAGTGGAGAATCTGCCATTGCCTCCCTCGTTGCTGGGCAAGGGTCTGTAAGCCTCCCAGGGCGTGAAATTCCTCCTGCCCCAAACCTCTTGAAGAGTGTTGAACCTCCTCGGGTCTCTGCAGCTTCACTACGCCCTGGTCCTCCACGGGCAGGCTGCCACGGGAGGGGTTGGCACAACTCAGCCCCTTGGTTGCACCAGCTTGGTGCATCCTTTTTGGGGTTGCCCGCTGAGAAATGGGAAGCACCGAGCAGTTGGGGTCGGTGAGGGCTGTGTGCGTTGCAGGTTTTATGGCCTGTGCTCTAAGTGGCTGAATGGCTTTTGTGCAGCTGTAAAGCATGTTTAACCTGATGTTATAAAACACGTCTCCAATGCATTTTCATAGCTTCATAAACTGCAGTTCATTTATGTAGGTACTTTTTATTGTAATCCTTTATCTTAAACATGAAACTGTTTCCTGATACTGTTTCTTTTTTTTTTTCCTCCTTTTTATGAAAAAGGGGAAAGAAAAAGAAAAGAAAAACTGCCTTTTTGTTATGCGTCGGGAGAGTCCTTAAGTACAGTAACAGTGCCCTGAACTTGTATTTTCATATCTGTTACCTCAGTGTGCAGGCCTAGCAACTAAAAAGCCAAAATAACATTAATTATGGATGTTCTTCGCTGCGGTTTGTGGAGTATAAGTTTGGAACAGATGTTTGGGGGGGGGAGAGAAAGGGGGAAGAAGGATGGATTTATTTTTTTTCTCAGCCCCAACTGGTTTTAATTCTTTCTTGAACATTTTGAGACTATCTTTAAACATTTGCCAGAGTTCAATTAACATCCCGTGACTAAAGGTGGAGAATGTCCTGCTTTGTTTTTCTTCAAACGTATACCTGCTCTTGTGGCTCATGCCACAGCCAGGGAAAGAAAGGATTCCAGCTGGCACAGGTTTTATTACTGCTACGTTAATTTACAGGTTAAGCCTTGAGTTGGGAGGGGTCTGCTGGATTGATTTATTTATTTACTTTTTTATTTTCATGATTTAAAAAAAAAGAAAAAATGCCGTGTAAAACACTGCCATTTAATTACAGGAAGCTTATGCTCTCTTTTGGTGAGCATTTACTAGCTTATTCTTGTTTATATGAAGTTGTAGAAATCTACATTTAAAATATGTTTAAAGTCGAGATTGTGTTCTTGGGTTTATCGTGTTTTTCCTGTACCACGTATAAACAGAAGATTGTACATTATTGAAAGCCCTTTTTTGTGGAAAACAGGATTGGGAAAAAAAAAAAAAGGTTTATATAAGAATGCAAAATAACTTCCCGAGACTATTGGCGCAGTGTGACCATAAAACCTCAACAGCACATTGTGCAGTGACATTACAACAATTTGCTTTAGCACCTCTGCAGCATTTTTCAGAAAGCCCTGTTCTCCAAAACACATGCCACGGTATCAGTTGACTGTTTTTGCCAGAGTCGGTTCTTTACATGCATGTTTTTGTGATTAGTTGCTGTTTCACTACTAATTGAAAATAGCCATTTTTTTTTTAATTCAGCTTGTTGCACGTATGTTTTATTTGCATTTATACATTCAGTAAGGTACAGCGTATCTGTTTATTGGGGTGCAAACTGCTCGTAATGGATTTATAATCTCTGGGTTGGGATTTTCTGTGTTTTCCTTTCAAAGAGTGCCCTTTGGTATGCGGGTATCGACACATTTATACAAAGACAGATATCCACCTCACCCCTGTATTGGCTCTAGCGGATTTTTTTTAACCCAAGCTTGATAAGCTTTGTGGTTTTTTTGTAGCCCAGAAAGCTGAACAGATCTAATTTGGAAGGAGCTCCCAGTTTTACAAACAGCAAATAAGAATATGTAATGCTAATATCATACTAATAATACTTCAAAGAAAAAGCATGATGTTTATTTTTTACCATTGTTGTTTTCCTAGCTTTACCTCTAGGATTTTAGAGTGATTTCCCAAGTGGACTTGCTCAGCTGAAGTCAGTCTACATGAAAATACAGCATGCACTTCTGTTACGCCTCCAGGATCTGAGGTCTTCCTGTGATTTCCAAAGCAGATTCAGACTTAGTAAAATTGAATGCATCTTAGGTCACTTAAAACTCAGCATGTGCTTGCACTGAGCGTTTAAATGAAACCTAAAGGTGATTTAAAATTCAGGAATAGACCAGTCTAGCATTTTATTTAAAGCACTAAGGTCGTCAGTGGGTGCATTGCTGTACTTGTAGGTCCATCCTGGCTGAGATACCACAATTCAGACCAGCTTTTCAGGCCCTCTCTGTGACCGTCCAAATTACAGCTGCCATTTCTACGGCTACTTCGAGTGCCTCCGAGAGGATGTCCAGAAACCCCTAAACACCTTCTTGCCTGCTTAGACGTTCCCCCTCAGTGGCTGAAAGCTATTCTTCAATTGTGGCAACCAAACGAGAAAAAGTCATTTTTTTTTTTTCCTAACAATTCTCCAGAGCCATTTTTTAAGTACTTTGTGCATTTAAATCATGTTAAAAGTCACACTGCTCTTTGTATTTGAAGCCGTATGCACATCGTTACACGAGGCACATTTCTGAAATGCTCGTGGTGCTTATTCACTAACTGAGCCTTGCTTCAGCCAGAAACAATAGAAAATTAGTTCCTCTAAATAGTCATCGTTCCTAAACAGCTCGTTATTTAGCGCCTGACACTCGATCTCCGCCCCGGAGAGGACTGGAAGGAAGGGCGGGTACTCCAGAAGCCATTTTTCTGGCCAAATCCTGCTCTGACTAGTGTCGTGAGGAAGGGCAGGACGCGGATGGAGCTGGCACGAGCACGCTGCCCGGCAGCGGCACCGCAGACCACACAGCCACCGGGACCCGCTGCGCCGGGGCTGGCAGCGTCCCCGGGGCATGCCCCTCGCGGCCCCACGGCTTCGTGAGGGTCCAAGTCAGTAATGAGCAGTAATTGCTGTTTTGATGGCTCTTTTGTGATCACGCCGAGGGATGGAGGTCTCTGCCAGCCTTGGCAGGCGCCCATCTGACAAACCATAACCATCCCAAGCAGCTCCCTCAAGTGACAGCAGGGCTGCCAAGCGTTCAGCTGGCTTGGAGAGCAAATCTGCCTCTCGCTCGGGAACGAGGCTCTGGGATGCTGCCTGGGGTAAGAGCGAAGGCAACGGTGTGCGTCCTGCCTGGCTGACGAGAGTCCAGCCTCACCATGGGGAACCGAGCGCTCACTTCTTGAAGGGGCTTAATCCAAACACCCGTATGCATTGGCAGCCTGAAATACCAGCACTACGCCCTGGTCTGCTTCAGCTGCCCTCTTTATTTGTTCTTTTTTCTCTTGTATTCCACGTGCACGCATCATTCTTTGTGGGCATCAGTGATTCAAATGGTTTTGGAAATACAAAAACTTAATCTGAATGGACCTGGCGCCGAGGCTGAAAAACGTTTTCTGTCCTCTCAGTCCCTTCTCCTCCAACCCCCAATCGAACAAGCAAGCAAAGGAAAAAAAAAACATATTAGATTCTTCGGAGGATCCAATGTTGGGAATTTGTTGCAGTTTCCAGAGCCCCATGCTTTGTGCCACCTGTACCAGCTCCTGGTCCTGCTGCAGCCCCTAAAGACTTGCCTAGCAGCTGTGACACGTGTTATTTAACTGCTCGGCGTTTCATTGCCCCTAGCATTTATTTCCTGTGCTTTCTATAAAGGAAGAATATTTTGTGTCGCATGACTCGATATGCCCTCGGATCACCAGCGAGTGCCAGCTGTGGGAATGCTCTCCCTGCTGGTGAGCACAGAGGGAGGCTGGGTGCATCCATGGACATGTAGGGAAGGACTTAGTCAAATCTGCCAGTGTGCTTTAGTGGTAGACCAAAATAATTCACATAACATTAATAATTCACTTAAAAAAAAAAAAAAATCAAGGAAGCCGTCACGGTGTATGGGAGTGCAAGCTTCTTAACATAAGAAGTGCTCCCATAAAACCGGTTCTGTGAAACACAAACTGCAAGTCCCGCACGGGACAAAGTGTGAAGCTGAATTTTATGAGAGATGATTGGAACAACTGTGAACTTTCGGTGACGTTAGTGATGTTGCTTCCCGCTGCAGTAAGCTATTTGCTCTTAGTTATTCATTGTAGGCTTGAATGTATGCTTTCTGGTCACAAAGGCAATTGGCAAGGATGTTTTGTTTTGCTTTTTTTGGGGGGAGGAGAAAGGAAGAACTCGTAATGTTCTTGATTTTAGATCAAGATAGATCATATTTGTATAATGGCACACACAGCTTGTGCTGGTTTTAATCAGCTTTGTCTTTTTTATTTTCCAGTGCACGCTACAGAAGTCTTTAGATTTAACACACCAACCAACCACAAATGATGTGCACCTGCTAGAACCAAGACTCATATGAAGTTGAGGGAAAAGTGCCTCTGTAAATCTCACGGTAGAATGAATGCATGCACACCAAAGGTAGAATTGGGTCTTGGCCGCAGTGCCATCAATACCAAGCAGCCTCCACGAGTCTAAAAGATAAGGCTCCAGCTCCTCAGCAGGGTAACCAGGATGCTGTCAGTTTTAGAATGTCAGATGATTAACTCCCTGCCAGATGCTTTTGAGCTATTTAAAGTGCTGACTTCATCTGCTGGAAGAACGAAGAGCAGAAGGCAGGCCTTCAAGAGGTCGGGTCTTTGCTGTAGGGTTAAGCGGCATTCTCACTGCCTCCAGTGGCAAAACTGACTGGAGGAAGAGGTAGAGCAAGTCTTGCTGGTGAGACTTTGCTCTTCGTTACACTACAAAGATATTTTAGCAATAATCATAATCCCTTTTAGTGCATATTTTGGCAAATAAGCTGCGGTGGTGCAGCCAGCCCTCTCACTTGCGATGGCTTTTGTTTAAACGCAGTATAAAAATTGAAAGGAAAATAACTTGTTGGCATAGTTGTGTGAGCCTGGGTAATTTCTGCCTTTTCCTAGCTGATAATTTTATATAACACCTGGCTCTGACAGGGCAGTCTATGCCAGCCGTGCCTCGTGGTGTCCTTCTCCACCAGTGGAGCCCACCTCTTGCTTAAGGGCCAGTGGCATAGCCTCAGTGTGGAAAATTCCAGGAGAAAATAATACACAACCCTAGCATTCTTTCCATGCTTTTGTGCTGTTTTGTTTCGTTTTGTAATCTACTAGGGGCAGCACAGATGAAGCGAGCCTTTTGGCACAGCTGGAGCGAGGACGGAGGAAACAGCTTTGGGGGCCGGGACTGGAGCACGCGTGCTGCATGCGAGGGCAGGGGCAGCGCTGGGAGGACGTTACCTGGGCTCTGGTAACATCAGCCCTGGGTCTCGGCTGGGCTGAGCTACAGCTGGGCAGGGTCTCGAGATGAAAGCTCCGTGGTGCAGCTGGCTTGGTAAAGAGCAGTGAGCTAGCAAGGAGACTCGGAAAGACCATTGCCAGAGGAGAGAGGTGGAGGAAGGCGGGTTTTTGCTGTTGCAGAACTAGTATTTGGTTATGGTAGTAACATGGTGTATTCGTACGCCTTGCTGAAAGCACGTGCTTCTCTGTTAGCCTTTGCTTCCAGATATTCAGACACTTCATCTTAGAGACGTGCACGTCACTGAATGGGAGTTCAGTTCGCGTTGCTATTCAGACCTGTGAAGTCCTGCTCTGGCATTTCTCCTGTGAGTACCGACGGGGGTGCCAGATCTGCCTCCTGAGCGCTAGGAGAAGCGGTGGGGCCACCGGCATGACGCTGAGCTGCTCTGCTCAGTCCCCCAGAAGAGCAGCGTGCCCCAGCAGAGCATCCCAGCCGCTTTCCCATGCACAGGGCAGCACCCGGCAGAGCTTGGCGAACCAGGTCACCAGGAGCTTTTAATAGTTCCTTCAGATACTTCTCTGAGTCCAACGGTTGGGCTGTCGTACCCCGAAACAGGCCACAGGTTAGATGCAAATATGCTTAAACATTTGTGTTTCCTTTTCAGATCAAATATTTACATTTACTATGGTGCAACACCACCCTGGTCTTCTTCCTTTTTTTAATGCGAGCAAGAGCCCTCTCACGGATCCCAGCACGGTGCTGCGTGCTTCCCCGCGCAGTGCCGCCACCCTGGCCGGCTCGGCTTGCAGCCATGTTGCAGCTCCTACACCTGACGGGGAGCCCAGGGCCTGGGACCCTGCTCGGCGTGGGAACCGCAAGGCCCAGCCACCACCGGCCCCGGCCACGCAGCGCTTAATTAAAACGCCCGGCCCGGGGGCTGTTTATGATGGCAGTGCCGAGCCGTGCACCGAGCTTTTTTTTTTTGGTTTTCCTCCTTTTTGCCGCTTCTTTGCGTGCAGGCGGCGAGGTTGGCGAGGCACCGCCTGGGCTGCTGCACATAGGCAACGACGGCAGAGGAAATTAAATTCCGTGGCGGAATCGGTTAAAAGCCCGGCTAAATCAGTGTTGTTTTCCTATGGCAACTGAAACAACACCATTATTTAAAGGGTATATTTTTATTGCTAATGATTTTTTTTTAAGACTGTAAGTTTTTACATTTTGTTTATAGCAGGGCCCTCTGAAATACATTTTGGGATTTGTTTATTATTTTTTTTTAGAAGAGCACAAGCCGTGAGTTCAGCAGGATGCTGCTCGATACGAGCGGCGATGGGCTCTGCGGTTCCAGCCTGTACAAAGTACGGTGCCTGCAAGGTGCTTGGCATCACTAGCAGGATGCCTGGCTGGGGAAAGAAGGGCCACTGGTGGTTATTCATACCATCCCATTTGCAAAATCCCTAATGGCAGGCCTTGGTTTAAAAACCCGAGGCACCAGAGGATTTGTTTGTACTGGTTAAACAGCTCTTTTGACCGTACTAGGCAAAATCTTGCATTTCTGTTCAGGTAAGCTAATTAAAGGGAAGCCATAGGGATGCTCTGACCTTGCAGACGCTTGTGCACGCTTTGATTTCTCCTCTCTCTCCTTCAGTGAAGAGCAGGCAGAAGTTTTTACAGAGACGGGTCAGTACCAAGTTAGTAGAAAAATTAAAGGATGCCTTAAAGTAAAGGAAAACCTATGGAGATGCGTAATTACGGTTACTTCTACTCCCCCCTGCTCCACGTACCTTTTGTTCTTGTGCAGCGCGTTGCATATTAGGTTTTCTAACGCACTGCTGGTTGTTTTATAAAAGCATGATTCTTGTTATCCCTGTAAGCGGTGATACCCTTAGTGACATCATGGTCTTGGGTGATATTCGTGGGGAGGACAAAATCCTATTTCTGGGGAAATCAGCCCCCTTTGAAGGGGGTGTTTGCAGTGGCAGAAATTGTGGGTATCGGCGTCTAGAAGGGCTGAAGATGTTCTCATCCTAGAAATGCGCGTGTCTATTTACAGCAGTTTTCTCTGTTGCATTTGCCAAAAAAAAAGAAAAATAAAAGTGAGCTAAAAAGTTTGAAAGGAACAGCTTGAGGAATTTTTTCCATCAAGATACAATCAAGGGCAGGAAATCGTGGAAGCAGGGTTGTGGTTTTGCCTCCATTTTTTTTTTTTATTAGTTAATTAAACTCTAACAACTCTTAACTTCATTTTAGGTTAACTGTTCCTAGAGTTCAGAAATATTTTAAGAGGTCAATAATGCTTTCCTTGGCTTTCGGTCCTTCTGTGTGGGATCAGGGATCTCGGGCAGCGGCGCGCTTTTCCAGATGTCCCGCAGGATGTGTGTGCGTGCGCCCACGGCCGCGGTTGGCGGCGGTGGGAAACGATCCATCTTCCCTCATCTGTGCGCCACCCTGAAAGGATGGAAACCGCAGGAAAGAGCCGTGGATAGCCTGACATCTGTAAGCTGCCTTACAATATCTGATTAAAGCTCGGGAGCCCGAAGCACTCCCAGCTACCAGTTGACATGCATTTTTCGCTTCATGGTCGGGCGGTGCCGAGCAAGAGGGGGAGCACCCGGGGAGGGGGATCGGGAGAGAAAAACGAAGGCGATAGGTGCGGGTCCAGTTTCATGAGAAGCGAGAAAAACAAAGACCCCATTGTACAGTGCTGCACGGGTTTTCTTTGTCAAGTCGTGATGTTTCTTTTTTAAAGTGCCATAAGGCATCTGTCTGCGCTTTCCCCTCGCTGCCTCGAGCTGCTCGGAGGCATGCACTTAAAGGGCAAATGAGGGAAGCAAATAGAGCCGTGCAAGTGTCATATAACTGTCTTTAATAACGGGAGCTATTCCAGCACTCGGAGCCAAATCGTCTTTCAGCAGAAAGGATAAAATTTAGCAGAGCTGGGAAAAGGAAAGAATAAAGGGGAGGGGAAACACAGCACCACCTCCTGCTGACACCACAGAAGTTTCCCTAAGCTTTCCCTCTCTCTCCCTCTGTGGATATATTTTCTTCTTAATCAGCCGGGGCTCTTCCCTCCCTTGCCTTTTTATTTTTAACTGTATTTTTACAGTTGGAATGCTGCTTTCCCAATTTCTCTTGTTTCACATTTAACTTCTTCAGAGAATTTCATTAATAGCTATTGCAATTAAGAATAATAAATAAACTCGGCACCAGCTGCTCAGACGGCTCTCGCAGCATATCTGGAACATCATGTGGTCTGCGCAGGGCAGCCACACAATGCAATTTATCCCCACACCTGAGGGAATGAATTTCACAACTATAATTGCTACAATATAATTCTTATTAATGTTGTGCTATAATTCCTATTAATTCCAAAGGGCTAGTAAATGCATTAGGACTTGTCAACATATTATTTTACACTGTTTATGATCTGTAGAATTACGCTCTTCAGTATTGTATTGCATAAAGAAAAGCCTTAAAATTAGCTTTAATTGCAGGGGGGAGGAAAAACACATTTTCTGCTTGGGCCCTGGGAAAGAAGGAGGGATCCCGTTGTTTTGGGGGTAATGAAACTGCAGTGTAAAATCAATCCTTTGCCCTTCCTGCGCCGCGCGGTTAACCTTAATGAAAATACAGGAATCATGCCTGCCTCGGTCATCAGAAAAAGAGCCACTGGTGGCTTTACGGAAGAAGAAATGGCTACAAGAAGGAGAGGTTTATAAAATTAAAACTGTCTTCCTGCAAAGACAGAAGTGGGGAAATTACAAGTCATTGTAACTGATGTAATAAATACAGAATGCGTTATCTGGCCGTGCTCTTTATCCTTATCTCACCACCCTGCTTTTCTAGGTAGTGAATATGATGAGGAGGAAGTAGACTATGAAGAATCGGACAGTGATGAGTCCTGGACGACAGAAAGTGCTATCAGCTCTGAAGCTATCCTTAGTTCAATGTGCATGAACGGAGGGGATGAGAAACCTTTTGCCTGTCCCGTTCCTGGATGTAAAAAAAGATATAAGGTAAGCAGCAGTGCAAACCTACCTTACTTCCAGTTGGTGCGGGGGGGGAAGGAAAGCCTGTAAAATCACTTTATACCCTTCTTATTTAATAGACTTGTCATAGTTATTTTTGTGGTATTTTAGCAGAGCATGTATTTATTCACCGCTTTCCTCTGAAGCACAGCCAAGTTAGATGGTTTTTAAAGAATGCAGCCTTTGCATCCCTGTCTGTCAAACGGGATTACGGACGGCGACTTTCGTAGGACTTAAGCTTTACATGTTTTAATTAGTTTTCTATAATCCAGACAAATTAAGTGCAGAACCCAGGAGGCAATACCAGCAAAATGATCTCATGGGTCCCTTTCAGAGGCACTAAGTAAAAAGCTTCTGCCCGTGAGTGCCAGGATGAATTCCTTCTGCGCAGCTGAGAGGGATGCTGCCTCTCCTGTAGCGACACCGGGCCCGGCGTGCCCCTTCTGGTACAGGCGATGTGCAGGGAGGTGGTGGTTAATGTTTCATGAGTCAGAGGTCACCTCGAGAAGGCAGAGCCTTGGAGAAATTCTGGCATCGTTCTGTGCTGGGTCAGTGTCCCAGTGACTCATGTGCGCAGCAGTCGCTGTGTCTGGCCCTGAGCGCTGGGCTTGCGTCCCTTTGCGTGACATGATGGGAAACTTTTTTTTTTTTTTTCCCCTTTCTGATTACACTCCATCATGAGAAAATTTTCTCTGTTTATGGGAGTGAAACATCTTTAACTTTGAACCTTGAGCTGGCTGGTAAAGAACACGCTGTGACGGTGCGAGGACAGGAACGGGTCAGGAGCCCCTTCACGTGAACGCGTGCGGGGGCAGATTCAGTTTTATTGAGCACTTTGGTCTTCAGCAGTCTATAGGCACTGAAATTTGGGATCAGAAATAGCGTCCTGGGTACGATTACTTGAGATAACTTTTAGCATGAAGTACTAGAAAATTCAACCACCGACCCACCCCCTAGAAAAACCGGTAGTGGTGGGATTTGTTTTTGTACTTGTTTTATTTTACGGCTTTGCCTTTAAATAACTGGAACGCGGGGTCTTTAAAGAGAACAGAAATATGAAAGAGAAATATAGGAAGACCAACAACGCTTGAGATAAAACAGTTGTGACAAGAACAAGTAAACTGTGTGTGAAAACGTGTAGTGGATGAAAACGTGTCACAGTGATCCTGCAGCTGTTCTGGGCTGTGCCTTCGCTGTTAGCAGCCGGTCACGAGACTCGGGCTCGTGCACCGTGCTGGGAGATCAGCTAATGCTTACTTCAAATACTTGTAACGTGAGCAAGAAAGCAGCGTGCTCCTTTCGTAGCGACGTACAAGTCTGGTTTTGCGGAGCTGCGTCTGACCTGTGTGATGATTATTCTCTGTCTCGGGGCAGGGCAGAGGGAAAGATGTTTTGAGGCTGTTTTTCAAGTATTGCTTTGCAGATACAACCACATTAAGCCAGATTAATACTTTTCCTGTGTGTGGCAGAAGCTGTGTCGGATGGAGGGTATAGTATAAATGCTAAATCCCTAGCTCAGGAAGCAAACAAGCCATGGTGATTGTTAGAAGTCGGTATGCCCACAGGGCATCTATGCGTTGCAGAAAACATTCATTTAATGGCACAGGCTAGAAGGAGAACCCTGTAATTTGCTATATCCTGTCTGTTCTCTGTTTGACTGCCAGCCCTCTGTCTTTTTATTGCCCAAATAAGCAAGCTGTTCCTGCCTGCTTCTGCTATCTCGCTACCTTCATCTCAAATGCACGAGGACTGTCTGAGGGCTATCTCGTACACCATTAATGTTTGAGCAGTCGGACGGGGAACAAATTAATGACCCAGAGAGAGGCTGACAGACAGAGAGCAGCAGCAAATAAAAAGTGCCGTATTTTCCTCAGAGACTCACCTCTGTTCAATCCAGATAGGAAAATACATTTCCTTTAGCTCTGCCTCACCTCATCTCTCTTTTCTTTGGGCTCTGCTTCCTTGCTTTTTTCTTTTCAGCCCTTTTTTTTTTTCCTGCTTTTTACATTTTTATCTTTGTTTCCTTCCTTTTAGTTTCGTGTCAGCTGTGTTTCTTGTTTCCTCCTCGTCTTCCTCCTACTTAACCCCCTCCTCAGATGAATTATTTGCTGAGTCTGGGTAGGGAGTCCTGTGATCAAAGCGCTGGGATTTTCTGGTGGGTACTGGATAATCACAGTCAGGGCTGTAAAACAATTATAGAGCCACAAACAGGAACACGGACATGCACATACAGTAATTGCCGGGCTCACTTTACGCCTGAGAAAGGATGCATTCTTCTAGGGAGTGAGGAGGAAAGGAGAATGTACACAGTTTTCTTTTGTCGGGCCCTGGGTGACGTACGTTTGAGAAGCAGAGATGTTATTTTTAGGTGTGTTATTTGTACTGCAGGGCTGCCTAAAGGACCCGGTAGGGACTGGGGCTCCTTTTTGCAAACAATGTACAAGGATAAAAGATGGCCTCTGCACTGAAAAGTCATTATGGAAAGGTAAATAAGACAAGAATGAGTACAACAAATACTCCCAAGGAGTGGGCTGGGGCGGACAATGGAAACTGTAATAAGAACATGTTTATACACAAGCCCAGATGAGTATCAGAAGACCCTACTGGCCTTCTGCCCAGCTGCTATCTGCTGGCAGTTTCCCATAGGCACTGCAGTAGAAGGCAGTCATAAACATTTAATTGTTCTTCAGGAAGTTTTATTTTTTTAAGAAATAAAATTGCTTGCTTATAAAATGCATTGGTACTAAGCCCTCTGTACAGTATGGCACAGATTTTTCTCGAAGGGCCAAAGATTCTGGAAAAAAACAACAACAACTTTAGTATCTTGTAAACTTGTTTGTTGGGATATTCTGAAACAGCTAAAGGGATCTGGAGCACGCTGACTTCTAGGTGCCTAACACCCTCTGAAGTAGTTTCTGGAGCGTGCTTTCTTTTTTACAGTTGCTGACCTAGAGAGGAAACGATGAGGATTTAGGAGTTTGTCATTTGCTGTTTTACTATGATTTATCTGCTTTGCATTTGAAGCCATTAATTTGATTTGAGAAAATCATCCAAGTGATTGAAAGGACCCTTAACATCTTGTTTCTTCAAAGTTCACCCTTGGCAAATTTAGGCTTTACATTCAGGTTTAGATGACCTCTCCAGTAGTCGGTGGGTAATGAGTTCTAAATGTGCTTTGCAAGATGTCACCTGTTGGAGCCAAAGGGTGGGTTTGTGAAGCTGGCAATGGGCTTTCCTTTAATCCACCCCACCTATTTGTATCAGTTACTTGGGTGCTAGCTAAGAAGGACATGCAAAATGCGTGTATGATGTAGATAAACTGGTTCAGGCAACTTCCAATAAAAGTCCAATGCACAATAGAGAAAGACAAAAATCCCACAAATAATGTGTATATACTACTGCAGACAAAACTCTACAGTATTTGTCATCGTTTTTGCAGACTGTGCAAATACAAGAACACGAGAATAGTAGTGCCTACACACGTAATATAGTCATACACATCTCTGTCAGTGCAATCATGAAATACCAAGACGTCAAGAGCTAATCTCATCTAAGCAAGCCTGAGTTCTCATCTCTCACCTGCAAGCACTCTAGCAAAGCAAATCAACCTAAGCTTCTCCTGGCCTTCGAAAAATTTCTAGCTGCCCAGAAAGTACAAGCTTGGTTTTTCTGTGCAGTCTGTGAATTCAGTTCTGAAGTTACGTGCTCTTCCTACATGAAAAACTAACAGTTCATCAGTGTAGGTGCATTACCCGGGACTGCAATGCCCTGGGTGCTTTCCTGAGTACACCCGGTTTATGACAGTGTATGAAAGGGCATATGAACCATGGCTCATCGCTGTCTGTACATTGCCTTTGCAAGGCAAGGGCTTTTTTTTAATTACTCTTGGTGTGTTGGTAGTTACGGTTGTTCAAGATTGTCTCACTTAGATATATTTGGTGTTTCATTGCTTGAGCCAGTGCTCGGTAGGACACAAGTTGCGTGAGAAGCAAGAGCAGCAGAGTTACGGGGCGAGGAGGAGGGAGGGAACACAAGGATGTTCCCGTTCCCCTGTCCTCCCTCAGAGGACGCTGAGAAGCAGGTAGGCCAGGCTGCTAGGCTGGGTGGGATTTTTGTGGAGGAGCAGCCCGGAGATGAGTCGGAAACAAGAAATCCACCTGAACCAGCCCTGCTTGAAGAGGGTGGCGTGCTCGTGTAGCTTCTGGAGTGCAGTGGCTTTGTGGGTCTGTTGAGTGTCCTCGTGTCCTTGCAGACCGGGCAGTGCCAGGCTGAACTCCCCTGTCTCCTCCTGATCTGGTCCCGGGTTAATAATTGTTTCCTCCTGCTGAAGGTTTGTGAGTGCCCTGCTATACTGCCATCTTCTTCCTCAATCATTTGTGAGAGTAAATAATGAGCAACCCAAGTAACCGGAGCAATAAAAGTGATGGATGGGTTTGGCAGCGTTTTTTGCCATACCTCAACAAACTCAACCCAGACATACAACAAAGTGTTTACATTGCAGCAGTGGAAAAAGTGCTGAAGAGTTGACTGTAATTCCAACAACAGCTTTCTTTTAGACACAAGTGCAGATCGGATTTCATGTTACACTAGCTCCTCATACCCTGCGTGTTTTTACTATTTTTCAAACCTTTCACGGCCCAATTAATTCCACATAGGTTGCTGGTTTAGCATTTCCTTAAATTTTTCTGCCTAAAATGACTTTCCCCTTTCATCAAAGCATGTGGTGCGTCCTGTACTTGAGGCTGAGTGGATCATTAAAAAAAGCTGGAAGAGGAGAAGAGCGCAGTTGGCACGGAGCAGTGAGGATATTCGTGACTGCGGATCTGGGGAGTCCGTAACAATTGGTACAGGTTGCTTAAAAGTACCTCAAAATGATTGCTTATAAAGAGTGAAAGTCTGAGCAGGCTTCTGTAGTTTCCAAGATAAATAGAGGGTTTGAGGTTTACTTTGCTTTTGAAGTTTCACTGCAGTAGCAGCAGTGTAGCAGGTCACCCTCCCACCCCCTCCCGTTCGGGGCGCAGGCCCTCGCGGTACCCAGGTGCTGGCAGAGGCCCCAAAATGCAGCTTGGGAGGTGCAGCCCTGCCAGGCACGGCGAGCTCTGGTGGGGGCAATACTGCGTCCAAAGTCACCGTGAAAGCCGGGGAGCTGTTTGCTTCCAGGTTGAAAATACATCGCCGCAGGGGCACGGCCAGCTCCCAGGAGATGGGGTACAGAGTTCTGTGCGGGGACAGCACCCTCGGGGGTCTGGGCGGTGGCTGCTGCAGCCGCGCTCCCCCCGGCGTCGTGATGGGGGCTGCGGGTTCCTCTCGGCCCGTTGTTGCTCGGTGTTGAGGGGGCTGCCGGGAGCATCGCGGAGCACCTGGGATTTTTCTGCAGAGTAAATTGGGTCAGGAGGTAGGGGAGGAGAAGGAAACTGTTGGCAGGAGACCGGTACCGAGGGTGGTAACCTCGTGCCTCTCTGATGTTAGCTTTGCCGTACATGTAGAGCCTGGTGAAGTTCGAGGAGTTTCAGCTCGGTTCTGTTTACAGAAGGCTTTTAACTCTTTTCTCTTTCTCCTTCTCTGTTCTTCTTCCTTGTCCAACTGCTGCGAGTTCCAAGCTGGAGCTTCCCTTACGGGAACCGGCCTGCTAACACAGCCAAGCTTGCTCCAAGAGCCACCGGGACATTTTGTCATGTGTAGCAACAGGCCGTGGCTCAGCAAAGACAAAGTTCCTTAAGCTCTTACTTAGTGGGCTAAATGAACTAATATCCAGGCTGTTAATGGATTTTGGCTTTTTTTAGTTAAAAGTAATAATAATAATAATCTGAGGCACACATCTAGAAACTTCAGAAAGGATATGGTACATCCTCAGAGCTGTACCTTTGCTACACGTTGTCTTCTTTTTTGGTTTTCTTCCTAGGAGCTGTTCTAATGAAACACAGTTTGCCTCCCCCTCTCCTCTCCCCCCTTTTTTTTTCCCCCAAAAAATCCAGGCTCTCTTGGTGGAATCCAATTTATACTGTGGGAAAGAGACTCTGTTAGGATGAACCCTAGAGAAAGCGGTACCGAGTGCTAGCTAGACCACAGCAGCTCCTTCCATTTTTGCCAGAAAGATGCGAGAAGAGCAGCGCTAGGTTTGAGATGTAACTTCAGCAGGGCTCTTGGTTAACCTGCCCTGGCGGTGCCGGTGTCGCTGCCGTGCTGTCCCCTGTCCTTCCTCCAAACGGCAGTGGAAAACAGTTCTCCGACGGGTTTAGCTGTAAGATCTTCCCAAACAATAGCTATTTTGAAGCCTGCTTCTCTGGATTATTTTCTGAGTGCCCTGCACAGCTCCGAGTTAACTGTTCCCTGCAGTTAATTCTTTGGAGACAATGTGTAAACTATCAGAAGTTGCTGGTGCCTAAAGACACATCTACAAACAATGACACAGAGCGGAACAAAAACACCATGGGGGAAGCTCCAGCTTTTTGAAGAAGTGTGACTCGAGTTTTCATGCCAAACCTTTGTTTGCTTGTAAATGAACCTCAGGATAACATTTTTCAATGCTATATGAAAAAAAAAATGGCAGGAAGCGAAGAACATTCATGTGTAATCTCACTAAGCAGTATTTCTGGAAAGTGCCATGCGCTGGGAGATAAAATCAGAAGTAGCCAGGTGTGATACATTAGGGCTGCACAGCTCGCTCTCCTTCCTGTCCCACCCTGTCTTGGAGCACAACACATGCGCAACACCTGGAGCGTTCCTAGCAATGGGAGTAACTCTGCCCATGCCATTAGCCGGGTTTTGTTTTTCAGCAGACACCAAGGCGTTACGAGGCCAGTCGACCACTAACGCTCTGCTTTCTCGCTCACAGAATGTGAATGGCATCAAGTACCACGCCAAGAACGGCCACAGAACACAAATCCGCGTACGCAAACCGTTCAAATGTCGCTGCGGAAAGAGTTACAAGACAGCTCAGGGCCTGCGGCACCACACAATCAATTTCCATCCCCCCGTGTCTGCTGAGATTATCAGGAAGATGCAGCAATAACATGCTGGTCACAAATGTGCCAAGAAATCCTCACCAGCAGTTGCTGATTTTGAGAACAGCCACCTTTTTCAGGGGAAGCATTCAGCAACCCTTTAAACAATTAAATGCATGCTTTAAAATTTTCTGTAATTTTGGAATGATGTATCTTTGTAGAGTTAATGATTTTGTACATTTGCACATGTAATCATCATACCCATTTTCATTACTTTGAGATAAGGTGCTATAAAAGCTATAGGTTCTTCAGAACTTTTTTTCTCCAAAAACAAAAAAAAATAGGGGGCGTCGCGTATTTAGTTGTACTGAAGTGTTGAATAGGAGTAAGAGGAGGAGAGCTTGGCACTGATGTAATTTCAAGATTGTAATGTGATGAAGACTTTCGATGCATCTGTCAGTGTGTGTGCAAAACCAAAACAATACCACCATTGTCAAACTATAGTTAACATGCCTTACATAATGGAGTATCAGTGGAGTAGCAAGTCTTTTAGGTAATGGAAATATAAATAAGAAAGAATGTTTAACATAATATGCTAAAAATATTTTCATACTTAAATAACATACATAAAAATGTGTGCTTGCTGTATTTTATATTATCTTGCAAATCTTTTTTTTTTTCCCTCTTGAAATGCTGAAAATCTTGCCATTTGAACTAGTAAACAATCACTTTAGTGTTAGAAATTACTTTTTTTTTTTTTTTTTGTACAAGATGTCATACTATGTTCATGCCCATCAAATTTTGAGGACCAATATCCCAGTCCAACTAAATATTTACCCCTGAGATATCTGTTAGAAAGACATTTGGAAATACTTAAGTGCAAATTTATGTGTGTGTGAGAAAGAATTATCTTCATCTCAGATGAAGTCTTAAAGCACTTTGTAGTTCTCTATTGCCAACAGATTTAATGTTTTATGTGTTGCCAATTCTTGCAACTACTGTACTAGCATGTGCCTGTGGTTGCAAATAAAAATTAAAAATTCTGCGCATGGTTTAAGGAGGTCCATTATTTGTGCTCAGGGAGCTGCCAAGGCCGCTCCCTCCCGTTCATCGCATTTTGAGATTTTCTTTGTACGTTTTTTGCTTCTCGTTGTAGGTCACTGCATTCCATGTGGAAGTGTCTGTTTAGCTTTACAATTAATTTTGCTGAAATATGACATATGAGCCTTACTGAAGATTTAAGTGCTTCTTGCAGCAGGTGGTCAGAGAGTGACTTAGAGCAAAAGTCAGCATGAGGGAGCTTCGTGTCTGGACCATACCTGAACATTTGTTGCTTACCATCCTGCCTTGAGCGTTCTTCTCTCACAAGTGCTATTCTTGGAATTTAGCTGGCCAGTTGCATCGAGGGGGCACCCCCCACCCTGCCCCAACCTTGAAACACTGCTTCCGTGGCAAGGGCTAGGGAGGAATGCAAAACGTTCAGTACAGTAATCGCCTTTGCTTATTTCCCATCCTTCTAAGTGCAAAAGAAAGCTCAAAACATGAGGAATAAGCCTTTCCCTTTATTTTTTTCCAAAGCTTTAAAGGAAAATGTTTTAAGGATGACAATTACCTATTTTTTCAGCCGAGTTTAAAAAAAAAAAAATCTCTCTAAAAAACTGGGAATCATCCTACTCACTAAGGTTCGAACACCTGTATTTAAACAAAACACCACTACTTCAAATCCTAAGGAGATGACAGTGGTTGTATTGCACAGTGCTGTCAGCTGGGTTTTGAGGATGATCCAGACATGAGAATTATTGGTACACAAAAGGCCCCATGGGGCCATTTCCTACCTTCTGCAGTTTTGGCAACAGACGTGGCCAACAACTATGTTTTGGCTCTGCTCCTAGTGCAAGAAACTACAGGCTGGGTAAGTCAATTCAACAGCTAAACAGTCGTAAAATGTCATTGTTGCATGTAAATTCCTTTCAACTATAAAAACAAAATTCCAGTTTCTATTTACCTACTCATTGTGACAGTATTATTAAACAGGTAAAGATGGGACTATTTTGTTATACTGTGTATAGTGAATGTATTGTACTGTGTCTGTGAAAAAGTGTGCTTTAAATTATATTTTCATATGTTTTGTTGGGGACAAAGTACTTTAAGTTCGAAAGTGACAGAGGTTTGTTTTAGAACTGAAGGCAACTTAACGAATTCCTGTCAAAAAAGCTGCTTATAAATGTAAATCAAATCACATTTAAAATAAACTGCCTCTGACCTAAAATGACTGCTCTCTACTTGTCACTAACATGGAGTGAAGCTCTTGGGCTGGCTATGGTCTTACTTGCGTGTTTCTACTTTGGGCTCATCAAACTCTGTGTTCCGTAACACCTGCAGCAGCTTGAGAGCTGCACCCTTCACACAGACAAATACACAGGGTGCTACAGCCGGGAGGAGAAAATGGAGCACTGCAGTCACAGGACGTTCAGACTGCAGAGGATGTTTCCTTCCAGCATCACAGCAGGGCTCAGCCTGCCAGGTAAGAGGTGGTGGTGATGCTACTGAACCTTCCCCTTCCAATGGTAGGGTATGAGAACCCTTCTTGTAAAGGTGTTTCTGAAATGAGGCCTCTGCCTCTAAGAAAAGAAGAATTGTTAAAATTTGAATTGCTATTTTAGGTGGCTGTGTCAGGGTGGCTATTTAATAGGGAAACTTCAGCAATTCCCTGTATACGCACCTCAGAGGTCTGCTTTGGCACAACCAGGGTGTGAGGTTGTCCTGCCTGGGTAGGATACCAACATCTGAGACTTCAGACACCTTTACTAATATGACCGTAACTTTAATAATATTTTGTTTATAGTAAGTTCAGTTTTCATACAGTACTGAGTTATTTAAAAAATGATAAAATATTGTTTCAGTACTTCCATGCCTTACCTTGGACTGTCTACTGACAGCAGTTTGGGAGCTTAAAAGACCTATACTGGAATGTAGAGGACTGCTGTAGTAGCTGCTGCTCAGTGCCCTGCAGTCTGTCCATGTCATGCAGCTTTTAATAAACCCTGCACTGAACAGGATATTGCATATGTTCACAAGTAAGCGCTGCACACAACAGAAGTTACTCAAACCCTAAATCCCCAAGTCTCCCTAAAACAAGGCACATAAATAGACGTGAGCAGCAGTTACTTTGTCATACAAAACTGAAACATCATTTACTGCAATTATGTAAAGCCTGAACTCTGGCTTATTTTATTTCAAAATAAGCAGCCCGGGAAAAAAAGGACCACTGACTCCATGAATAATTCTGCTTTTAATGTAACAAGACTACTGTACAACAAGTGGAAAGCAATTTACTTAATACAGTTAGGTAAATATAAAATGTTTAGATATACACACATGTTTTTACTTACTGGAAAGAAATACATGAAGTTAAAATGCAGAAAGTTTTAAAAGCCCTAAGCAAAAATGAACACAATTCACTGTTGTGAAAATATAACAATATTTTCTACTGAATGCAATTGCAACATAATGGCAATGACTTTTTTAAACAATTAATTTCTAGGCATTTAAGCACAACAGTTTCTTTCAACTCAAAAATTCTGCCTTAAAGTATAACATCCTTCATTTAACATTATTCCTTAAGGCAAACACTGCATATGTAAAACTGAAGTATTTGCCATTACCTTTGCTGCAGGCATGTCATCTCACAGTACGTGCATCTACATTTCAGAAACGTACTAGAAAACTATAGTTTCATTGGGTAAATTATGCAACTTTCTGGTTTAACTGTTACTGAAAAGAGACTACACAAATTTGCTAGGAGAAACATCTGTTTATTACGTTTTTAATCACACCTCAGTTCTCACGGTCAAAGTAAACCATAGGTGCTTTGGTGTTGTTTTACACAGCTGAAGAGCATCATGAAGCTGGTCTTCTTTGTTCTGAGGCTGAGTCGTTCCTGTGTCCTTAGAAATTCCAAATCCTACTGAATAGGGGAATAAATAGCTACATACACAACAAGGTCTTTTTTTTTTTTTTAGTATAATGTTAGGTAGAGAGAGAAGATAACTCAAATAGCAGCTTACAGCCAGGATTTATCATGGCTCCCGTTAGAGTACACTAGCTTTTAATCAGAAATCTGCACTGTTAAAGAAAAGCTGTACTGTTGGTTTTGTGGTTTGTTTTTCCATAGGTGGGCTACTCAAAGTTGTTTCTTTTTAAGCTACACTGCAAACAAAAGATTTAATCAAAATTTAAAACGTTCTGATCAAAGTGCGTCTGGACGTGCCTCTCAAAGCCCTGCTGGTCGTAGTCGGGCGGGAACTGCTCGCTGCACATGGGGCACACCTTCCAGTGGCTTTCCACATGCTCCTCAAACTTGCTCTGATCATAGTTAGGTGGAAACATCACGTCGCAAAGAGGGCATTTCTTGTGCACATCAAAGCTGCACGAAGAGGTGAAGAGAAAGGAAAAAAAAAAAAACAGGAAAGTTATTTAATCTGTTATTGCCAAACAAAATATAGAGGCAGGCTCCTGCTGCTGCTCTATTAATCTAAATTTGAGCAGACTTGGTATCTGAGTACGTATCATACAGTTAATTAAAATGTCTCGGCCGAAAGCATTCAATACGGTTAATGTAGCTTTTTTACACAGGGATTCCAAAATAACTTGGCGTTTAAAAAGTTACATCATTTTGACATAATTCCAACCTCCACTGAATACAGATCTATTGAATGTCTTAATGGCCAAGTGGTTTCATGGGAAACCACTCTCTCTGCTCATAAATGCTTGCTCTTAGCAAACATAACACTTTATAAAAGCTCTAAACTTAGGTTCACAATTAGGTTGGAAAGAGGGAGAAAGAAAACAAAAGTTACTCATTCATTCACCAAACGACATCTGACATTCAGTCAAAATAAGGTACAACAAATAGTCTGCCCTGTGTAACAGCAAATTCTGATAGTTAATTGCAAACCAAACGTCAATTGAAAATGCTTAATAGTATTTCTCCTTCCTTGTCCAACCCCTCTCCCCCAACTTGAGTAAAGGACTCCAGTGATAGAGAAGCCAATCTATCCCATTAAAGAGCAATAAAAGATAAACATTTACCTGGAATCAAAGCAAAAACCTGTTCCACGTTCATGCAAAATAAGGCTGGGAGGATTGGGAGCAGAAGGTACGGTGTTGTCATCGTCCTGTAAAAAAAAACAGTGATATTTTAAATAAGAGGCAGCTATTTTCCCCCCTCTCAATACATCTTTTTGCTATCAAGTAAAACCGTGGCTGAAACTGAACTTTTCGTGTCATAATCTCTGCAGGACGAGTTTTACTTCAGTGTACAAAAGGGAGATGTGGTTAATGAACATGAAAAGCTGAACAGACTGCCTTTTGACCACGTTCGTGTAACAGAAACCTGTGCCAGGACTACTAGAAAGCTTCTACTGATAGAGTAGCTGCGGAAATGCAGGTCACCTCACTGGTACTGCCTGGGGGCTCAGCCAGAACAGAAAAAGCTGTGTTAAGCCAAGTACAGGGCACCACACTGCGAACTGTAATAGCCTTCTACCAAGAGCCAAAATTCAAAAATAAATGCTACACAATAGAATGACAAGTCAGGTTCTTAAAAAATTGTCAATTTGAAATTACAGTAACAATAAAAATATAGATAGATAGATGCTGCTGCACGTTTGCCTCCCAGCAGTCGGGTTTGAGCGATCTGCCCGGGCTGCCATCGCCAGCCAAGCATGCCCCGCGCTGCACGCCGCAGTCAGGCGCGTCAGCTAAATTGCCCAGTTGGGCTGCCTCCCCCGTCAGCCCTGTCAGTGGTGCTCCCGGCACCACCACCAACAGCACGTGCGGAGCTGCAGCTGCAGCGCATGCTGATGAGGATGGCGAGGCTGACGCCGCTCGGGTTTGACTCTGAGCCTCCATCAAGCGAGGAAGGCAGGTCAGCCTCCAGAGAAGGTGAGCACTGCTCTTCGCTGCTCAAAAGAGAAGAAAGCTGATTGTAACTGCAGTGGGGAAACTCTTAAACAGAAAAATGAAGAATACCTACAGGGACTGAGTCTGAAAACTTCCTTTCTGACATGCACAGGGCCACAATTTTTTGTTGGTTTTTGTTTTTTTTCACATATTTTGATATTTTTATGTATGTCATATAATATTTTTAGGAACCAAGTTTTAAACAAGCACAGTGATTTAAGCAAACACATTTAGAGGAAGAACACAGCAACAACAGGAAAATAAATTGAAGGAGGGGGAAGAAAATGAGAACTGCGGTTTTTAAGTCAATTCTTTATGCAGCACCAAACTAGTACACAGCATTGTGGTTCTGCTCTACGATTACGCAGCACAAACCTATTCATCTCAAGGTGGGAAAATAGGTACATTCTGCAAGATTTTTGGAACCCCAACTCCTAAGTAATTTTCCTTCTCATTTCAAAGACACAGCACATGCCAGAATTATGAATTATTTAGCTGGTCTTCAAAAACAGATGTGCAAGGGAGCATATATAACACACAACATGTTTCATACAGGTAGCTAACAAGTATACTCAAACATACTTCACTTTTAGGCTAACGTACTTTGTCCTTATGAAGAGTTAATGGAAATAGGGCAGGATGGGAAGATTCCCTCAATATTTTTCTCCTCCTGACAACAGCTGTTTAGCTTCAACCATTTAACGTTTCCATTAAGCAGCTAGTGGGGCTTGCTGTGACAGATGCTAGCAACGGACATATTTTCCTGTCTAACTTGCTTGCTTTGCACCTGCAGTAAAAAGGGCATATGGGTTTTAAAATACTATTTGTTCCTTTTGTCACGGAAGAGGTAGGATGTATGTATTAAAGAAGAAAAACTATTTGAAGTACTCTCATACTACAATGCTACAGCTTATGTGGTGCCAAAAACATGACAAATTTGTTGAATACCAGACTTGTAAGTTGACCAGGACTTATCTGAGAAAATGAATCTGCATCTTTCTTGGGAAAAAAACAATAGTTTCACTACAAATACAGGCTCAATTGACATTTAAGTCCTTTAGAAAAGACTTGCTTATAATCCTTTACTGTTTGTCACTCAGTTGTTTTTTGGCCACGAGGCATTTTTGGTCAGCACTTACTTATTAACACTTCGCTAGAAATGGTGAGGTGGACAAGGTGCTCTTGTGGTGAAAGGGCTCCCTCAGCCTCAAGGCCCCACCTTTGTGTAGGACAGATGGCAGACCCAGTGACGAGTGCACAGGCTATTCGTTTTATGCAGGGTTATTAACTATTCAGCTATTTGAGCGAGTAGTCAGGATTTGTCAGTACCAAATATCAACCAGCTATGAGGGCGTTAACCATAACTATGTGACTGATGTGATGCAGATGGGTCTCCTCTCCCATTCAAAATTACCCATGCATACGACAAAAAAAATGACTTTTAGAACGGGTCTTTACATGGACCTGAAAGAAACTGCTCACCTGGATGCCCAACCGTAACAGCATTCAGGACTGATCATTCCTGAACTAATTCATTTTCCACACGAAGGTTACACTACCATAAAAATCATCGTTTTCCCTATTGCCAAAGAGAATATCTGAGTCTTTAGGCGTGCATTACATTACTCAAAGACAAAAATACAGTGAGTGGCTACTGCCTTGCAGGCACTGGCTTCAACAAAAGCAGGTTTGAATTATTAACAGTTCCAAAAAGGCTTTTCTCATGTCAGAGTAACATTGTTCTGTGCATCCCAAGGATGGAACTTCTCATGTTCCAATTCAATTAATGATAAAAATCATGCTGTGACCTCCTTCCCATAGCTTCTGACCTGTGCACCATGCAGGACTGGCCATATTGAACATGGGAAGTGTGGTATCTTAAGGTAAGTCCGTCTCCTCACTGTACTTTTGCTCTTGGCCAAGTAAGTATGTATAGGAAGATCAGTTCTTAACCTTTTCTTATGCTTAACCCAAAGAAAGAACAAGAAAGCAAGAGCATCCCTCCCAGTATATGTCACAGGGATCACCATATAATTAAGGAATGGTACATTAAGAACAGATGATTACTGGTAACATAACAGTAACTGTCTTCTATTTGGAGAACAAATATATCACTAGGAACTAGAAGTTAACATTGAGCTCTTCAGCACTGCCTGGCAGTATTTCAGGGCTATTCTAATCACAGAATCACAGAATATCCCAAGTTGGAAGGGACCCGTAAGGATCATCAAGTCCAACTCCTCGCACCGCACAGGTCTACCCAAAAGTTTAGACCATGCAACTAATCACAACTTATGCTAAGGAACGCACAACGAACAGTAACTAAAAATTCTCAGACATTCCCCTAGAGGTAACTTGGAGAAAAAACAGGAAAATGCCCCATTTTATTGCATTCAGACAGCCATCTATCTATTTCTAGCATCTCAGATAGACAAAACTCCTAAAGTGCACCCCATAAAAGTGAGAACTACATGAAGGGACGACAGCTCCTACAGGTTCACAGTCACTGAGGGCCCAGTTTCTTCCCGTTAGTAAAACCAGTGATGCATTCCACATTTCTATAAAGGACGTCAGGTTGGAAAGCACCGTTTAACATTTTAAAACCAGCCACTCTCCCATAGTAAAACCAACCATCCCCTGAAAACCCCAAAGCTGAAGCGGGAAGGCCAGCTGAAGCTGCTTTACAGAAAGAGTTAGGCAATAACCGCGGGGAAGTCAACTCTCAGTGGAGATGCCTGTGCTGTATTCCAAGCACGGGCATCAGATTACTCTGCAGACCCCATGGCTGTGCCATCCAAGTCATTTGGACTCACCTAATTTTACCAAAACTAACCAACTCTGTCTCAAGTAAGACCTACTGCTTTACTGATTACAATCAAGAGTTCACAGATTTGGTTCCAAGACTGCCAAAGGGAAATTAGCAACAGAGCCACGACAGAACAAAACCCACAGACCTGACCCACCCCCCTCTCCAGGTTCCAGAGCGCACTCACACGCAACCGTCAGCAGAGCGACACCACCTTAAGCTTTAAACCATCAAAGAGCAGCCACGCCACCAGTGTACAGCACAGGTAACCAGTGAGAAGGGTACACACATGGTCTTTTTGTGACTCAGCTCCGTATGAGCACTACTCAAACACTTTACGGTCTCTATACCTCTCTGCAAGCAGCCAAGAGGTACATGGGAATCTAGATGCCAGCTACTCCTTTTGTATCTGTTATCCTAGAGAAAAGGGCAGTAACTGGCATCTCTAGTAAGATTGGGCTTATCAAAGTGGTTGTGTTTTGTTTTGGTTTTGATGTTATTTGGCTAAAAGAAAGACCATTGTGGATTAATCTCAAGAAATATCCTCACCTGGCTGTCAGTTGCCAAACGCTACGCTCCACACTTTTGCTGTGACTCACAACATTCTTTAAGAGTCTCGGGACAGTTATTCTGGGCTTACTGCCAGGCGTAATCAGGTCTATATTTCTAAAACGCACTTTATTATTAAAAATATATTTTTGTTTATGGATCTCTCCCATACATGCCTGCTTCCAGCAGTGACTTGCTCCAAATGATTCCATTTTGTTCAGTTACGAGGGCATGAGCAAATGGAAAGTCAGTGCTGCTGAGCGGGCGATGGAAGGAACTTGTGGCAAGTCAAATACTCTTCACAAAATCAACACCACGTGCGTGCTTATCTGGCATGATTAACACAGAGCAGCTTATCCCTCTCAGAAATCACTGTGTAACCGGCCCTAGGTGGTACAGTTGCAGAGGAGCGATTCTACCTCATCTCTTGTCAGAAAACACTGCGTGGAGAGGCGTTCAGAACTTCTCCTTTGCCATCCTGATTAATAAAGCTTATGAAGTTACTCAACTGCACAGAAATGACAGCAGCAACTACAGCAGTTAAGTCTGACTTGCTAGACTGCCTCAGTTTGCTGAACTATTCCTTAGGTTAGATGGATACCTCAAAGACAACAAGGTGCTGTTCCTGTTCTTCCCCATTGTGGAGAAGCAAAGCTTTTCTTAAACAGGCATGCCTGCACTTCCACCCCCTTGCCTTACAGTCAATTTTGGTAAAATCTGCATATTACAGTTGTGTGTATACAGCCTCTACCTCAGTCCCATATGTATCATAGTCCCAGGGCCCAGAAGATACCTCATCTTAGACAAGATAAATATCGTAGGCATTTTCATCACCGTACATAAGATACCACCAAAACATCCATGCTGTGGTGAAAGTGAAAAGTACCCTCGAGCTCTCAATGTAACGTAAGATGCACTACTAGGAATGTGGAGAGGAAGACGACCAGTCCATGCAATGGTAACACAGCTGCAAGACTACCAGTGTTTTTCTTCTGGGAGGGAACCTTCTGCCAACAAAGAGCTCTGTATCTTTTTGGTTTTAAAATGCACATAATTACATTTTATAGAGCTTAGTTTGAAACCAGTACAACAAACAGTAATCTTCATATGTGTGTATTTGTATCTGCTGGTCTGAGCGAGCAATGTGCCCTTGTGGCCAAGAAGGCCAATGGTATCCGGCGGCGCATTAGGAGGAGTGCTGCCAGTATGTTGAGGGAGGCGATCTCCCCTTCTGCTCAGCCCTGCTGAGGCCTCACCTGGAGAGAGCTGGGCCTGCTGAGCCTGGGGAAGACCGAGAGGGGATCTTATTGATGTGTACAAATATCTGAGGGGAAGCTGTCACAAGGATGGGGCCAGGAGCTTTTCAGAGGTACCCAGGACAAGAGTCAATGGGCACAAACTGCAGCACAGGAAGTTCCAGCTCAATACGAGGGGCACTTCTTTGCTGTGAGGGTGACCGAGCACAGGCACAGGTTGCCCAGAGAGGTTGTGGAGTCTCCTTCTCTGGAGATACTCAAAGCCTGCCTGGATGCCATCCTGCACAACATGCTCTGTTTTCAGGTGATCCTGCTCAGCAGGGGTTGGAGTACATGTTCTCCAGAGGTCCCTTCCCACCTCAGCCATTCTGTGATTCTTCATGAGGCAGAGCCTGTCATTTCTGCAGAAGTGGCCTATGTATATGGAAATTCTCCCTCATTACTGAAGTTTTGCATTAGAACCATTTTATCTTTAGCATATTACTAGGTTCTAGAAAGATTTTTGCAACTGCTCATTTCTGTGTCAATTTGTTCACTCTAGACATATAGCCTATTTTGGGGATGAGAAAGTAACCGATTCTCATTTCAAAGTAAAAAAAATAAAGATATAAATTACTTGATTTAAAGGCACCTTTTCACAAGTGAACTTTATTTAAGCCTGTTATATTCCATCTCAGTACAAAAATCTAAGCTGTGTCAGCAAATGAGCACAAGACTCTAGCACTGTTTCTCTTGGGTTTGCAAGAGGGCAAAGCACATAGATCAGAAAGAACACCCTGCTAATTAAACTGAAGCAGATGACTAAAGAAGAGAAGAGCTTGTCATATGTAGTATCTACGTCAAAAATGATCAGTTTAAATATGCAAAATGTGAAGTAAAGGTGGGCAACAGCATTAAGCTCACATTCTAGATCTTAAACAGGCTGCAGAAGTACTGACAGTTTTTCTAATTATTCACAGTAATGGACATTGGGGGCAAAAGGTAGGAGGGAGAAATACATTTTTCTCCATTACAGGTGCTGAGCACCAGGGCTAAAATCATGCCTGTCTGAACACTGATCAGCTTCTGCAAAGGTTAATAGCAATTAAATGTGGCAAACTAGACTAAATGAGAAACAGGTCATGATACCACTGTACTTGCAAAGAGCACAATACTTTGCAGAAAAGTATTTCTTGTTTAATATTTTTTTGAAGGTGCAAGGGTTCTTGGTATAAAAAAGAATAATAAGCCTGTTCCTGTTCAAATGAAGACATATGGTCCAGTTCATTACAGAAGCCAATTTTCTAAAAAGTACATCTTATAGTAGAATGTGAAAGTTAACTGTATTAGAAAGAAAAGCTAACCACTTAAAACATACAAAAAAGAAATCAGTGAGAATCCGTCACTTGCAGTTTCACCAGTTTTAGATAACAGTCAATTAGCGCCTCTTCCAAATAGGAGCTTCACAGAAACAAAATCAAAATGGAATTTAATAAATACAGATTCGTAAAAGACAGAAAAAGAGAGTCATACATAGGGATAAAATATCTAATGCTACAGAAATTTCCTTTCAGCATTTAACTGAAAATAGTGGTACCAGAATCCTTTAAGTTTTCATTTGTTCTGATACAACCTACTTTCTACATACAGATTAGGAAGTGACGAAAAAAATAAAATTTCCATATTTACAAAACAATAGTATCAGGCTTCTTAGATACTGAAAACCTATGTGCAACACTTGAATACTCACTCAGTAGTAAATGTATCAAGGAAAAATGAAGATAATATAAAAGGTTAACTTACATTGCTGTCCTCGGGATCTTCTAAACCATCAGGCCGACTAAGATTGCGTGAAGGCTGACTACACACCACGTCGTCTTCCAGTTCCCAAAAGGAAGATCTAACAGGTGGTCTTTGGATCTCATCAGGATTAAAGGCGCCATCTGCTCCATCTGAAGAAAAATTAATTAGCTCATCTTTGTTCAGTAGTATTTTGAGATTAAACATGTGCTACCTTACATTTAAAATCGGGGCCTTCAGAAATTGTTGGCTTTGATAAGATAAAAGACAGAAGAGTAATCTTTTTTCTAAAGGCATCACTAAAACTTTGTTTCCCTTATTGATTCTCATCAATAAAATAAAGGTACTTAATGGTATTCAGTAACCAATAATGAAACTGTACATCAGTATACAGATGGTTGGTACTTAAGCTGCACTGAATGAAACATTGTTTTTGAAATAGTAAGAGAGAAGTTATATATGGGGGAAAAAAACCACTCACACCCCCTTACTTACCTCTTCTTTCCTGAATTGCATAAGGGTTTCCATATTGCAGTACTGGTAGTCTACTTGTCACTGCAGGAACTGGTCCATTTTCCTCTGAGTATGGGTTGCGAAAATGTAATGTTGGCTGTGAAATCTGTCCTTCCATCGTCCTTCCAGCTTGATTTCCTGGTGTCCTGCCAAGTTCCTAAATAATACAAAGTTTAAAATGTAATTACTCCATGGAGTCACAGCAAAAGTTTTATTTTTTTTTATGAAATATTTAGATTGTTTTTTAAAAACACATCTGCTAATCTTCACACCCTCCTTTTATCTTGATCTAGAGTCAGATACGCCATTAGAACAAAGCAAAGAAAACCCAAGATATTTTGAAGAATTCTTCTGTTTTGTTGTCAATTAATTCAAATTGCATAAACTCAACTGCCACGTTTTTTAAGAAGTATCTGCATCTTACAAAATGAAGAAAACACAGTGAAACAAGTAAAGAATTAGGGTGTTCAAGGAAAGGTTGGATGTGGTGCTTAGGGCCATGGTTTAGTGGGTAATATTGGTGGATGGACCAGACGATCTTGGAGGTCTTTTCCAACCTTAATGATTTTATGGCATACATACATATATATAACATATATATACACATATATACATCTATATTTATATATGATTGTATGTTCAATACCAGCCCTACTAGACTGATAACAAATTCTCTACCTTTGATAAAATTCAGACAAATTTTTCAGACAATTCACTCTAGGGAGTAAAACCTATTACTCAAGTTTGGTAATTCTTGTTTATATTCTCAAACAGAAATTATTGCTAGTTTTCACAAAGATAATCCAGATCAGGTTAGTTAAAGTATAATATTTCTATTTGTAAGCATCGTACAGAACAAAACTGCACTTACATTACTACATCATTTCAAGTGAGTGGCTTCTCGGTGGGAAGTTGTATATTTTTATACATAGATTTCAGAGTTATTACACTTCATGTGAAAAATAATTTGCACTCTAAAGGTTTAATGAGCAAAGTTCTAATTCATCTGTATTTATCCCTCCTCAATGAAAATCATTTTCCTCAACTATTTTAATATGTGCAAACTTGCAGTTTAACAAAAGTAAACATGTATCTTACTTCCAAAATTCAATATTTTAATCCAAAATACTAAATTGCTGAATTTATTCAGGGAATCCAAAAGCCTGCTTTATTTAATTAATTGTATCAGAAAGGCAATTAAATTTTCCAGAAAAGCTCAAGCAGAACTCTTCAAGATATCCATATATGTAAAATCCTGAATTGTTGCAGATAAGCCATAGAGACAGTAACTATTACGAGCTACTAAAGGATTTAAATAACTTACATACCATCAAAACTCTAAGCCAATATATACATTAGAAGACAGAAATTAAAGTGACTTAAGCATGGCCAATGCCTCAGCTGTAATTCATCCAAAGAAAAGTCTTTTTCTTTTCCTTCCATTTAATAAAATGGGACCTGCAAAGAGCTCACGTAATGAACTCCAAAGGAAAAATGTCATTTACAATTCAGAGACAGGCGAAAATTTCTGAGGTATAAGAATAAAAATAATAATAAAATAAATGTTTTTAAGATAGAGGTTTCCCAATCGATTTTTTTTTCCTTTCCGGTTAGCATTTTCTTTTGGGTTCTCGTTTAACATGTGCTAATGTAATGTTAACAAAAACCTCTAACCCAGAAGTGTGTCTTTTCCCCAGAAGGCTTTCAAGTTAAACTTAAAACCAAGACCTAGAATGCTTATTTAACTACATGAGAAATAAAATGTCTCTGTTATTAAAAGGAACAACCCAAAACATTTTTCTTAACAACAAACAGGTAAGCATCAGGCCAAACTCTAGAGCCCAAAAATACAACATCAGCTTTCAGTAATTACGCTGAAACAGAAAATACTCAAATGAAAAAAAGATGGAAACTACACATTTGCACAGGTTGCCCAGGGAAGCTGTGGATGCCCCATCCCTGGGAGTGTTCAAGGCCAGGCCGGATAGCTTTGAGCAACCTGGTCTGGTGCAAGGTGTCCCTGTCCATGGCAGAGGGTTGGAACCGGATGATTTTTAAGGTCCCTTCCAACCCAAATCACTCCACGATTCTACACACCATCAGGTTTCAGACATTGAGGGCTTGGACTCCAACAGCAAAAACAAAGTCTTTCAAAGAGGATAGAAGTGCTATCTACAAACAGTAAGGCAGCTTCCAGAAAATTGTATTTTTTTGAGGGCTGGCTGTAAACACAAACCTTTAATTATTTTTTACGTTCTTTTAGAAAACGTTCTAATACAGGACAGCAGATTTTCTGCGTAACACCCTTCAAGTAAAATATCCTCCTGTTGATATGATATAAAACTAAGCTAATGTTACTTTAGATTTATAGACTAAATTCCATATATGATTGAAATGGTTAGGGTTAAATGGTTAGGATTACGTCTTAAAATTTTAGTGAGCATGTAAAATCTAAATAATTAATCTTTACTCAATACAAAGCAGGAACAATTAATTACCAGTGAAATTAAGACTTTCCTTTTTAAAATCAATTTCTCCTGCAATATGGAAGCAGTTTAGAATGAGAAGCAATGGCATTAATACTTTAATTTTCGCATCACGTAAGATTAAAACGGAGTGTAGATCAAAGGGATTGTAAAAAGGTGCTGTAAAATAGTCTTAGCCAGAAGTTGGACAGCTAGGGTAGAGACCGATTAAAAATCAAAGGCTGTAAGTATGTAAATAAAATAGAAACCAAGTAATTTTATAGGCTTGAAGAGACAGCAAATGAACATTTTTAGCATGCTATGTTTGGTGACATTTATAAACAAACACTGATAATGGAGCATAAATTGAAAAGCTGTTTACTATACTGTGCTTAACCTTTTAAATCATGGTTCCAGTCTAGCAAGGTACTTTGATTCTTCTTTGTAATGTAAATATCTATAAATTTGGTAGACAAAGTTCCAAGGTTTTATAAGTTCCATACATTATTATTACAGTTGCTCTCCTTCTTATGTGTGGTGTTTAAAATTACTCCCTCCAGCTAAACTAGATTAATTAAAACTCAACTTTTATTGTGCTTTCTTTTGAATTAGAAAAATATGAAAGCTGTATTAAAATTACATCATTGTTTTAAAAAAAGAAAATTTAAATACCAACTACTTGAGATTCTAGAATTTTACAAAAATCTCTTTAATCTGAAATTAGTTCCATCTCAATTTATCAGTGTGCAAATTCCTGTGTTTAACACATCTGTTCATACTGTATTATTTTTTTCACAGGATGTGTTTAAGTAATCTGAACAATCATAACTTTTCCACAACATCATGCAATGCTGTCTGAATGTGAATTAATTTTATTGCTTCACTTTTCACGAAAACACCATTTTGATTAATTGCCATATAATACCTAAGAGGTACTTCCAGCAGTAGCACATTAGCATTAATATTTCAGAATGCACTTGTCTGGTTTTAAAGTAATGGTAATGAATTTGATTAGTCAGAGAGCTCTTGAAAGTAGCATCCCATTTTCTATCACTAAGTTAAAAAGCAGAGTACCACTTGTTCATCTTTCTTCTCTGATAAAGATATTTTTTTCAGTTGTAGTTTACTGAAGTCACTGCTGCCACGTATGTCAAGCTGCTCTTATTATTACAAGTGGTCAACAAAGAGAATTGCAGATGTCAAACGGACTTGGTTGTATGCACACATCATGAAAAACCGAGAGATTTTGCTGCTGAAACATGTACATCTCTAGTTATAAGTCATGACTGGATAAAAGCAAAAATAACCCTAACCAGCGAAGGAAAAAATAAACCGTCAAGCTAGGTATGTAATATTGACATCTTACACCAAGATTTCAAAGGGAATAGGGTTTACTAATCATGCTGCCTGTCAGCCAGCAACTCCTGAAAATATCGGAGTCTCCCTCGCAAAGAAATGAAATTCTTCCAACTTTATGCTCCGTTAAGAGGAGAGAACAGCTGCAGCATGAAGCCAATAGTTATCTTTTCTGTGTGGCTAGGAAGCACATGCAGGGACACTACTGAGGTGAGAAAGGAAAAAGTGACAGAAATCCAAACGCTTGGTAAAATGCGGAGCTAACTGCAATCTGAAATTACTAACTTACAGCATAATCTGCAAACAGAAATAACTATTTTAGATCCTAGATGGAGTATTATTCTAGACAGAACAGAAGAACGAACTTCTGGCACTGTAATGTTTTTGTTAGAGTATATGTAGAAAATGTGTTCTAGAACACTATTACAGAACAGTAACAACTATTTTCAAAGGTTGAGTCAGTTTTTTGAAATTGGTATTCTGTACTTTTTTTTTCCTAGTGTTACTATCAGAACTTGCAGTTTAAAATGCTAATTCATTGTGGCAAAATATTCAGATATGGAAAAGTACCTTTCAACTGTAAACAAATTATCACTTAAAAGTAAACTGCAATTCCTCAAATCAAAGAGCCCCATATTAAAATATTTAACAATATTTAACAGCAGTCCTTACAATACCTTCTCACTGGTAAAGAGTTCCAGCTGTGATGCCAGTTCCTTTATTCGTCTCTCTTTTTCCGCCAGCTGAACCTATATGAAAATCAGATTCAGTTTACAGTTCTTAGATTACTGAATAGACACTGTTTCCCTGCATATGTATTTTGAAAACCAATGCATTCAATTACTTAAGTTCATCTTTCAGATGGAAAAAGAACTTGTCTACTATATTCACGTGAAACACCTAGTACTACTACAGATAATCAAACATTCTCCGTTAAGTTTAGCTATGGGGTAACAGCAGGACATTTGCAGCCTTCTCCTGTCAGTTTTCAGGAAACAGTTGTGGAATGATGAAATCCCAGGTTAAAAAAAAAAAAAATTAAATTAAATTTTAAAAAAGAGAGAGAAATACCAGTGTTACTAAAGGCAAAGAGGGACACTGCTCTCCAGAAACAGCTGCAGGTTTGCAAGCTTCATCACACTATTTCTAAGGAATTTGCCAGCAAGTACTTCAGTGATTTCTTCCATTCACTTCTCTCCATCTCATGTTCCACAACAGAACTGAGAACCAAACCACCCTCCCACCTCAAAGACACTACACATTTGTTTCACAAACATCCACCACATGGTCCTGTTGGGTGATCAGGGAGAAGACAGATGCAACTGACATATTACAAAAAGCTTTTTCCTCTTTGTTTCCAAATTATTATTTAAATAACCTTTCTCTACAAAGTGCTGTTTTATTTGAATCCTGGTTTACTTTGAAAGTCACCTTTCCACTTATTTATCTGGCATATAAATGCAATACTTTGTAGAGTTAGGTATCTTTTGGTTTTGTGTTTTTGGTTGGTTGGTTGGTTATCTTTTTTAAATTCTGAAATTTTCTCCCTTAGTAGAGTTCAACAGACTGACTGGGACAAAAAGCTCATTTTTTCCTCCCCTTCTTGCACCCTCCTCAGTAAGAAGTGTTGAATTGCAGCCAAAATACTTTCAGTTCTGGAACCAATTATTTATTACTCCTGCTGTTGAGAAGTTAAAAAACAAACTATTTTTTCATTAAATTACGTGTGGCAACTGATCACTGTTAATGAAGTTACATAAATTCCGAAGAGTCATGCATTTTATAAAAGTGAAATTAGAGCTTTAGAAGCTTTAAAAGAAGTGTTGAAAATCACAGAGTGACTACACAGCCTACATAGTGCTGAACTGCTCCATAGAGTATTTCAGTGTTTTATAAAGAAAAAGTGTGGTAATTTCTAATGAGGTAGGGCTCCTACTAGATCTAATATAATCACTAGTCTGTTGAAATCCTGTTCGTTGCAATGGGTAAAGATGGGCGATACAGAGCATTCCTACCCTACTGCAGTAACAATCACCACTAGATTGAGCACAAGCATAAAAGCTGGTCTTGGGGAAATGCGTTGCATTTATCTTTCCCTTGTTTACCCAACAAGTCACCACAACATATGTTCCAATATCACAGCCTCAAAGATGAAGGCTCTGTGTAAGAAAGCTGTCCATTATGCTTGACTTTCTGGTGCATGCACGTTATGTCACCATACCAAGATTATGGTTGAGATCCTCTACATTAAATCTCTCAAAAATATTTTAAAAACAATGCAGCATTCATAGTGAATCTCTCGTTATTTGAGATAAAATGCATTAGATGTTACTACACTGGTAACATAGCATGTAGTATGAAGATTTTAGACAAATATGCCAACCGATATTCCTTCTAGTATTGTTGTAAGCAACAGAAATAAGAACTCTCTAACCCTTTTTTTCCTGTAACACAGGATTGAAGTCACTTAAAGGTTTTTTTAAATCCACAACATGAAAAGTCTGATAGCCATGTAGTTAAGTATATTACTTAGCAGGTCTGTCTTACTTTAAAAGAAGCATTAAAAGTACATGCTGTTCCTATAGATTTTCTATTCAGGTCAAAAGTACATTTAGTGTTTTTTTCCCATTAAAATTGTTTATTACTCGAACTATTAGAAATGAGCATCTAAGTTAAGAACAGGACGCCATTCATTGTCACAAACAAAATCCATAACTTACTTTATACTGATCCTCCTTTGCTGCCAGCTGTAATTTTATACCCTCATTGATTTTCATTTGTTCTTTCCACTTCAGCTCCAGTTTAGCAAGTTCATCAGCATAAACACTGCATTTCATCTTTTCACCCTATAGTGGTTTATAGCACAGCATGAAGCATTTATAATTTTTTCCAAACAATGACACAGAATAACTCTATGCTTTTAGAACGATTTACCTCATTATTACTATTTTACTAATTTTTACCATTTACAAACATCTTCAACGAATCAAGCCTGATGATTACAAGGCTTTGAGCGTTGAATATTGCGAATATGTTTAATATACTTTTTTTCTTGCTTGAGTTTTCAACAAGCTGCTATTCCTCTTTAGATTAACTGTTTCAAGTTTTTTTGTACAAACACAACCCTAACACCACCTTATAATCGTGCGTACCCTTTCCAGTGTCTCACTTAAATACAAAACCTTTCCCCATTGTACTTGTATAATCACCCTAAATATCTTTCATCCAGAAGGTCAAAGGCAAGGCTTTACTCGAGCACTACTACAAAAGAAATACCCAGTGGAAGCTACTGAAGGATCTCTATAGACAGGGCAGTGAGCAGAATTACATTGTAGTTACTACATCCCGGAGCGCACATTAAAAAAGAGTAATCTCCTTCTGATAAGTTAAGAGAAACAAGATGAGAAACAAGAGTTCATGGCAGTTTAGGAATGTGCTATGACCATTTGAGAAGAAAACATATTAGTGTAGTGAAAAAAAATCACAGTTTCTAATTCTAAACTTATTTCTAACTGTTCTGACTTCATAATGTTATTTTTTTAATCCCCAAGAAGCACATAACTGAAGAGACAAGACAATCCAACACTCAAGACTTTTTTTTTAAAACACTTCTACAGCCATCAATTTTTCATGATCACTACTGATGAAACACTCCATCGTTACACATACATCCAGACTAGTTGCATGAAAATCAAACTCATACTGAGAAGTATTAACATTTGAGGGGTCTATTATGGCACTACTGGTGCCAACGTTGGTTCAGAGAACAGCATAAGTGCAGTTACATAGCACTGAGCCTCAGCTACTAAGCCCCACCCACCTGGATATCAAAATAATGTAAAAACCCAGGACAGTCAGATTTGGAGGGAATTATTGCACTTGAACATCACATCAGATTAATAACTGCTCTACTTGTTCCAAATATCAACTGGCTCAGAGCAACACGCTGTATTTGACGTATTACAGTAATTACATTACTGTAATACTGTACATTACATACTGTAATTACATACTGTTAAAAAACGTGTTCAAAACCTTGAGCACAGAAGTAGTAATAGTTTCGTTCGCTTGTTTTTCCTGTGTTTGGGTTATCCTGAGCAGTCTCTATCTGGGCTCCCTAACACCACAGGTAATTGAGAGCTGACTCAATAAAAACATGTTTTCTAATGTTAACATTTCTACCTTAAGGATGGAGTATCACACAAATAAGCAGCAAGGCAACTCAGTTGGGTAGGCTTTGTGGTTTTAAGATTTAGCACCTAGAGCTTTCTGTTCAGCTTTCCGAAGCAGCCATTTACTTACTGCCAACATTTGCTTGCATTTCTTATACTTCTCTGTTTTCTCAGCAATTTCTTTATTCATTTCACGTACTTGCTCCTTTACCATGAATTCCGAAACTACATCAGGTGAAATGGGGCTAACTGTGAACATTGAAGAAAAAAACACGACCATTGATTTTTTGTTCCATAAATAAAGTATGCATCAAAGAGATGATAGGCTAAACTTGACAACACATCAAGAACAGAGTGTTCCATGCCATCCAATAAATTCTGATTCAGAAACAAGCATTATCAGGAGTCACATGATACTGAAGGATCAGCAGTCATATCAGCAAGGCAGAGTTCAGCACCTTCTCTCATACTACAGATGAACATAACTATATAAATAAATACTGCACAGATCAATGTAAAAAAGTCATCTCTCCCATGAGCTCCCAAGAAAGTAAACACCAGAATACGTTCTTATCAATATTATTCTAGATATTTTATTCTTCTGCAAAATCATGAAATTTCTTAGCAACCTACTTCATCCAATCACATAACTAGACTTACTGGGATTTTATTATTTTTTTAGGAAACACTTGTATTTAATTAAAATGGGATGAAACTGAACAGAAATTATAACCTAGAGTTTCCATAGAGAGAAATAATGCGTGACCTTGTAAGGTAACAACAAAACTGGTCAGCATTTACTGGCATTTATCAATTTAAACTGAATATTAAACTAGGCTCAGTTATAACCTATTATATGTTTATTTTAGAAGATTAGTTTTATAAGAACTTAATAGTTCATAAAAATTATAACCTAGTTAATTTTCTAATAAACTACGAGTGCCTATAAATCATGAGAACAGTCTATACACTTGACCTTGTCATCCATCAAATAATCAGAAATTTACTGTGGATTTGATTTTACAGCAGAATGCTACAGTGAATGTTCACTGTACGATGACTGCAAAATTTTCACACTACTGTACACAAATTGAGAATCTGGGGAGGAATTTTTTTTTCTTAAATGAACTTTGTTTATTAGCTTGGCTAAACCAGCTGTTAACTATCAAACAAAAATTAACATATCACTCCTGCTTGTATTAATAATATTAACTGAACTGTTTTGGAAAAGATGTAATAAAATAACTTATGAACGCTAGCACTTGGAAAAAAATCAGCTTTTTTGATGAATTTTCACATTTCTAACCAGTTTTCTTTACTTTAGAGAAGACTGAACAACTTCACCTAGTTTATACTAGAAAAACTCATAGGAACTACTTCACATAGACAATGCTTTCAGGCTGATACAAACATACAAAATTTAAGCTGTTGATACCTGGAGATGCAGACAACTTTTTGTCTGTAACGACGGCAGTAGCTGTCTCAATGTTAGATGCATCTGTCAGTTTCTGTTGATTCCCTGCAATTTTCTTGGTGAAAAGAAATTTTGTTTTGGTATTTTGTTAAATGAAAACCAAAGCACAAAGTAACATATTTCTTTCGCTATCACCTCCTCCAAAATTGCATGAGGAAGAACTGCTCATGAAAACAGGAGAGAATAATAAATATGTAAACGTAATTTATTCTACTAACACTGAAATGGTCTCAGAAAACGATTTTTATAGTATGATTTCACAAAGTTCTTTTTGCCCTAGAAATATCATTTTTTAAACAAATTATTAGAAAATCTTGTTCTCTAAAGAGTAAGTTACACTTAAATCCATCAACTTAAATCTAACATTTCACTAGAAAATGTAGTCAGTGTTACTAATGAGTACTGGACTTCTGGTACCCTAAGTCAAAGTAGTAATATTCAGTGTTTCTATCAGATCTGCAATATAGCCAAAGCTGTGGAACATTTTTAAGGAAAAGCCACAGTCATTATGATATACCTCATTCACCATTGACCTTCTGGATGAGAATCAAACTCCGGAATTATTTTGTGGATCAAAACTGAGTAGCTTCCCTGTTTGTTCTGCAGATCATGGAAATAATAAAGACTTTGTCCTAAGAAATCACATTTGTACATCCTGCCATTGACATTTTCCCGCTACTTGGTCACAGATTTCCCCAGATTTTTGAAGAACTCTGCTCTAAAATCAGTTTTAAATTCACCAACAGGTTCAGTTACTAGATGGCATAAGACTGACATCATCATTGAAAAACCCTCATTTTTTTATTGAGCAAAGCTTGAGAGGGTGATCAGAATATAAAACAGATATGGAATCCGATTGTACATATACTGTGCTGTAGAAACTTTCTCCCCACTTTTCCTTAGAATCTTCTTCTAAGTTCTCCATTTCACTATGTTTGGCCAGTTTTTTTGTTGTGTTTTTTTTTTCTGTTTTTTTTTTTTTTTTTTTTTTTTTTATCTTGTGTTTGTTTTTTGGAGGTAGTGATGGGACTGAACTGCAGTAGTAATTACATAGTAGTTTTGCATTTTCCCATGCTTCACCTTCGAAATTTTCCTTTGAACAAAGTTATGCTAATAAGTTCATCCAAACACCTATCTGCCTTCTACACACACCAGTTGCTACAAATCCTGTGCCTGGATTCAGCAGCTATCTAAAATACCATAGAAATAGTTTGGCTAAATGGAAGAAAATAGTCAATAAAAGACCAGTTGCTTAGCATATGTTCTAACCCTTTTAAAAGCACCTTTTTTTTTGCAGAAAGAAATTAAACAGTTGCTGAAAAGCTACAAAAGAACTGCAATTTCTCCGTTCTACTTACTGCCTGCTCTGTGAACTTGTTTACTTGTTTTTGAAGTTTTTGACATTCTTTGAATTTTTCCTTGTAATGGTCAGCAGCCATTTGTAGACGAAGCTTCAGATCTTCAACTTCTCTGCGCAGTTCCTGCTCCACTGCATTTGAAGTTTCCTTTTAAAAAATAAAAACTGTTATCCCTTTTGTTCAAATAGTACTACTCCCTGAAAAGCCTTTTTTATTATTATTAAAGAAAGCAAAGAAGTCTGTGTAAGTACAGAAGGCAATCCTGCTTTGTAATAATTACCCAAAAAAGCATATTTTACATTCCAGGATTAAGTTGATTGACCGACTTTGTGAATACATATAAACTCCAGTAAGCAAAACTAACAATTACCTGTTCGCTTTTCAAAGCTGTGATTTTTTTAAGTTCAGCTAAAGTATCAGCAAGCTGCTTTTTCAACTTCTCATTTTCCAGACGTGCACTGTGAAGATCTGCCATTGTCTTATCTCTCACATTTACTGCATCGCTCAACTCTTTTGACATTAGGACAGCTTCTTGTTTGCTAGCCTGAATCTGATCCTCAGCTTTCCTCAGCTGTTCTTTTAAAATGCTTGCATCTTCCTGTGAAAGAGAAGAGAGAAAGAGAATTGATCAATTTTTAATTCAAAGTTGAAATAAAGATTGGTAAACAGACGAGAAACATTCAAAAGAAAAATCAGATAAACCCAGAAGTTCGTGCACTAGTATCATTTTCCCCATTTGCCTTCTTTGCCAACAATTATATCCATATTTCACTGGGATATAAAGGTCTGTGCACAATCACCATTTCAAAACACATGTTTAGGCATCGTCGTTTTACCTATATTGGATTTTGTTGTAGTTTTAGCTTTAGTTTAAGCTTATTGCAGAACATCTTACCACCACAGAGCTCCTAAGAGGCATAAATGGCCATCCAGCTTCAAAAACAAAGTTGATCCCAGGGTAAGACACTGCAGGTTACAGCAGAATAGGAGGCCTTATAATGCCTACAAGTGGTTTATGTCAAAGAATACAGAATAGAGCACTGGAATGTTTTTCCACACAACTCCACATCCCAAGATCTTACATAATAAGCATTTCAGAAGGAAAAGAGAACTAATAGAGAATTAACTGCAGCATGCAGCACTCTAAGGCTCTTGGTGTCACTGCTCAATAAAGCAGCCCAAGGGCCCACTGACCAAACTGTACTACTGATCTTTCAATACTCAGAAAAGCCCAGGATTACAAAAAATAACTTAAAATAAAAAATAAAAGCTACTATAAGCCAGATGCAGGCACCGGGCTTCCTGAAGATATTATGAGCTCATATTCTTGAGTCTAGACATAAATTCAAGCATCTCTAGTCCACTATTTGTTAATTTCTAATAATCACATGGAAGATTGCACAGCAAGCCCAATGGAATAGTACACTCTGTAATCATTTACGACGATGGATGAACTAGTAGGTGCCCTGAAGAACTATACCTTAAATATCTTTTACAGCACATCCTACATCAGTTATGTATTTCAGTAAACGTATTGTTTTCAGTAAACAATTTCACAGCAAAAGGCAAAAATGTTAATGATCCCACCAGAAAAGTTATAAATGCTTCTCAAGATAACCAGATGACATGTTTGTTTGCTCCAGTACATACACTACAACGTTTTTAGTTTTAAAGTAAAATAGTATAGTAGTTTAACATATTCAGGAACAAAACTGCAGTCACAAGACAAAAAGAAAGTAAGTTGTAATTTAAGCAAAATAATGGGTTCTTTTTGTGCTCTTACTATTTCCACTCTTAATAGCACTTGCATTTTACATTGCTAACTTTAACACAATGTCTCTTCTTTCAAAAACTAGATTGCTTTTTCAGTAAGATGATTGACAAAACATACAAGATGGAAATAAAGTCAGTGCATCACCTGGATGACCTGACTTTTCCACGCTGGCTCCTAAGACTGTGTCTAAATTAACTTTGGTTTGGATCAAGAGCACATTTCTGAAGCAAAACCCCCAGTCGTTCCACCATTAGCTATCGTGCTAGATCACATCACAGAACAGCCTCAAGACACAGACACTGGGTTCCTTCCAGATGAAACAAACAGGAAGATAGATGTGCATCAAGAACAAACCTAACCTAACTCCAGCCACTAGGTATTCTATCCACAGCACCCCACTAAAACTAGTCTGAAGTACCCTTCCCAGACCACAGACAGCATGGATACCAGTTCTTCAGCACACCCTCTATCGTGTTGCACCACACTGCTTGCTAACCATAATCCTATCACATTGAATAGCAAAAGTCACCTCCTCTTTAGAAGTCCTACTGATACTCATACTGCTGACTTATCAGTTGATTTAGTCCATTTATGTGGCATCTTATCCCTCCTCAGGTTTTACATCGTTTTATCTTGACAGTACCTAACAAGGTACTGTACCCTCAGTACATCTTCTGAATTTTCCTCTTTCTTCCTCCATCATCCTCTGCATTCTCAACATGGCTGCATTCTTTTCTCTGAAGTTTCTTTCCTCTTTCACGAAGCTATAAGCAACTCAGAGGAGTGCACCACTTTTACTCAACTCACTAATTACTTTTTCCAGACAGAGTTCACCTCAAAGCTTTTCACATGAGATACCTCAAGAAGCTCAGAGTGAGCAAAACAAAACTGAATTTACTTTCTCCTTTGTTTATTTTCTGCATCTGCTGAGAACACCGCAATCCTCCTGGCTCTCAGCCTATACGTAGGAAATACCAGTTCTTCCTTTCTCTTGTTAAGCACATGCTACCTTGGATATATTTATTTTAAAGTAGGCCAATTATATTAGCAATGCTTACCTTATTTGATGAGGAGAGCAAAAAAGCTTTCTTCATATTTTCTTTTTCAGCTATAAATAGCTGTAATCTGCCAACCTCCTCTTTATAATACGATATCATGTTTTCTTTGTTTGCATCCAAATTCTTAAACGTCTGGATCTCTTTTACTAGTTTGGTGTTTTCTATTTCTGTATTCTTCAAGTGTATCTGTAATGATGCTAAAAAATGTCAAACTCTTCTTCCACATTAAAAAAAAAAAACTGCTGTTTATCTGTCCATTTAAGTGCTTGCTAAATTCTAGCTCATCTCTGAGACAGATTAGGACAGGAAAAGAAAAAAAATTAAACATTTGATGATATCACTGCCCTCACAGCAGCAGATTTCTGGCTGGAATCCTTTCAGCTTGATTTTGGCTCTAACAATGGCTCCTCCACTCTACAGGTTGAAGGTAAGCTCCCGTTTTCTATACAAAACACACCAAGCTTTTCAAAACTAACTCTTCTCCTTACAAATGCAGGAAAAAGAAATACAAGCAAGAAAATGACTTAAAAAAAAAAAAAAAAAAAAAAAAAAGCTACAGAGAAATAAACCTTCTGGTAGTATCTACTTGAAGTTGTCTATGCAAACAGGACTATACCACCAATATCCAGTTACCAAGACAGCAAACTAGTTTAACAACCCTAGAGCTGTTTTTAAGATGTCACCACGTCTATCATATAATGCCTAAAAAATAGTAATTGTTGTATTCAAGTATTGCTCAAAGACTACAAGATTTGAGCTGCTTATCTACAGCCAAATTCCATGCTTGTAAAAAACATTTTGAAATTTTAAGATGACTTCTAGTATAAACCTAATGTTGCCTGACACATACAAGATGTTTTCCTATGAACGTAAATAATCTTTTAAACACTTCCGATTTGTTTTACATGACACAAGGATTTCCTTATTACAGTAAGTAAACCAGAAACAGGATTTTTTTTTTCAAAAGGAGTACAAAAACTGTCATCATCTCAAGACAAGCTAAGGGGTGACACTGCTAAAGCCTGATCAGTTTCTCTACCTACTTTTCTAAGCAAACGGACACATCAAATTAGTCAGGGTAGTACAGCAAGCTCCTATAAAAATTAAACATACATGTTTGCTGTAAGGATGGCTCCAGCAGCCCACTTAATTCAGAACTTCTGGCTAATTAAGACTATTCACAAAACTTTTTTGCTTGTTTTAAATACAGATGTTTCTCAATACCACCAAAAGAAATCATTGTGTGCAACACAACTCCTGCTACAATTTCTCAAAGTTTCTCAAAGGATTCAAGAACACTGATCTAGAAAATACACTCTTGGGAGAGAACCTCAAAGAGTAAAAAGTAATTTATTTTTTCATAGGTACATTAAGATAACCAGGTACTGGATGATGCACTGTATATACCTAAGGAACCTAAGAATTTTAGGTTACTGCGCCTGCATTTCAACAAACTGGTGACAAATTCTCCTTCTTAAGAGACCTTTTTATATCATGGTACAAATTCAAATGTCATTTTCCTAATTTATTCTTACATAAAATGTCTGTAACTCTTAAAAATGTATTCACAGAAATGCCCTTTTACACTTATTCCTTAATAAATTCCATTTATCAGATCTCTCTGTAAAATATTACCTTTATTTCAAACCACTTCATTTCAGTGTACACGGGTACAAGGAATAAAGTTACCTTATAAAGTTCTTTTTCATCCTTTTCTGTCTTTAAAACACATTCAAGTTGCTCCTTCTCAAGCATCACTTTCTTTAGTTTGTCCTTCATACTAAGAAATAAGCAAATTAACAGTACAGAATTATTAATGCAGAAAAATCATATATTAAAAAGTGATAGTTTAAAAAACACATATGGAAAGAAACTGTAAAATACGGAAGGTAAGGGTCAAAATGACTGAATACCTGTCTAACTCTGTTTCTTTCGCAATGGCTTTTTGAGTAACAGTCATGATGTCTTCTTCAAGCTGGAGAACTTTTGAGGCAGCCTCTTCATGCTTCTTCTTTAAATCATCATTTTCAGTTTTAAGAGTTTCTGATGCTTGAATATTAGCCTTTAAAAACAATTGCAAATATTGCTTTTAATAATGCATATCTCCAGAATTACAAAATGTTGTTTGAATTAATGTTCAAATTTATAAATACTGTTATTTTCTAGGTTATATGCAAATATGTATGTATATGCCTGCTATGTATTTTATTTCCAATAAAGGAATATTTCACAAACATTCCACTATTTACTTCACTTTTTTTTTTTCAGTTTCCTACACAAAACAGTACAGGTATTATTTCCATAAATATTCAATAATACCTATTAATTTACTATCAGAAAAAAAAGATCAAAATTCACATTCCAAATAACGTTTAGCATTGTCAATCATCTATTAATGCAATAAGCAATGCAACATTCATATAAGAACTTGAACATTCTGCTTAAACAGTATCACATTTATACAACTAAAATAAATTACATGATTTAAAAAAAAAAACTAAAAATGCCCCATATGAAATAAAAATGCACAATTTGAAATTAATCAGTGCTTTTAGTTTAGAGCGCATATAAAGCTACAACATAAGGTGGATGGTCATTAGATTTCTTCTCTTCTGTAAACAGTATGACAGGCCCATTATGAACCTCCTACCTGGTATTTAAATACATTAAATTCGCTGTGCTTATTTAATAAAAACAATGAGTCAATAAGGCGTTTGTTTCAGTGCAAGCATTCAGTTATGCACAGACTATTGGAAGAGAGGCTGGAAAGCTGCACGTCAGAAAAGGACCTGGGGGTATTGGTCAATAGCCAAGGTGGCCAAGAAGGCCACAAGCATCCTGGCTTGTATCAGAAATAGGAGGGCCAGCAGGACTAGGGACTCAAGCAAGCCACAACAAAGACAACTGCAAGCAGGAGAAAAAAGGGAAGCTATGATACTCCTGATGATAAGCAGTTAGTTACGATGCTACATTCTACCAGCTAGCCCATTTGGACAGCCTCACAAAGCTCATGGAAGACCATGAAACAACTGCAGGATTCAAGTTGTTGAGAGTGGAAGCTGAGACAGGATAGTGACAACACCCAGAACAGATTCCTTTGTAACACTGACTGACACAAGATGAGCTGTCACTGCAAGTACAGCACACGTTTGTTCTAATTACAGTAATGTCTATATCATCCAAGGCAGTGCACTGTTGAAAGTAGTCTTCACCACAGTAAAAATAACCATTAAAAAACAGGCCATCTTAACCTAGAAAAACATGATTTTTAATATAATACTATTTTCCTGATAAAAGAAATCAGTAACACTAGATCCATTACCACTTCTGTTATCAAAATTCAATAAAGCTCGGCTAAATATCCCCGCGGCAGTGATATGAATCAAAGTGTAAACAAGGTCAAGACAGACTGACCAACACGACTGACTACAGCGTGACTTACAATGTTTGTGCAGATACTAAGGTACAAATTGTCTTTTCACTCTGCATTTGGAAGATTAAAGCACTAGTTCATCTGTTCATCATTTTTAAACAAAACTTAATGCCCTGAAACAACAAAACCGTACTGTTACATCATGAGAAACACATCAAGCAGAGTTCATGGAGAACCCCTACTGGCCAGATTCCACTTAACTAACAATGTTTTAAGTACAATAAAATATAATGAGGACTGTTTTTACTCATTAATTGTCAAAAATACGCTGTTTGCAAGTGTAATTAAGTCCTGCTTTTACAAGCAACTAAACAGAGGTTTGGGCATTATGATTTGGGGACGGGGGGGAGTGAATTGTGAGGGTGGCAAATGTAGCTGATGTCTCAAATACTTCCTGAGCCCTAAACAGGCACCTAAAGTAGATTTTAATTTTTGTTACAGATACTATTAAAAAGGAAGAGGACCAATTCCAACTATTTGAACTCTAATTGGCTTTATTGTATGCCTTAAGAGGCATATTGTATTTAGAGAAGGGATCATGAATGCACCGTTTGTTGAAAACAGCATTAGAGACAAGACCAAGAACTCCCATAAGGATTTTTGAAGAGCTATCACTTCCGTGCGAACAAAAGTGCACGTACTTCAGTGTAATGAAGGCAGGATATTTTAATTAAAGTCAGTATTCCAAGTAAAACTCGCTATATAACCAGCAGCAACAACACACATTACAACTGCTTGTCCTTCTCTCGTGCAGCGGAGACTAATTACCTGCCCCTGTTTTGAAAGTCTAGTATAGTAAAAAGCCTATTTCAATGCATATCTGTTTTCTCTAAACACCACTTTGGCATAACTGTAACTGCTGTAACCCAAGTGCCTTCAAAAGAATTTAATCTGATACATTATATACACAAACTGTACAAACAGTTCAAACAGGCTGCCAAAGGTAACATATATTAAAAGGAATTAATAGCCTGAAAAAATACACTCCACAAACAGCATTACAATTGATGCTGCTTTGCTAGTTATTCTAAAGGGACATGGTATTAAAATGTAAAAGTTCCATACTTAACAGATTCTCACCTAATAAACTTGTTTAGATACAACTAAAGCCTACAGTTTTGAAAGAAGAAAGGATTAATTTTTAGAGACGACTTGTTATTTTACAGAATTCTTAGCAATTCAATTTAGATGCTGCAGTCCCAGTCCCATACACTCTGGTTACAGTGGTTTCAGAGCCTATAAAATTTAAAATGAGTACTCTTAGACTATTTTACAGGTAAAGGTCGGCTGTGTTTTAGGCGGAGTCTCAAGTGGAAGAATATAATAAACGTATCAACACGTACAACCACTACGACCAAGATGATAATTAAATTGCTGCTTAATTAATTTCTTTTAATTTATCTGAAATGTCTACAAATATATCTTTCCTTCCACTAACTTAACAAATAAAAACAAAGCAAAAGAATGGATCATTTTAATGAATTGGTTTAAAAACACATGACGGTTTCAAGATTATTTTTACATTGGCTCTTATCTTGAATTCGATTTAGAAACACACCCCCTCCTCCAAAAGAGTTGCAACAGTGTTATGTGCGGAGGGGAAAAGCAGACTGCAGCACAAGGGGCAGAATAAGAAGCCAGAAGTTACTTAAGTCAGTTTCACTGCTGCAAAACAAAAGCAATCGGAACAAAAACTCCTGTAATTACTAGGGCTCTCGCTAATGAAATGCAACAAAGAAAACTTACAGTAGCCATCAAGTGGATTTGTTTTCCCAGAACCAAAATCCTACATTGAGAAGCCTGATGTACCACCCTCAGATAGGGAAGGAAAAGAAAGATGGGACACAATATATATATATATTTTTGCTATTCTAAAGTGACAAAAGACTTAAAACTTATTATTGTAAAATGAATTTTATTGTAATCACATGGAAGACTGTCCCCCTGGTGCACAAAACTGCCATTATAGATAACGCCATTTACTTATTTATACTTTGTTACAAAAAGATACTAAAAGAACAGGGATTTTACATCATCTACAAATTCCAAATTATACACCAGTGGCTTTAGATTTGTGTATCCTGATAAATATATCTGACATACCTACCCATGTTTTAAAAGCTATTCTATACCAAAAAGTGTCATCTTTGAGTAACAGCTGATATCTACAACCTGTATTTCACTCTTTACAGAATTCATCCTTTATGAAAGAAGAATGAAAGGCTAAAAGTGACCTATGAAACTCTCAAACTAAAGAGGTCAATTCACCAAATACAAGACGATTTCAAAAATAATAATAATAAAAATAAAAACTGCCATCACTTTTCAAGTTTCAGCTGGATTGATTTATTTGGATGTAACTTATTGTCAGGGGAACCATTACCCTTCATATACCATAGAGGTTTTAGGGGATCTAGATTAATTATCTGCAGTAGCCCTTTGTTTATCCCCCTGACATCACAGGAGCTCCAACAGAATTGTGTAGAACACTTGGCTGACATCATGCCCTGTTTAAAGGACCTCTGAGGACAAGTGATGAACACAACACAGAACCGTTGCAGCCACCACAAAACTGTCGGAGTATTCTCATGACACAAGGCCCAAATGTTCTGAAAGGAAACCTCAAATTGTGTTTCCTTTCCAAAATAAAATTTAATATTCCAGCAAAGTAAACCAGGAAACCAATCCCAAACATACTCCCTGACTTGAAGTTTTTATCTTCGTCGCTACGATTGGCCACAGAAATACCGCACTAAACAGTGAAGTCTCTCTAATCCAAAATCTAATGCATCACAGCAGCAGTGATTTAAACTCAACATTACTGAACAGAATAAAAACTCTCTCTCTCTCCAAAACTAAGGCCTAACTCGGTAAAAGTTCATCTAAGTAGCAGCAGTCATACCATTAGTTTCATGAAGACTACGGACATGCAAGTTTTTGCAGGAAGCAGCCGAAGTGTTTACACAAACGTTGATTCTGCAGCATGCACTTACATTTCAAAATGTTAGATGCTTAAAATTTCTTGTAATTTCACTTTAAACTGCAAAAAATCACTCTCACAAATATGTAATTTGAATTAAACTACAGGCAGAATACCTATCTAAAACATTTAAGAGCCTCTCCAATCATTCCATGAAATAAATACAGATTAATCAGCTTAGGACACACTCATACACAGAACTATCACTGAAACATTAAAACTGGGTTTGCTCTTTACCGAACCTTTACAGCACCCGTGGGTCTTGGCATTGCTGGCTCCAACCCGAGCATTTCTGAATGTTTACTTTGCATCTTTAAGTCATTATTTTACATGATGGGGTTTGGTTTTGTTTTTCAAACAGTGCATTTCCCTGAGTACTACCTTTCTGAACACGCAGCATAAACAAACAAAAACAACATAGCTTGATTTAAAGGGCCACAGAAAAAACACTCAATTCATTTACTGTTATGAACCGGGCACTCGTACTGCAGACACACTGCACGGCAGCTTTCTGTCACTGTCTAACCAGATAAACTCCTTACAAAATGGCATCAGAGAACAACTCAAACAAACCCTTGACATCTGAATAAAACCCTTCCGTGTATAAAGCTACTTCACAGGAAAAATGCCTTAGTAGAATCTGGATTTACATAGATATCCCATTAAAATTGCCTATCAAATAGTTGAATTAGCCCAGTTTTGAGAAGTTAAATGGTGAAATAAAATTTCAAAAGCTGACAGAAGAACAAGTTATCAAGTGAGTAAGTTCACTTCTGCCTCACTTTATGTCAGTGTCATAATGGAAATGCTTTTCAGATATACCCAGGGTCAAACAAGAAGCAGGTAATTCATAAATCTGTTGCTACTGAGTCAAGTTAAACCTTTGAGAACATCACTGCCACAGAAAGACGACTTGTCACCACTCTAACGTTATGGAAATCCGCTCATAAGTGCTCTTTGCCCACTAGAGGGAGACAAATGACTGCAGAAGGATGAGACGTGCAAGCCGTGCTCTCTACAAAAAGGTGTAAAACCCGTGTGTACAAATCTGGTTGCATACTGTCAGTCCAGCAAATGTACGAGTGATAGATACAATGGCTACTGTACGTTTCCCCTCTTTCAAAAAAGTAACTCCTTTAAACCTTAAAGGAGTAGACAATGACAGTGCTGCCAGAGAACACACACAAAATGCATTTTTATTTACACGGGTATATGTATTTTCGTATCAATAGTATATAAGATACATAGGAGAAATACTTGTATTGCTATTATATTTGTATTGCTTTTTAATATATAAAAATGCAATCGATTTTTGATTCAATGTTCTTCAACTTTCTTGAAAGGAAAATACTTTCAGGTAAAAGCAGCTTAGCATTGAAGCTCTCACACTGGGGTGTGTACCAGTAAACAAGTGATCTCAGCAGGAAACGAAAGGAAAATTTTTAATGTTGAAATCAACTTGGGAGAGTTCTGGTGACCATGCATCATGTGTCTTCTTAAGTAAAATGATCATAGTGATTAAGTGCATCCTTATTTTAACACTGTTGTATTACTAGAGTTGCAAGCTACATATGCAATATGATTCGATTTTTTTTAAAAAAAAAATTATCAGGGAACATCATCATTGTAAAAACATTACTTCATTTTATTCCCCAGATGGCATGAAATTAAGCATAGGAGTGGCATGAAAACAGGCTGCAGAAGGATAGCAGATTTTTCTGTAACAGGATATACAGTCCTTTTCAAGAGGCTAAAAAGAATGTGCATGTTGGGGGGCAGGAGAAGGTGGGGGTGAACTGGAAAGAATCACTTCCTTCCCCAAAAACTGATCTTGCTGAAACAACTACATACTGCATCTGTTAAAAGGCCCTTAAGATGAAAGAGGAGGAAGAAATCAACCTAACGGAGTTACGACTGAATTTGCAGACTGAAGCTCTACAATAGCTTAAGATATTTAGGGGCTGAGGGGAAGGTTGTGTAAGGGGCCCACAGTGGCAATTACAAGACATGGAGCTGTACTGGTCTGGGCTGGGATAGAAATATTTTTCTTCCTAGTGGTTTGTATGATGCTGTGTTTTGGATTTGTGATGAAAACAGTGTTGACAACACTGTGTAGTTATTGCTGAGCAGTGCTTACACGGCAACAAAGCTTTTTGCTACTCACACCACCCTGCCAGCAAGCAGGCTGGGGATCCACAAGAAGCCGTCCTGTCCACAGCCAGGACAGGTGACCCAGACTGACCAAACTGACCACGCCGTATGACAGCATGCTCAGCAATTAAAAAATAAATAAAATGTGTGGCAGGGGGGAGTCTGCCAGGGCTGCAGACTGGGCAAGCCATCTGGGCATCAGTCAAGACGGACTGTTGTCCATCACGTGGTTTTGTTTCTGTGTGGTGCTCAGCTGCCTATCAGGGTTAACCACAGCAGCAGTGTGTACTAATCTACTCTGCCAAAATATTGTGTAAAATCCATCCTGCTTTGTGCACTTGCGATCCACTAATGGAAAATACGAATATGGATGTTTCATGTGGAGACCTGGTGACGTTTTTCAAACTTCACTCCATATACTGTGTAATACAAACATTCATCTAGCCATCACCTTTTCTATACGAAGGGCAAAAGATAATTTCAGTAGACAAAACTGCTGGAAGAACAAAATGACTATCCACTCGCAGCACAGAGCTAGGAATTTTGTATGAAAAGCAACAGTGGGGCTGGAGCATATGCTCCCTGCGAGCACAAACACGGGCAAGCACAAAGCTGTGCGTCTTGCAGATACTCTTCTTCTGTGATGGTGGTGATGACAAACTGAGAAAACGAGGTCTGCAGAACCGCTGTGTTGAATACCAGAAAAAATAGAATCATAGAATATCCTGAGTTGGAAGGGACCCTTAAGGATCATCAAGTCCAACTCTTGACACCGCAAAGGTCTACCCAAAAGTTCAGACCATGTGACTAAGTGCACAGTCCAATACTTTTTTTTTTTACTCCAATTTGAAAAAATAAGATGCTAACCCTAAAATAAAAGCCTTTAGAAATAAGAAGGGAATCGGAGTACTGTAATATTAAGGACTTGCATGAGAAGCAATGTTTCAACAACTCTAATAACACAACCACTTTATGCCTTGAATTCATTTATTCTGCCCCTTGTTGGTGGGAAATGAGAGAGAAATCTTGTAAAAAGGCAACAAAAGCCTGTATCTCCTGAACAGCAAGAACACTGCTAGCAAACCAAAATCTGTAGTTTGCTGTGACCTTTACAGTTACCTGTCAGGAGTGACATACAGGGACTCACCTGTTCTTGAAACTCAAGAAAGCAAATCTTTGTATCACTTACAAGCATGCGTACTGCCCAATATTCAACTGCGTGGAATACTGACTGTATTGCACCTGAACAGATTTATTTTGGTATACATTGTCCTGAAAAGACTGAATCTAATTTTAGTTTGTTTCTTCCTAATATTTGCGCCAAAGAGCCTCTAAAGAACTATTTCAAAAGCATCCCAACCAGTCAAAAAGCAGACACAGAAGACAATACCCTAGTGCCCAGAACTCCATGACCGTAACTAGGTAGAGAAGAAAGCAAATGATTAAGAGTGGGAGGGAAACATTAATTTGGATAGAGCTGTGACATATTCCAACAACTACCCTGTCTGTATTAGGAAATCAATGTTTCTATGGACATTTCTCAGTGGTCCCAAATACCCCTGAGCTATTTGTGAAGACTGAAAAAAGTCAGTACTAGAAGGAGGAAAGTATCTTAAACGCATGCAAAAAAAGAGAAGTACAAAGGAGATGTTAAGAAAACTATGTTTTAACAAACTGCAACAGGACAAGGGATCTTAGTTCTAAACTAAAACAAGGTAGATTTAGATTAGATATAAAGAAGAAATTATTTACTGTGAAGGTGGTGAGACACTGGAATGGGCTACCCAGAAAAGTTGTGGATGCCCCATCTCTAGAAATGCTCGAGACCAGGCTGAATGGGGTTTTTGAGCAAGTCTAGTGGAAGATGTCCCTGTCTGCATCGGGTGGACTGGAACTAGATAGTATTTAACAGTCCCTTCTAACATCAACCATTCTGTGATTCTAGGGTAAAAAATACAGGGTAGCTTAATAATACACATCATCAAAAGACAAGGATACTAGGTCAGATATCCACCTTATTTGCTCTGAGGAAATTAAGGTTTTTTGATTGTTTTTTAGAAAAGAGGAAAACAGATCGACAAGTATGTTATATCAAGGGGTTCATGATTATTTGTATCAGAATTTAAATGGCAATAAATGTGTAACAGTTACCAACACACCAGCAGAAAAAAGAGCTCTGCACTAAGTTTGAATCAATTGTGCACATCTATACAGACTTATCCACTTGTAAATAATTGTTTTTCTTTAACATGATGTGCTCTGAAGTATATTGAAAGTTGTTGTTAATTTAATAGAACTCTAATTAAACCTTTACCCGAATAAACTAAACATTTAAAAAAATATGTAGATTAAAAAGTGGAGTTGATGAATTTAAGATTTTTGTGTCAAAGGTTTAGAGCATAACTAAAAATCCACCTGCATGCGATGTGCAGCAGAGGACTAGGAGTAAAAGAAGAAAAAGAACCCACAGAATCACTTTGTTAAAGCAGTCACTCTGTAACTTAAATGCGAAACCAAACAACAACAAAACCAATTCAAACCAAAATTACCTACTTCATACTAATCACAGGTGAAGACTCTGCTGTTATATAAAATATAACTATATTTTGATTACTTAACATTTCAAGGTTATCCCTTGTGGTCTTACAAACAAGATTTGAATTAATGGACTGTTTAGGTTTATTGCCAATAACAATTATTCACATCACATGAAGCTGACTAGATTAGTTGACTTTATTTATTTTAAACAAACCAGAAGGAAAATAAAACGTAGCTATTGTAATTGAAATGAGTGCTGCATAACTGCTGCTCAGGAATCTTTAAATCTATCTATTAACCCACTGTACAATGCTCCCAGCAAAAATAAATCATATAACCTGTTGGCCTGCTTCTGTATTTCAAGTACTGGGGTAGGGATGTAAGGAAAGCAAAAAAGAAGCAAAGTCATCTTTAGGCTTGGTAGGGCTAGAGAGAAAGCTGCATATAAAGTGTTCTTTATTAAACTTTCTGATGATGAACAAGTTAAATTAATGCATCTGATTTAGAAGACGCAAGCTTAATTTTCAGAAGTAACATTGAATTTATGTTCTATTAATGTATGTAAGCATTTATTATATACATATTATAATATACATATAAACAAATACAAGTTTCAGTTCAGAAGAAACTCTTTTAAAAGCGAAAAACAGAAAACATAAAAGTAGTAAAATAAGAAAATGCCAAAGACTTGAAAGACAAAGTAAGTGCCTGGGTTAGGAAACTGCTATGGTATTCCAGATAAGTGAAGTGTTTGATCAACTATTGTCTAACTACCCTTGCTGGACAGCTATTGAAGTCCCATTTGACAAATTGTTCTAAAAACACATTCTAGAGCTAATGTGGATCGCAACTGACAATTTTTCAAGACATTAAAAATAAGAACCTCAAATAATAATGAAAGATTTCTATATAGCTTATCCAGATTTATCCATTAAGCTTCCTCTTCTGTAGATAAATTAAATGCATACTTTTAAGTATTTACTTCTAGTCTTGTTAAACTGGTCCTCCCATGTGCTTGAAATTAATAATTCTTTTATATGAAAGATTTTACACTTTTTTCCCCTAAAATAGATCTTATCATTGACTTTTTCCTTATCTAATGTTATAGCCCATTTAATTATGGCTGCTGAAAAGTAGACTATGAAATTTCAACAGTTTCAAATTCCTCCAACAAATTCCTTTCTACCAAAGGTGTATCGTGCAGAACTGTTGACATATACATACTGGTACTTAGAAATAGCCTATTAACTGCTGTCCACAGCTAAATTATATAGGCTTCATTACTTCAAATTTGTCCATGTCACCACCTCCCTCCCACATGTTTTTAATCTTCTCCTAAAAGGTTGTTGTTGGTGGTGGTTGTTGTTTTTTTAAGCATCAGCTGAAATATATATTAAGTCTAACTTTTGTGTGCCTTTTTATATAGTAAGGAAATACTGCATTTCCTTACTATTTGTAGAATTCCAAAGTAAGCTTTCTTTGGTTCAGGCTAGATTTATACTTCTACTACCAATTAAGACTTAACTTAATTTTCAGGCTTGTTCTTTTCCCTTTCAAAATCAGTAGACCCTTCTGAAATCTTTAAGAGAAGTCACAGTTAACTTTTCACTCTTAGTATGTTCTGACAGTAGCATTCTGTTAAGTCTTGATCTTTTTAATACCAACTTCTTTTTTTTTTTTTTTTTGGCTTTTTTGCCATTTTCAATACCCAGTGTTCTGTGTAATTATTCCTTAACAGGCAGTATTTGAAAAGCCATCCTCCATTTTAAACTAACATAAGTGAACTTTCAACTATCAACTACTTTTCCACTATGAATTTCACAATTAAATGTCAAACATCTGGTAACAGTTGTCATCGATTATCTTACCAGCCTGGTACCAAAAGCCTTAAATATTTTAACCATTTTACAACATAAAAGGCATAGTGGCAGGAGGTTAATAGGAACTGACCTATTCTAATGTAAATGTCTATCTAACTGCTGAGAGGTTTTGATAGCTGATTTTCACACAGTTTAACTGGTTCTTGAAAAAGAAGGATTACAGACATTACGAGTCAGCTTTAATCAGTAAAACAACTAACCTTTTGCTCTGTTTGCAGTTGGTCGCATCTCTGCTTTTCATGGTTAAGTTCTTTTTCCAGTCTTTCAACTTGATCTCTCAGTTGTGTTGTTTCCTTCTCCAGGACAGAAGTTACCTTTAATAGCTCTTCTTTTTCTTTTATTATTTTTTCAATTTTAAACTGTAAAAAACAAAAACATTTTTTCTTGGCATCTTTTCTCTCCTTGATTTCTATCCAATAAGTAGATGACAAATTACTCCAATGTTCGAGCAGAATCAAAAAACATGTGCCTTCTGGCCAGGTGATTTTACAGTTATCCCTCTTCACAAATTTCTGAAGTTTCACTACTCTAACTACATTACAGTTACATTACAGTACTACATTATTATTAGACAGAACATTTTGTACCATATTTATTGCTGCTCGTTTTTCCTCAAGTGAAGTGTTTTTACTGTTCCCAAGTGACAACAACTACGGAAAAGCTAATTAACATGATGACAGCTTGGTGACAAAATGGCCGCTGAGCATACACGCATGCACACACACACACACGAACAATGTTGAAGAAATGAAAAAAAAAAATACACACATTGCCAAAAGTAAGGACTGGCACAGAAACCAAGATAATCACAAAAGTTTGAAAAATCCTTTTTCTTCAGCTTTAGTACTATGGGTATGTACCCTAAGACTTTAAATGCAGAAACATCCCAGCAGTATCTCTGTACTGCGTCTCGTCCTAAATTTTGAAAGCTATAAATCAAATACATGTGCTACTTGTGCACAATTAAAAGCATACCAGTTCCTTTTTTCCTTACAATGAGTACCCTTTCACACAACGGGTATTCATTGTAAGGAATCTTCCCCTTCTGCCCCCAACCTGCTTAAGTTGGACAGTACAGACAGCAGAGATGGACAACTGGCTACTCTCTTATGATTTCCCAGTTTATACCAAGTGTTATGCCATACCTGTAGCCAGTTTAAATATTTATTCATTTGATCTGCAAATGATCTGAACTTCAATCAAAAACTGAAAATCAAGCCAGAAATAGATACATTATATAAGCACATGATGTAGGGTTTTTTTCCTGGCTTGTTCTTGAATATTATATTCTATGCATTTACGTGTGTGTGTGTACATATGTACACATAAAAACTAAGTGAAAAGATTGATAACATTTTAAGAATTGATGAATCAAACCTCAAGAAGTCCAGCCTTTGTGGTCACCACTAACATATCAGAGTTTCCTTCATCTTCCATAGTGAGCAATTCTTCAACAGGAGAAGAGGTACGGAACTGGAAAGGTGTGCTTGCTCCACGTATTTCTCCTTTATGAGTTACGTAACAGAACTGGTAGAATTCTCCATCATCATTTGGTAGGTAATATCCTATCAAAATAAATTTGTATTTGAAGAAACATTCTGTACTAACAAATCTATTATGCAATTCTCCACATGGAAATACATTATCAGAACATCTTTGACTTATGATTTTCACCCTCATAATTTCAGTAGGGCACAGACAATGATCACAACAATACAAAGGAATTTACCCTTTTCAGTAATTTTTATTTCCCCCCAAATTTCTCCTAGCATTTTTTTTTAGGACATCGAGGCCTAGGACAGTAACAAGTCAACAACACTATGGAACTATATATATGCATCACCTTACATGCGTTAGGTACTAGCTGACGAGTATATTCTTATTGAATACAAAGGATCATTTTCGACAAGATGCCCTGAAAATCTAAACATGGAGCAGGACTACATTATTATGTAATTGTTGTACAATGAGACAACAAAGAGTAAGTGACTTTGGGGCTGGGAATACCTCTACAGTCAAAGACAAGAGACAAAGACAGAATATCATGCTATGATGTTTTATTTGTGGATGTTAAGCAACCGGTTTCAGAACTAATGGGATTTTTACCTTTGTTAGTAAATGAAAGGAAACAGGCCTCACCCAACTTCACAGTAAGAAAACCACTTGATTTTCTTTAGAATATTTAACTGTCAGACACTTTAGCTGGCTTTTGTATGACACCAGCATAATAAATCCTCACCTAGCAGGTGATGTCACCCATTTCTATCTGTATCTCACCACAATTTAAATCTGCTCCCTTTTTAACTTCCTCATCATTAAATTGCATTCACCAACTAAAAGTCCACTACTTCCAGAAACAGATGCTGAAGAGAGCAAGAATTTTGGCATGAGCACTTTTTTCCCACACCACCCCTCACACTTTTTCCTCTTTCCATCAGCTTGCTTAAAATCCACTTACCTCCCTCTTTATCACAGATGAGAAAAATACAAAAAAAAGTATTAGAAGTGAGCATAATACGTATTTCTGAAATCACTTCTCAGCACCACCCAAAAACAAAAAAGCTAAATATTCCAAAAATATTCTCTGCATCAAAAAAAAAAAAAAAGAATAAACTGTTTGATAAAATTCTAACAGCAACTAAGGTAAGTAAATGAAAGAAAGGTAGGAACAGCACCTCCTCAGATACTACCTCAGTTCTGACTGAACTATAACATCAGAATCCCTATTTCAATCACTGTGTTGCTTTGGCGGGAAATTTTTGTTTGTTTTGTTGTTGTTGTTGCTGTTTTTCAAACCTCTCATTCCAGACTACTGGAAAACTTCTTCAAGTAGTCTTAGCTGCTTTTCCTAAAAATGGTAAAACTCATTACATCTGCTATACAGACAACATTTATATCAAGTGCTTCATACTCCCATCAGTCTTGTACTTTATTAACTATAGCTCAGGTAATAGTATCTTACTACCTTTTTACTTGCAAGTTTGAACACGTGGAGATTTTCTAACATCCATAACATCCTGTTGCAAGGAGCTCTGCACCTGACTGTGTACTATCTCTATCTCCGTTATGAACCTGTCAGTGGTAGTTTACACTGACGGCCCCTGCTTCTTTCAATATGAACAATGGAAAACCGACTCGTCCTGTGAGTAGCTGGTTTTTACAAACATCTGTTTTTTTTCTATTATTTATTTCCTTTTCCCAGGCTAAAAAACATGGCAGAAGAAAGTATCGAAGGTCATCTAGTCCAACCTCCTGCTCAAAAAGCGACTGCTGTCAGCAGCAGTCTGGACCTATTGCAGCAGTCAAGCAAGTGTGTGGAACTCCCATCCATCCAAACCTTCCTGGCATACCTGTTCAAGTGCTGCTACTACTCGTTTTTCCACCTGTTGGTGAAGAAGTTCTTCTTAATGCTAGACCTAAACCACCTAGGTCCCTTTTTACATGATCAGCCACATGGTTCTCATCTTTGTAACTCCTCTTATTTATAGAGAAGGTGCTTAACTTTGATCTTCCTTGTTGCTTTGTTCATTTTCTAGTTGTGCTAGATCTTTGAGACTCGGAAGGGAAGGTAGAGGATCTGATTTCCACGCAGTATTGAAAATGCAGTTATAATACAGACTTGTATAATGGTGTACCATTTTCTGTTTTGTTCTTTACTCTTCTCTTAAAATTTAGTGATTTTCAGCAATTCCTCACTATCAAAAGGTCCTCTGCAACTCTGAACAAAACTGAACCTTCAAACTGTCACATTATTTATCTTTTCTTTCTTTGACAAGAATCACTTTACACTGAAATGGTCTAAAATCCAGAGACTAAAAACAGACAATGTGAAGATACAATGCTTTAAGAGATGCCAAGATTTAAAAAAAAAAAAAAAAAAAAACTGCCAATGATTAAACAGCATCACTTTTGGTGTCTGAATAACTTCCAGCTGAGCTCCTCTTTCTATCAGTCATGAACGCTGTCCAATAATTATGTAAAAATATACTGAGTCACACAATTACTCATACAACCTCATTGACATGTGAAATAAGAATGAACTTTACACAGGTAACAAAAAGAGCATGCAAAAGACTTACGTGGTAAATTCTCCTTCCTACAATTTGTGTTTCTAAAGATCTAGAACTGCTCTCCAACCCTCAATATCTTAACACATAGATGAGTATTTAAAAAAACTATGGAAGCTAGAAAATACAGGTAGATACTGCTTTATTTAAATTCACCTTGAAAAGTCAGCACGCAGTTAACAGTTGATCCTTCCACATAGTTTTCTGGCATAGGTGACCAAAGAAATGTGTAATAATCTCTTGCAGTACTCCAACCAACCTAGAATAAAATAAACCACAACAACAACAAAAAGAAAAGAAATATTAGGCAGAAAAAAATGCTACATATAGTTAAGATATCACAGCCTGGCCTTTACAACATACTGTAATATGAATATTTCTGCTTCAACATGCAATAAAAAGATATTTAACAATGTTTACAAATCAAGAATATTTTTAACAAGCATGTCAAAGATTTAGCATGAATTTTATTAAGCTTGTTACCTAAGGCAATAAATGGGTCTTAGGCAGTAAAAGGGTCTATATAAATTAAAACACCAGACAGTTTTCACTATACTTTAAACTATTATAGAAAAAAATGTAAATGTACCAAATAAAGATACACTATTATATATTGAAAATAGAAAAAGATTAATTCAGAAGTTTATACTGAGATTTTCTTAGGGTAACTTCTGCCAACGTCAACTATTTTGTGTCCACAATCCAACAGGTTCATCAGAAAACAAGAAGGAAGGAGGAAACACCTCTTCCCTACTGAAAATGCCAGATTTGACGGGTCTAAGCTAGCTTTTTTTGTTTGACAACTTCTGCAATACTAAAGACCAGCATTTCTCCAGAATGCTAACTCTTCCATATATATAACATAATGTAACTACGGGGAACCAAAAAAAAAAAAAAAAAAAAAAGGCATGAAAATCTAACTCAGCCAAGTTAGTGCAGTTTCCCCAGTAACTTCAATAAACACCTACTTTCCAATGTTTCATAAAGCCTGCAGTTCCTTGAAATAAGAAATGATATCCCCCAAAGAAATACATTCCAACAAGCTTGAAATAAATGCATCTAAACCCAAAACCCAAAGTAACCAGTTACTATAAAGCAGCATAGAATGATAATAGTGTAATGATAAAGGAGTGCAATGAAACAGATGTATTTGTTCTAACTAAAAGAAAATATCAAAAACCTGGTCAAAAAGTAGTAACATTTTGTCACTAACTGTCTATGGTGTCTTGGAAGAGTTAAGAAGGAAAGGGGGCAAGTTGTCCATCGATTTTATCAACATTATTGGGAAGGGGAAACACGACAAACAAGATGAAGTTGATAATCACGATTCCTAGTACTTCAGTGGACAAGATTTCTAAATTTAAGTTCATATCAAATCCTCCGTTATAAAGGATAGACTGCAATAGTGTATTTTGAAAGGACAAAGAACTGTTTCTTAACGGGTTGTCAGCTTTACAAAAATAAAAAGGAGGAAAAAAATATGTTTATATGGGCAACAAGAACAGTAGTAAACAAAGTAATTAAATAGTATTTATACAGTTATAGATTTCAATTAAATAATTAATAATTAAACTATTAATTAGCATTGTCCTAATTATTAGCATTCATTTAAAAAAAAAAATCTGAGGAGACTATTCCATAGTTGCCTTTTACAAAACTACTTCTCGACATTGTATTAAAAGCATGGCAATAGCTACTGTTTGGGAAAAAGTAATTGCTCTCCAACCAGGCATTTTTTACATTAATAAAAAGCAGAGATGAACAATAGCGAAAGCAGTTCAAATCTTCCTCCTGCTAGCTATAGTCACTTTTTTAAGGCAATATTCATTAGGCAGAACAGTGCCTGACTGTTCTGCTCACTCAACAGAACAACGAAAATGGAACCAACTGTATCTGCACGTTAAAAGTAAATACAGACGCTATTTACGTGGTATTTAAACGCCTCACAGAACTTTGATCACAGATTACATCCGTTCATTTTTTGTTTCCTGCAGTTACTGACCAATTTCTAAATGATCTAACTATTCAAGCTGCAAACGTATTTACTGACATCAATATCTTAAACTTAAAAGCTGTCCAAGAAAAAAAAAAAAAAGAAAAAAGGAAATGGAGGGAAAGAGATGAAAATTTCACACTTAATTCCTGTTTAGGCCTCACATGAAGTTTCAGCCCTATTCTCCTATGAAGAATGGCCCAAAGTAAAAACAAAAATAAAACAAAAACTTCCATTACAATACAGATTAAAATGGCACATGAACAAGTCAGACAAATAATGTTATAGTTTTTTTTTTCTTCTTTTTTAGTTGATACTATTAACTGGAAGAGTATTTCACATTTTTAAAAAAAGCAACAAAAACCAGTCCTTCCTCAAAACAAACAAAAATATGAAAAATTAGAATAAAACTTTAATATTTAAAGTACCAACAAGTAAAAGAGTATTTGGATCAAAACAGCTACAGACTTTGTTGTTGTGCCAGACCTCAGTTGGGATACCCTTAATAAAAGTAACTCTGGAATAAAAATAATAATAAAAATCAAAAGCACTGTCAACCACTAACATAAAGCCAAGTTCCAAAGTGTTCCGAAGGAAGTATACACTACCAAATATACACCTTCTTCCCATCAGAAATCTTAATAGGACATACAGTGGGCCTTCCTGTGAGCAAGGAGTGCAAAAGGCACAGTCTACTACTAGTCTAAGTTAAAAACGTGGCAACAGCGGATATTACCACAACCACATTCAAGTACACAAACATTATAAAGTACACAAGAACTCTAGCACATTAGTTTCTGACGTTCAGAAGAGGAAAACAGAGAATGGGCCATCAAACTAAACACAAGATGTGTTACAAACTCTGACCTCAAGTTCATCATCCAATGCAATGCCTGGCTGTGCTGATACTATGACAAATCACTTTTTAAGGAATTCATTGAAAACACTGAAAGTATCCTGCTCAGAGTTAAAAACTCAAGATATTATTAATGTCCTTATTTCTTAGCAAAAAGAACAAACAAGACTTAGATGATGCAACTCCCCTAAACCATATATATACACATAAACATGTATTAATTTGATTTTTACACAGAACTTTTAACCAGAATTAAAGTCTCTGCTACTAACCTGGTACTCAGCACATCCTTCTAGCCCCTCCACTTCTCTACTTTTAATTCTCACAAGCTCTGCTCAGAAACCATTTTTTCAAAAGGAAAAGCTATGTATATGTTCCAACGCTCTTGCTTTCCATACATTAACCAACAGATGAACAGTCCAGAATCCAAATCCTACTTTCACTGTCCCTACCATGTTTTTAAACCAAACACAAACTGTATGACTAAACATCATGACACATTGAGTTTAGTTTATTACGTACAACGTGTTACTCAAACAATACTTAGTTTATGTAGTTCACTTTGTTCCCATAAAACTGAAAGTTTTAATAGGCCATTACAGAGTAATCCATTTGCTGTATTCCTATTTCCTACTTTTGAGCAAAAGGGCTTATTTCATTTTAAGACATCATAAACTACTTTTTAGTTATATAAACCAAATCTGTAGTCACAGTGGAAGTGTTGAAGTTCACTGAAGTTTAAGATGTCTAACACTGGGGACAGCGGGCACAACTGAACCAGCAGCAGTACGCACAGCATGCAGCACTTCCTTCACTAATAGCTACGTAGCTGTCACAGTTCTTCTGTGCTGCCCCCCACATACAAACCCTTTTCTCATCAGAATGGCCCACAGTGCAATTTTCATATTTCACCCATAGTACATTCCCACCAAGTAGTTAGAAGAAAATTAGCTGGCTAGTAAACTAAATGATGAAAAACACAAACACACAAAAAAGTCATAGAGTTAGGAATTGTCTGATTCTCAGTAATATACTACCAAGGAAAAGTAATGACCAACAATTTTAGTTTTGCTCTGTTTCCTTTAACTTACATCTGATTTATCTTAAAGAGTGTAACCTTTCCTAAAGTGAAAACTCTGTCTTTACAACTGCACAGTTTATGCAGTGTAAAAATACTTTCAAGCTTCATTTTTAATTTCTTGAGTTTTAGATGAACATGGGGAATTAATACTTCCCCCTTCCACCCTAATTTTGCACTGTTCCTTTCCCTTATAATGCCTTCACAAAGTCATGCAACTTGGTCTTGAACATGACAGCTTTAAAGGAGCACAACTGCAAGAAAAGCTCATTCAGCCCTTGCTCCACGAGCCTCAGAAAGCTGTCGTGCAACTGGACAGTCAGCAGCTTTCATTCACGTAAGACAGCAGCTTAGTACATGTGTTGTGCAGATAGAGCAAAGAAGCAAATGCACGAAACACTTGTTTAGCTGAACCAATGCAGGCATAACCAGATGGCCTTTATTGTAAATACCTAATATGATGCAATTCTAAAATAATGATAATAATTTTAACTCTGTTGTTGTGACTGTTAAGTCCTTTTTGTAATTCGGAAGGGAAACCGTGCAGTTTAGAACATAATTTGGCAAAGTACTCTTCAGTACAGCAAGAATACATGAACAGCCTCTGAACGAAGAAAACAACGTGCCCAAACCCAAAGTTGTCCATCTCTGCTGAATGTTATAAACACGTACAGGTAATCTTTTAACCCAGACTATTGAGAACATATGGCATTTGTTGCTGTATCAAGGTAGTGTCAGGTTCCTACCCTATTATCATCGCTTGTTGGTTGTATTTCTACCTCATAGTTCAGAGGAATATGTCAAAATAGCATTGACAAAGTGCCTAGACCATAGGATCAACCTTCTCTCCTATTGGGTATAAATCAAAATAAATACAGAAAAAATAGGAACGCTCTAAAAAGAAAACCTGATACATATGTAAATGACTGCCCAAGGAAATGTTACGACAGATCAAAGAGCAACAAAGTTACTGTTTGCTTTAAGAGATAAGCATAAAAAGGTAGTAAAAAGGGTGATTAATCAAGTACTAATATACCATCACATTTCATGAAAACTATAAAGTAGCACAACTTTTTTATTTCTACTGGCCACTTTGTTTTGCCATTTTTGTCTCTTAACACACAAAACTACCACAATAAATATTTTTAGAAAATCAGTGACACTTTGGATTGAATGTCAGAACTTCTTATCAAAGGTAGCATCATGTAAACCCAGCTAATCTTTCTCTATCTAGTAAGGAAACAGTGAATGACGGTATCATGGAGTTTTACTTTTTAAATTTTATTTTAAAGAAAAGTTATTATCTCCGTTATTTGAGACATCTTTCCAAAGAAGGCAAACCAGAAGAGAATCGCTCTAATTGGCGGACATCGTAATTCTCGAAACACTCTGAATTCCAGCAATTCTATTCCCTACTATTTTAAAAACAGGACATGCTGTTCACTGCTCATTCCTGTATCCATCATATCCTGTTGTGCAGTGATGATTTCATGCCAGAAAAATTGTATTACTGTATGCATGTGGTCAATAACACATCCAGCTGTTGCCCTACACTTCACAATTGATCTGTAGATATGGAAGTAATTCCTAACTGGAGTATCAATCTCTGACAAAACCAGGACTTTGAAACTGCTCACACAAGTTGTGCTGGTATTTGTAGTCAAAGTTCAATACAAACTAACCCAAAGGACTACACAAAAGCTTATCTATGTTGCCTTGCTACCAAGCTATTTGTTAGCTGTCCATTCAACCCACTGCTGATTTTACAGAGGTTTTGAGCACAGAAAAGCTAAATTTGAGGTGCGCTATAAACCAGTGAACTGTAGAGAGAGAAATTAAGGTGCACGTAAGCACATGCATTGTACCAATATATAAACAGTAGCTGAGGTGTGGCCTCCTAAATAATGAGTACCCTTTCAGAGCAAGTCTGTGCTTACTGTGTTCAAATAATCTTTCAAGATCTTCCCAATCCCTTTTTTTTTTTAAATATATATACATTAAGATACCAGAAAGCCAGATTACTGCTTTTAAGTTGTGCATATTAAAAATGTATACATTAAGAAAAAATTCCCTTTTCTTCTCTAGGGGTACACTGAGACACTCAATATCAAACTATGTCTACAATTAAAGTCAACACCGTGGAAGAACAGCAATGCAGATGACTTAAGAAAAAGATAACAATGGGAACCAAGAGGTTTGAGGGACTAGGTAACTAATGAGAAAGCAAAACTGAAACCATTATCTTTAAACGTGTAAGATTCCCAGCTGATATTACAGACCTTTCCAGCATGCCAACCTCAGCAAAATTAAATTTTCAGAAACCTAGATGCTATTATGATGCACGCCATAAACACATACATCTGTAACTCTGCTCTCTTAGAGCAGTATCATATCACATCCCAAAAATGACTTCATTGTGCCTTTCAGATGCACAGTAAACATGCATCTATTGTATACTGAACATCTGCAGGTCCTACTTGCCCACACATGCCCTAAACAGAGGCATAAGCAATTCTTCCCAAAAGCCAAACATGTTTTTTCAAACACTTCTGCAAGTCTGGACACTATGTATTAATAATGAAAAAAAATATCATGTGGCCACATGATTATTTCACTTTATTGCAAAATAAAGTAACAAACTGTAGACTTCCCCATCCGGAGATTAGGACCACCTACCAGCCAATTTTTGCAAACAGATGCAGTATACATATTAATTGGTTTTCCTCATTTCAAAGGTTTAGATTTAGATTACCCTAGGAGCCTTTCCAGATTTCAATTAATCAAAAGAGAAAGAGAGGAGAGGAGGATGGGGGCACTGGGCTTAGATCACTCTGGGAATACAGATCTCTTATCAACTCTTTCAGGAACAAGAAGCTTTCTCCCCTCCGACTCCGCACTAGGAACTCGGGTTCTTCTGCGCAGAAACATCCAATAGAGGGAAAGCAGATCTCAACTCATAGCTCCCAAAAATATCACAAAGAGGGATTCAGGGTTAAGAAAGTACATGCTGAGCACTAAAGCAGTACTCAGCTCTAAAACTTTTTTGTCCCCCCTTTAGTAACAAGCAGCGATAAAACTGATGGAGAACTTTTGGTGTTTGATAGCAGATGGTCCTCCATAACACCACAAAAGCAGAAAAGAAATAGCAGCAATGAACGACAACAGATTGGGAGAATCAATTAAAAACTGTTTTTAAGCATCCTGTAGGGAACAAGGAAGAAAAAGAAGGATATATACAGAAAGAATAAAAAGGCTGTATACTCAGAACTTCTAATCGAATGACAAAGGGTAACATCATCTTCACTACTGTATTTTTGCTCCAGATTTTTTTTGCCTGAAGTACAGTCCCATGTTCCTGTCCTTTAGATATACTAAAGTTTATACTTACGTATACAGGGAACTAGTATAACTGGACGAGCCTGCTATACAGTAATTGGTGCATATATAACACTTTCTTTTTAATTTATGAACACTGGACTTCCATTAACAATAGAAGACAATTTTCTTGGGAACAGTTTCATATCCACCAAGAAATGCCTTTTGTTCAGCATTACAAAATTTCAGCATTTAGCAATTTAAATTACACTGGCAACAACAGAAAAAGCACATTTTATCTACAACATGTACAGAGAATTGATGGAATCTGTTAAGTTTCAGAAGAACTTCAGGGATTTATTCAGCTCTTTGTAATAATATTGTACAAATATTGCACAAATCCCTAGCTCAGGTCTGACATTCTAGACCTATTCTACCTCCCAACAAGACTTTTTGATGCCTCTGATTGCAAACAGCAAGGAAGTGCATTATCTTGCTCTTGCTCCTTATTTTAAGCCGCTTTGTAAAATAACTTTAAGAGGATTTCTGTAAATAAACTACTGTAACACAAAGCAACCAGCTGTGGTACCTTTCATTGAAGTCATTTTCATATCACAGTTCTAAACAGAAGCCGTAGCTCAGTGATGAAAATGAAACATTCAGTAGACATCGAAAACTGGTAACATTTGGAGAGGGGGTTAAAAATAAAAAATGAAAGTAACACATGCCAGGTAGAAAAGACTGAGGTAACAAAATGAAAAAAAAAAAAAATCTATAAACAAGTAAATAACCACAGTAAGCCACACAGGAGGGAAGGGAAAAAAAAAAAAAAAAAAGAAAAACACCTATAAGTAATTTCTGGCTCCAACCAAGCATTCCATTTTTAATATCTCTTTTTCCCATACGCTGCACAACACTGTGGAAAAATTAAATCCTGTAATAACCACACATACAATAAAAACAGGCCATTCAACATGTGGTACACACTATGGAAACGTTTAAAAAACTCACAAACTAGAGTTTAGGAGTCAGTATATGAAATCAGTTTTTGCTTCTGGGAACTACTAGCTTAATTTCCCTTTAAAAAGGAAACAAACTGACAAACCAAAGCCTTAAAAGTTGCTGTTCAGAGAATTTTGAAAACATTTGAAAAATGAACTTAGATTGGAATTCCACATAAAGCAGCCACGCCAATTAATTAGGCCTAGCCCCTGTCCTTCCTGATCTACTTGTTCCCAGCACGGTGATGCCAGCAGAGCTGCCCACTGCATGACACAGGGAGAAACCAAAGCAGCTGGGAAATGAGGTGGAAAAAGCCGGCAAAGGAGGGATGGCATTTTTCTGTCAGATCACTTCCCTGATCCATTTTACTGGGCAGCTGCAAAAACGGCTAGACTAGCAAAACATGCAGAATGGTGTAAGGATACAAACAATGAAAGTCTACTGAAGACATCATTGCCACTGAAGAAATACACTTGCAATCTAAATGAAAACCATCACTTAAAAGGTTCCTATGAATTTTGTTCAGTTCAGTAAAAAAAATTCTTAAGTAACCAGTTGAGCAAACACAGGACAAGGGCTTTAACTGTAGACAACTACACTGTCTACCATTAAAGCCATTGCCCCCTAAACTGGGAAGCCCACATTAGAAATACCACCAACAAAACATTCACAGCAAAAATGTCAGTTCATCCTTAGTTTTCTGTACTAATCTGATATGTATTCATAGGCAAGGATACAGCTGGACAGTTGTCTTCATTTAATGCACTGTACTGCAACTATAGAAAGACTCGTAACACTTAGTGAATATGACACAGTCACAAACAGAAAACAACTTTCTTCCTTTTCCCTATTTCGCAATGCTTCCTTCCCTTGTGTTGATGAGAATGAGTTGAGCTGGAAACTCAGCTGGGGAACTCCATTGAAAATAATCCAAAACGTTGGTCTTAACCTCACTCAATTTCCTAATTTGGTCCATCACACAAGAGCTTGCTTCATGCAAAGGACAGGAAACGCAAGAAATAAACCACTCTGAGTAAAAAGAAAGAGAAAGCGCTTCAGCAGCACTGCTACCTCACGTCATCTCAAAGCCTTACTCAAACAACTGCCAAAGCCATACTACCTGTCATTACCAAAGCAGGAAAAAAAAAAAAACTCATACCTCAACAGGTTATGAAATCTACCATCACAGACATGATGAAATTAAGGATACCTCTACTTTGTACACAGCATTTCATGCAGTCACTGAGAAACTCTTCACGCTTATTTTTTTGTTACTTTTCATAATCAGCATTTTTAGGGTCCCAATTGCCTGCCTCGCTTAGACTAACACACGCATTCATTTCTCAACATACATTTAAATAATTTCATAATGCTTGTGTAACATGAAGAGCACTCTATCTTTAAAGTTTTCATAATGTTTTTTGTTTGTTTCATTAATCCTGTTAACTGGACACCAAGTGTGCTGAGTCACACTCATATTTGTCAAAACTTATCAGAAGATCCTAACACGTGTACATATTTTTAAACACTTCTCACCAGAGAAATCTGCCTGCTTGTAGATACTGCTTCCTTCACATAATTTAGTGACTGCAGTCAAGAATTTATTTTCTTCAGCTATCAGTGGACAGTTCTAAGGAACTTCAATAACAAAACAGTCTGTTACATTTAGCCCTTCCCCACCGACGTATTACTTCTTTAAAGCCCCCAAAAAACCTTCTATTAACTATCCAAGTAAGGCATACAGGCATCATCTACTAGAAGCTATATCAACAAAGAAATGTAGATCAACATCTTAAATAGAAGCAGATGTAAGAATTAATCCACTTCTAATCCCTCGAGACTATCTTTAAAAGTAGCTCCAAATAAATCACTGATGTGAGGCAACTGACACGGCCTCTCTTCTCCTCCTTTATTCAAGTGTTTGTTTTGAACATTTTTTGTGACCTATACCGTTCATCCTGCTCTAGCAACGTAAACGAGTCAGGGGCCTGGGTCACACCATCTTCAGATCAGCTTTATTCTTTCCACACACACTTCACATTTACTCTGGCTCACACTTTTCATATAGTCATGCTCACAATGTTATTCTATGACCACACATTTCTTCCCATATCATCTCCATTTAATTCTACACCACACCACTTCCTGAGAGCTTCCCTTTACTCCAGCACACGCATACTATACTCATTACTCTAGTTTTGGTGTCCAGTCTCATCTCTGTTAAAAAACTCAGACTCCAATTGCAGCTACTTATATATCACTTAAGTGATGTTCCACTTGAGTTTATGAGAGCACCTCTATTGTTGGATTTTTCCTTTTTTAATTGGTAAGAGAAGACAGTGAACATGTGAGAAACGTGAACAGCACAAACTTTACTTACCTTGAAAATACCAACCCAGTCTTTCTGATGAGGATGGATAAACTGGGTCAGAGTGTAGTGACATTCAAGGTGCGTGTTTGGAAGATAGCTTTTCGCCACATTTTGAAAAATCACATGTGCAAAATTGGAAGTCTGTAAAGCATTAGCTGAAGATGGAACTTCTTGAAAGGATGACATGATTGATCTGCAACAAAAATCATAGAAGGTGTTACTTCAATATAGTGGAAGAAAACAGAAATGAATCTATTTGAAATATACCAGACCGAGACAAACAAACAATTCATTCCTCTGTTCTGAAAACAGACAGCTATAGACCAAGCCCACCAAAATACATAGCCTCAGCTACACTCCAAAACAATCACTTCTCAGAATGAAAGGGCAGGCACTTTAACGATGACACCAAGATGGAGAGAGCATCACTTAGCGAGATGTCCCTAGTATTGTATCACAGATAGAATATCAGAAAGTGGGAAATAAAAGTGGTGGGAAAATGAAGCAGGGTTCTGACTTAATGAAATGTCCTTAATGGTTCTGGATGCTTCAGGGAAGGAGAAACAAAGTTCTGTAGTTTCCCTTAACTTCAAATACCTCTCAGAATCTGTAATGCTCAGTACTTTTAACAGCGTTTTCAGAAATGAAATTCTTGTTCCCCTCTCAGTGAAAGTAACAAAGCTCCACTTTAAGACATTTTAACAAACAAGAAAGTTTAGTTAAACAGCCTTTTTTCCCCCCCTCTTCTTCAAAAGATTCTAATCTCTCTTTAGCAGTCTGTGGGCATCTTTTATTGTTCCCACTGTAACCCACATGCCCCCAGTCCAGCATGTTTACCATAAACAATGGACTTCATTGACAGTGAGAACATTTATGTCTGCATGCAGTTTGACGGATTAACACTAATGCAGTAGGATTGTGAAAGCTTTTAATCACCCTTTCTATTCACCACCTCATTCAGGATACATTGCGCTAAAAATTACAGCATTGCCAAATGCTTCACAGGCACACCAAAAAAGTTCATTTCTCAGATTGAGCAATATCTGTCAAAAAGATAGGCAACTGATAAGTTTCAGGTGCCTGATTTAAATCTACAACCACAGGTTTGTCAAAATATTTTGTACTAGTTGGATTGGGGCCTTGGATATCTAGCACATTTCTAGAAAGCAGAGAAATCCTATTCTTGCCATTGCTATTAAAAGTTATTTTATACTGACCAAGCAAACACACTCACTGAATGAGGTAACTGCCAAGCAAGTGACATAATACACCAGTTTTATTAAGATATATGTGGAAACCAATCCCAAAAAGGGATGGGCCACTGCAAGTCTCACAAAGTTCAAAGATTAAAGGCTGCCTGCATACTTCCCACAGCCTTTTAAAAGTTGTTTCCAACAGTTAGGAAATAAGTAGCAAAGAAATCATGTTTTTGGAAATAAAGCGTACTCTGAAGTGAACAGGTATTCGTCACTCAGAACCAGCTTATTACTGTCCAAATTAGACTGACACAAAGCACAAGTCAGCAGCTATGACATTTTGGTACACTAGATGTTAAATAAAAAGCAGTTTGGGGCCCTGAATGACACAGCTGAAAACATTAAATGCCTGACTTCTTGTCTTTGGTGCTTTTATATTTGTTAATTTTCACAAGAATTTACACAAAAAATAAGGTAAATATCAAAAGACGTTTTTAGAAGCAGTAAGTTCCACACAAATCCCACCTGTTACAGAACTTTTGAGTACAGAAGTGAAGGAAATTTTCCAGCATAGTAAAACCCTGAACACTTCCACGGAGTTTTCAAAACAGAAGATTACATGGGAGACACCTCCCAATCCTATTCCAAACTAATAAATAGTAAGAAACCATGGCTTCTACAAGTCTAAAAGAGAACAGCCTTATTTTTTTTCCCTCAGGTGTAACAAATTCCTTCACTTTAGTAACTGAGCAGTATCTGATGACATGTAGAATTTACACGGAACAGACTACACCAGCTTTCCTCACTCATAAGCACAAAAAAGTAAAACAGCACCAACAAAAACAATGAGATCAGATTTTTCTTTCTATAAACAGATCTATAAAAAACGGTAAGTTCATAGCGAGTAGGTATTACAAAGAAGCAAGCAATAAATAAATAAACGTTTGCGCAGTGGCCTGGTTTCCAGGCCCGAAGCTGAACTGCTGAGGACTCTAAGCCTGGGATTACAGCTCCCCGTCAGGAAAATCCCCGGCGCTGAGGTGAGGTGAGGCGACCTCCTCGCAGCTGTGGGGATGCTGGCTGCCTGCCTGCTTACCTCACGGCTGCCGGGGGAGAAAGAGCCGAGGAGGAGGAGGAGGAGGAGGAGGAGGAGGAGGAAGAGCCACGTTAGGGCTCCATCACTGCCATGACAAGCGATTTTCTCGCGGGGGCAGGCGGACGCGCTGGCCTTCACACGCCGAGAAGGCCGGCAGGAGGAAAAGCTGGTCGGGCAGGAAAAAGCAGAGGCCGCAGCCCAGCTCCTCCCGGAGCCCCCGACCCTGCCTGCCCGCGCCTCCCGCCCCTCCTCGGCCCTCGGGGACAGGGAACTCCGCAGCTGCCTCCCTCCGAGCCCCCGTTCCCTCCCTCCGAGCTCCCCTCTTCCTCCCCCAGCCCTAGGCAGCCTCGGGGGTGGGGGGGCGGCTTCCCGATGGCGCAGCACGGCGACCCGCCACCCAGCGTCCCCCCCCGCCCCGGCGGCCGGAGGGCAGCGGCGGGGAAGGGGTCGCCGAACCGTGCCCTGCCCTCAAGCCCGGCCCCGCGGCTCCCCTCACCTCGGCAGGCGCGGAGGACGCCGGGGACATCAACATGGGGCCTCCGCCATCAGCGCCAAGCAGCTCCGCCCGCCCCGCGTCACTTCCAGCGCCGGCCCTGCCCGAGCCGGGGGCGGGGAAGCGGCCGCCTCGGCCCAGCGGGCAGCCCCGGGTGGCCGGAGGTGGGGACACCCGGCCGTGCGCGTAGGAGGGGGCTTTGTACGGGGCTGTTGCTTTCATAAAACCCCTGCCCAAGCCCCCTCGCTGCGTGTGGGTGGTTACAGCACGCCCCGTGCAATGCTCGCCTACCACGGTTCAGTCGTGTCCCCCTCCGCCGTCCCGCTCCCAAAGCACGGAACGCCGGCACCCTGCGTCGGTGGTGTCGGTTTCCCACTCTTTGCAGGTCTGTCCTGGGACCTGCAAGGAGGGCAACCGAGGGAAGAGTGAGGTAAGAGTGGTTGTAAATGCGTACGCAGTTCTGCTTGCGTAAAGCGGCAAATCCCCGTTAAAGCACATCACCTCATAAGCGCGCTCATTCTGTGGGGTTTTTATCCAAAGTCGAGTTGCAGGACATTCACCAGAACAATGGGGCTGAGTAACAACCAGCAGCGATGAGTAATCGTCAGTGGCACGCTGGACGTGTCCCAGCTGAACTTGGACGGCTCCCACAAATGGTCTTCAAAGTCACCTTTGCCTCCTTACTGCCACTGTTTCTTCTATGTTTTCACATGTATTATCAATGAACAGGCTATGTGGAGATACATGTTTAGGTCATAAACTTATGACGTAAGTTGTTGGGAAGATCACTGGCTAGTTCATGGTCACTCCTGATGGAAACAAAACCAAGCTGGGGCATAGAAGCTTCCCCTTTCAAGTAACGAAGGTTAATCACTGTACGTGCTTCCATTTTGCACTTCTTGTTTCAGAAACCAACCTTACGTCTTCATGTGTGCCACAGGTTATTAGGTAACCATTTGATTCACATACTTAATAATTTCTTATATTATTCATATATTCAATTTTCCCTGGAAAGCAATAAATCCCCTGCATTATATACTAACACATTGTTTTAGAAGACATAAGAAGAGTATGTGAAGTCCTTTTTATCCTTTAAGACCAGATGAATTTTTGTAGCGGCAAATGAAACTGCTATGATAATCTGAAAAGCAATAAATTTTCCTGGGGAGGTGGAGAGAACTATACTTTCTTATCTCTAGCTTCCATTTCTTCTCGTCACTGCCCTTTACACCACATGGCATGATAAAGGGCTGTGTAAGAGTCACAAGATTCTGTTCTCTTGTGGGCTGGGACTTGGAAAGAACTTCAGTTTCACTGTCATTAGCTGCGAAATATAAATGTTGATGAGACTAACAAGTAGTTTTCCATTCACTGAACATCATTTTAATGCTAGTTTATGTGGGAGGTTTGAAATAAAGGTGTTTTTTGGCAGCTAACCGTTTTTACAGTAAATGTCTGAAAAAAAATCCTTGGTTTCTTAATAAAAAAATATATCTACAATTCTGAGTTTTAAAGAATCTTGTGGTATTTCTGTGCTCAGTTCATAAATATTTATTCAGTCAAAAGAACTAGATATGGTTTAGTCATAATTCAATATTAAGTTATTATTTCTATTGCTAAATGTGTCTATATGAGGAAAAACAAACTGCGTATTGCAGTTGTCACATGTACAAGGTAAATATTAAGGGTAAATAAGTTGTGAATAATTTTGTCTTTTCTTGTACTTATATCCACAATTTTCAGGGAAAAAAATGCATTTAACTCTATACCTTAACCACATAAGTCTGGAAATATTTCATTAGTTATTCAAATTAAGAACATTTCTTACTGAAATGAAACTATGATTTAATAAGCATTCTCATTTACGTATTTGCATCCTAAGTTTAGATAGCGGTCTTATCCCTGTAGGAGCTTTAACGGCATCTCATGTTGAACTTTTTCTCATGTTGTTATTGCTACTTTGAGAATTGAAGGACTTTTCCCATGTTGACAAGGCTATACACCATGACCCCAAGATCAACATTGGGCTTGTAATGGTACAAAGAAAGATTTGGACAACAGAAATTGTGGTTGGAACTGGTAAAACTTGCACTTGGTCTTTCCATTAATGCTTGAGTGCTTTAATCAATCTGAATACTCTAGGCAGGGATCGTAAGGTACTATCTCCTGAAATTTATCCGTGAATTCATACATAAAACTTTGGGAAATCTTGTTCTTGAGTAGAAAAACAATGTGTTTTTTTGATTGTTTTTATTATTATTATTTTTTCTTATATTCTCTGCAAAATATTTAATATCTTAAAATACAAAGTCATATATCAGCATTTCTGGTGAATGCCTAGTCATGTGAGACTCTAACACTAATACTCTAATTCAATTAGAAAAGCTTGTTACGGGTAAGATGGCAATAATCCTTCTGACTAGACTTCCACCTTTCCAGCCACGTGGATTTCAAGGAGAATACCGGAAATAGTTTTCACTCAAGCCAGTATTTTCCAACAAATTACATGCTTGTCATGTATACCAGAATTGTACTCTAAGCATGTAGGAACATTGTTTAGACTATTTTTTTTTTTTTGGGGGGGGGGGGGGTAAGGAAGAAACAATGAATGTGAAAGGTCTTTCTGATGTGGTTCTGTCTATATATATCATAGAATCAGAACAAGGTAGGTTGGAAGGGACCTCCAGAGCTGGTCTAATGAGAGCAGATTGCTCACGGCCTTGCCCAGTCACATTATGAATATCTCCAAGGAAAGAAATTTCACCATCACTTAGAGAACCTGCTCTGGTGTGTGACAACAGTCACTGAAAAAAAAATAAAATAAAAGTTTATTTATATCAGGTCAGAATTCCCTGTGTTTCAGTTTTGTCTGTTGTGACTTCTCTTTTCACTGTGCTTCTCTGAAAAGAGTTTGTTTCCATCTTTTCTACACCCCCTGCTTAGTTGTAAATAGCAATAGGGTCTTCTCTTCTTAGGGCTGAAGAAAAATCAGTTCTCTCTGTTTCTGAGAATATATATAAAATTCCCAGAGAGTATATCTCTCATTTTGTGAGATACATTTCACCACAGTATTTTTTTTTTAAATAGAAAGCTGGCAGAACCCTTCTCTTATTGTCCAAATTTCTTAAGTGTATAAATGAAGGATAAATAAGCAATGGCAAGTCAGCGTTTGTGGTTTTGCAAGAAATGTTAAATAAGGTAACAATGCACGTGAATGCAGTACCTGGATTTGAGCATTACTGGATCCTGAAGCTTGAAATTCAGGCTGAGACATGACAATCTCCCTGCTTAGTAATTAGGCAAAGACTTTCCCTGCCAAATATGAGATCTGCACAACTCCGTCTTCAGGCATAAGACAAAAGAGGAGTAAAATCTGTAAGCAGCAGCTAACCAGGATTGCCAAAGGAAGCGTGGGGCAGGTTTCAGACTCTTGGGAAACAGTCTTGCATGTTTGGAAATCATTTACTATTTTCCTAACTACACAATCTTTTTAATCCTGTGAGCTCCTTTAGCGATTTATAGCCTTAAAATTAGAAATGAGTCCCCGTCACATGTGTTTAACCTTAGCTGCGTTTGAACTTGTGTTCAGATTCGGAGCCCAGTGTGTTTTCTGTTTACTGTCTGCTTTACAGCCTGAAGCAAAGCCGTGATGAGTTTTGGATCCGGACCTGAATTATTCCTCTGAGGCCCATCTTTGTTTTGTATGAGTGACAGAAAAACTGTGTATTTCTAGTTTTTATGACCAGAGAAAGGTACTTTTTTTCATGGATATTCGATCTATTGGCATGACATGACAATACTGATGAAGTGTGGTAAGGGAATGCTTAGGTTCTAATGACTCAATTTCATTTTGCTTCAACTCCTATTTCAACACTCCCAACTTTTAAGAATATGGGCCATGTGAGATGTAAAATATATATATATATATATATTGATGTCACTAATCGGAAGCTCTTTCTGGTCACGTTGTAAAGCACACTTAATCAACTTCTTTAAGATCATGTTACAGAAAGCTATTAACTATACTCTTAAAACAGTTAAGTAGTTATAAATAATGTTTTATATTACAGCTGACAACACTGAATTGACCAGCGTTTAAGGAAATCTAATCATGGGGTACACAGACTTTGCCTTCCAGTAAGATGGAGTGGCAGAACTTTGGAACATATTAGAAATCACATACTATTGCTAACATTTCCTATTAAGGAGAAAGTCTCTCTCTGTATATTTTGGATTTCTTTTCCAACACTTAATTGCAGGTGATGAAGAAAAGCTATTCAAAAGCTGCCAGGATTTTTAGATCTGTATGAGTGAGATTGATGAAATTTGTGGCTTTTCCCAAAAGAGCGTAGGTGAGAGCAGACATGTAAATTTTGTATGTGTGTGCATGTGTGCGTGTGACAGAGAGGGGAGGGAGCAAGAGCTTACTGCTAAGGTGTGAGACTTGGCAGCGTTGCACTGTACAATGGGCACAAGAAACCGCATGTCTGCAAATGACCGCATTTGAATTGCTGTTATTTCACTGTTGGCTTACTGTATTGTTAAAGTGAAAAGGAATGTTTTTAATAAATGCAAATAACGAATTAAATGCTTGCACACACTGAGGCTTTTCTCTCTGGTGTGTAATTAATATAGGTGCATTGGAGACCCGGGTCTCGGGGAGTGTTTCATTTCTTATTTATGATGTTTGCAGGGTTGGATTTTTTTTTCCTTTTAGCATACCTCTTACAGGCATACACAGAACTGCATGTACATGACCGCTGAGTAGGTGTCATTTAAATCTTAACAGATACTAAACAGGTAAATACCTTTGTTTTGTATGCTTTGGTAGATTTACTGTTTCTCCATGCCTTTTATCTTTGCTATCCTAAGGTAATAGGAAGCTCCCAAATGACCAACATTTTGTTTTCAGAGGCATGAAAACTGCCTGTGGCAGGAAACAAACAAGCAAGGAGATTTCAAAGCTCTTATACCTCAGGGCACAACACCAAATCCTGAGGGATGGATAGCAGAGAGACACTTTTCACAGCTACCCAACATGCTGCTTGTATCCCCTCTTGGTCCCCCTCCAGCACTGGCTGCCATCACTGACAGAGTACAGGAGTGGCTGTGTACTCTATCTGTAAGGAGCTTGGCAGCTTTCCTGTTCTCTCATAAAGGTATATATTTTTCTCAGAGGATCTAAAGATGTCTGAGTCCTCATACTAATGGTGCTGTAACTGACCTGGGACTTGAGACAGACAGCCACTCGCCCTGCTTTTCTCCATAGCCCCACGTTCACCTTGGAGAGGGGTCTAAACCTGCTCTGTTCCTATGTGTATGGAAAACATCTCAGCCAGCAGGTCTGGAGTCCAGCTTCTCTCATCCTCCTGCTGCTTGAGTTCTTAAGCTGTGACATAAGGACTGTGGAAAAATAATAACCGTGTTGTTACATGCATTACATACAAATCAATTGCTAGAAAGCTAGGAAATGCAGCACTAAAATCTGTCCCTAATTCATCTCCCTCATTACTTGCTATTCTATTTGTCTAATAATGTTGTACAGAGTAGAATACAGAGGATTTGTCATGGAAGTTTGCATACAGAAGGTAATGCAGTCTTTCTGATTTTATTACATCAGCACAATTTCACTTAGAAAAGCAAACTGTATAGGCACGTAGCCTATCATTTTTTGGAAAACTTAAATTCTTTTTCTTACTTCACAAATGTATTTCCTTGTATAAGGACTATAAAAAAGCAAAATACTAAAGTGCTCACATTTCTACAACTTTCTAGAAGAAGAAACATATTTAGCAAGTGACCCACCTTTTTGCTAATAAATATTTTATGTTATAAGGTAGCAAAGTGAGCAGTTTTTGTCCAGAGTGCAGTTGTGTGTTGTTGTGTGTTGGAACTGGAGTCTCTCAAGCAAAAGGTACTTCACGTCAACAACATGGGTAGCAGCTCTTTGTCTTTTAAAAAATAAAATCATGTCACAGCCATGACATATGGCTTTAGTTCACTACAGGGCAAGGATGTGTTGGTCCTGTAATAGTGCTTTGTATACAAACACCATGGTTAGGATCTGGTTTTAAGGTGCATATTTTGTGACAGTGCAGTATTTGGTCCGTATATCCGCATATTCCGAATACAGCATGTAAGTGCTAAAGGGGACTTTTACAGGCTTTGTGAAAGTGCCTGCTGAAATCTACCGCTGAGCCCTGAGTGAGCTTGTCACCAGTATCTGTCACAAATATTCCCAGAACTGCCTGTAAGTGGTGTGGCATTTCCCTGCAGCGGGGTGATCGAGGTGTATGAGTCCCTCTGAAAGGCATCTTAAAAGTTTTGGGGAACTTTACCCATAATAAACAACACATTGATATATATTTATTTTAGCATTCCCAGAATCCAGGCATATTTTTTTGCTCTCAGAAGAAATGCCAAAAGCAAATCGAGTATGCAGCTCTCTCTCCTTCCCAGACCTCTGTTGACTCGCAGTCCCCGTTTTGTGGCACTTAGTCAACTGCCATGGGAGAGTTCCTTGGCTGTGCGTTCAGCCTAGTCCTCTTCTGGATTCAAGCACTGTTAGCCTTAGTTGGTGCTACTATTCACAGCATTGCCAGGGCCAAATTCGGCTCCTTTGTCAATGGGAATTTGCGGAATTTTTTGAGTGGGATGAATTTTTCCCCACAAAAGAGCAGATCTCATGAATCACACCCCTGACCATCTAACATCGTCCTGGTTTGCCATTTACGTGTCATGTCTTGATCATTTTACACTCAATATTTAACTTAGGAATCGTTTCTATCACAACTGTACTTGGCCTTTGGTATTATTAGGTAGCATGAAATATCCTCAGTGATGGTATGAAAGTTATTTCCAATAGGGCTTATGAAGAACAGCTGAGCAAGTACGACCTCCTGACCTCCAAGTGTTTGTTTACTGGGAACTATATTCCAGTTCTCTCCATTTAATCTGTCTTGGACCAGGCTGACATTCCCTGGCTAGATTTATTGTATCTCCAGGGGCTATTACAAACACAACATTGTCACTGCTTATCTAGTAAAATGATAATGGGATTATATTCCTCTAGTGATAATGATACGGTTATGTTCATTTTTAATAGTAACAAAGCAAAATTTGATTTCATGTTCGGTGAAGATAATGTGTTGCTGGGGAAAAAAACAAACCATTCAAAAAGTATTTTTCTTTCAAGCAAATCAGTCATGGAAAATATTTCTTAGTCTGTCTTATTTGTAAATCAAAGCTTCAGTTTGTGTATATAAGCAGGCACACTGTGCCAGTTTTACAATAATAATAATAATAATGAGGAAAACTCAGAAAGCTCTGGTTTCCCTAAGTCAACAACCCTGGATTTTGGAAGCTGGTCATGATGTGGGTTTTTTTGTGTATCTTTTCCTACATTTGGTCACATACCAAAAGGCAGGCACAAGAGACCAGATTTACATTTCAATTATATTTAGTTATACTCAAGGACTCCAGAGCAGATTCATTTGTTATTAGTGGTATTAGTTAATATTATTACTAGCACTATTTCTTATAATTGTTGGTATTAAGATTAATACCATAGCCAAGTTTTGGTTTAGTACCCTGTGTGTTAGGGAAAGCTCTTAAGTGTATTTCTTGACTAGATTTACTGGCTGCTTCTGGTGTAATCAACATCTCTCCATGTAATGTGTGTTCTTATTTTATCTCCCAGCTCAGATAACAAAAATCAAATTACTTTTTAACTTCAGTAAGTTGTACATTAACGAAAGGTTTGCCTTTTCTTACTGTAGGAAACCAAATTATTGCACCTCTCCCTTTTTTTTTCTCTCTTTTGGGGGGTGAGGGTGGAGGGAGAGTACTTCCTCTATAATGCTGACCTTTACAAAGTGATCCTATTGTTTTGGTGACTGACACTCTAGTGTCTGCTCTGCTGGAATTCATATGACAGTAGCACAGATGAAGCATGCATCATTTTTATAAACCAGCAGCATAATCCTCCTAAAAATGTATTGTTGTTTGATAATTTCTTCAGCATTTTTTCACTGAAGCTGACAATTACTTTTCTGAAGTGCTCTTACTTAAAAGTAACCCATGAAAATTGCAGCTTACATTCCAAATCTCCTGTACAGATTCCATCTAAAATCCTTCAATGAACAAGAATAGGAAGTGACCAAGAATGAAAAATAGCCTTCTTAAAGCCTTCTTTTTAGCAGCCTAGAAAGCCACCTTCTTCTGTGTTGGCATGTATTACTTCAGTAGCTGGGTTTCTATGTTGGAAGTTAGCTGATTTCTCCCTTGATCTGCAGTAGGTTGTGTTCCTGGGTACTATATTTTTTTTTTTAGCAAGCCAGTGATGAGGAATATTCCCATGTACCTTACTCCTCTGAGGACCTTATGTTCCTTCTTCTAAATTCAGTAGCAAATTCCTAAGAATGTAAATAAAACCAACATCACCTCCCATTTTGGCAAAGCCGAGGGTTTGCTCAGGAGCATGCCACACAGAAAAAACTGTTTCTGAAGCACTGTGCTCTACACGTTTGTGTAGGGAAACCCAAGAACTGAGTTGTTGCCAGTATTCCCCTTTTTATATCATAATGAGGTTAGTTCAGGATTATATCAGAGTAATGTGAATTTGATGCTTTTATACTGATATACGTATGTTAGTTGGAAAAAATGTAACTACATTTTTTCTGCATTTTATATGCATGCCTCCATGCTTGGGCCCCTTATATTTGAGATCAACTTTCCATGTTGGTTTTCCACATTGTTTTTCCATGTTGCCTTACCATGTTCATTTTCTTTTCCTATGTCACTATCCCATAACTGAGAGAAAGGCATCAAATGACTGTTTTGGACAATTCCTACATGATTCAGTAGGTTCTGTATGTAGTGCACTACAGGTAGAGGTCAAAATAAAGCAACCATGATTAATACCAATTATTTATCACATATAGCAATATTTCTTCGGGAATTTATTTCCTTCTTCAGCTGCTTTCACAAAAACTCCTCCATATCTGAATCAAATTCATCCTCCTTTTTGCACTTCTGTGTCACATGAAGTGAGCATGTAAAAATAAGCCATTGTACGCAAGCACTGACAGATTGTAAAACCACTAAAATAATCTGAAACATACTTTTCAGTTAAAACACAGAAATGAAACCAAGCCCAAATTGCTGTGGGATACTATACAGGTAACTCTCATTACACTCTGGTGTTTGGTTTGGTTTGGGTTGGGTTTTTTTTGGTGTCAATTCTCCAAATGGAACGACCTCTCTCTTGTTCATGGTACAACCTATACACAGTCACCTATGTACAGCTTCCTACTGCTTTGCAAAAGATAGTAGTGATTGAAGTTACTCATAACCAGAACTGCAAGATGTTCTACTGAGAAAAATGCTGTGCTTAAAAGGACTTGTTCCCTGAGCATTTTCCAGTGCAATTCAGTTAGATGAAGGATCTCTACTGCATTTTACTTGCGTGGGATTTTGAAAAGAACTTGAAAGAAATAATTGAATTCTTCTGGGAAGCAAGTACTTGAATCCTTTCAGCTCTTCCAAAAAAACAGTCAGCACAGTCTAGCCTAAACATCCTAAGAGTATTTATCGGAGCTAAAAAAGGGGAAAAAACAGTGTTTAACTGATCTTGGTGTCAATTAGTACAATTATGTATGCACTGCTACCCTTCTGCAACCTGCCTACCCTACATTCAGCTGATGTCCAAGTGAGATGCAACCCCATTCCAAACAACAGTAGGAATGCTTCTGACAAAACAGACAGTAATTCTTCATACCAAAAAAAAAGTGTCAGTGATCCCCCAGGGCACTACATTCCCACAGAAGCCTGGTATTTGCTGCCCTGTGTACACACATATGCAGTAGTCAGAATATTGCACATACTCAGCTCATGGTTGATTACTAGATTACATACTGCTGCAGAATATATCACACAATTCTGAAAGAAATAAATCAGTTCAAATTACACACTTTTTTTTTTTTTTTTTTCCTCTAGGCAAAAATAAGCTCTTGCAGTGCTGCTTATACATTCCGGTGAGTGATCTGGTGAAGTGCACACAGTGATGAGGAAATGAATGCTGCCCTGAGAATCCTAACTGTAGCATTTACAAGCGTGAAGAATGTCCTATTTTGTTGGAGTCAAGGTCCCTCTAGCCCAGTAGTCTGTCCCTAGCAGTGGCCAAACAGAGAGGAAATATGCGGGGATATTTTTCTGGAATGCGCTCCCACCTCCGGCTATTTGCAGCTCAGGATTCCTGAGCACTTTCACTGCAGTTTTAGCACATTTTACAAACATGATGAAAGCTCTCCAATGCAGAGGAGTAGACACAACAAATGCAAGATGAAAGGTTAGAAATGAGGAATAAAACACTGGAAGCCAGCCTGCCAATTCATTTTGATTCAAGTCTCAAATGTGCTGTTGCATCCGCTGTAGTTTCTTTTGGCTACACCGAGTAGTGTTAATGTTGAATTTAAATATCACTCTGCAATGAGGGGCCCGTTTCACAGGTGTTGTATGCCTGTAACTTGCTAAATTCAGTGAACATAGTGCATAGTTATCAGCCTGGGCCATAAAGCTCAATGTCCTAAAGAAGGAAATCTCCCCAGAGTGATGGAAACTTGAAAAAAAAAATACGATCAACTGTAATTATCCCACATCAATACACCTTAAGTCAGGGGAAGGCTCTGAATGTGAATCTAGAGACTCTTAGCATAATTTTACAATTCCCTTCGGTTTTAAGAGTTTCTTATTAAGGTGAAAAAAATCCTTAAATACAAGAAAATGCAAACTGCCAAAAATATACTATAAATGTTCTATGTATTTTTTAAATTCTTCATGTGGGTTTTGTCTTTTTATATCAGATCTTTAAAACAAACTGAGATGGTCACATTTTCAACACTAAGAATAAAAAAGTACCTTTTACATTATTTTCTGTCTATTTGTGTTTCTTTACATGTCCCATTACTTAGTGGGCGTAATGTACCAACAGGTACAATAGCAACATATCAACAGCAGCTGCTTTCTGTATTATGAGTGCTCTACCAGTTCTCTCAACATCCATCTTACAAGTCACAAATATTACGGAGCACACCTAAGCTCTACATACACTTATACAGAGTAAGAATAAGAAGTCACCAAATCTTGGTCACTTAAACACAGAGGTCTTGATTTACAAAGTCACTAAGCATCTGTTGTGTGTGATTCAAGTAAATGCACAGAATTTTTGGATGATCTAATAGACCGTGAGACAACAGCAGGGCCATTCAGTATCAAGGCAGTGTATCTTTTTCTCTGCATTTCTAAGCATTCTAGAGAAATGAGCCTGCACCAATCTACGAAGCAAGATAATATGGTAACTATGCATTAATAATAGCAAGGAAATGTGGCTTAATTAACATGGTAATAATGGCAATGGTTAGACTATGGTTATATGATAATAACAGTCAAGAAAGCCATATCTTCTACCCCTTTGCTGTTATGGACGTGTTGCATGACACCAGGAACTTCAGCTATTCTTCCTATAGGATAGGGATGCACAGACAGGGCAAAAACAGTTGGGATTTCTTTGAAATCCTGCTCATTTAACAGCTCCAGTGCAGAAAGCTGTCAAAATACTATTGAACTAAGTGAGCTGACTAGTGAGGAAAGAGAGGAGAGCCTGCAGGATATACCGAGGTTTGGGGAACAAGAACAACTTAAGACTGGTTTGGCAGCAACAGATCACTTTTTATGACAACTATACTCTTTTTGATAAGGTACTGTAAGATCTACCAATGAAAGCTGATACATACCAGTTATATGTTTACTACTTGTCGTTCTCATGTATAATTTTTATGCTATACTTTTTACTGTGTTGTACGAAGTGAATTCTTTACTAACAGTAGAGCAACAAGCAGACTTCCGAGGTTGCCTTGAGAAAATTGTTCCTTCCTTCCATAATCAGTCAGATATTTGGAGGTCCTTTCTCACGCCTAAATCATAAGGTTGGTATTACTGCTTTTAAGATACAATACACCATTGACAGAACAAAACTTTAAAGCCAATTACATTTTGGCAATCTTCCTACCACTGGCAAAGTCACTCTTGTTAACAGTTCCCCTTTGTAGCATGTTTGCACTGCAATCACTGATTTCTGGAAAGCTTTTTTGGCACTTCACGATATTTTGAATTATCTAATGAATTTGTTTTTATAGACAATTTTAATCTTTACTCAGAGTACTTCAAAGCATTTTACTTTAAAAATAGGGCTGTTATGCACTCAAATGAGATATGTATCTACATTTTAATGCAAGGGAAAAATATTCTTTAGTGTGTAGAACCAAGCAATACAAATAATAATTTATTTGCATTTAAACTAGTTAACAATTTCAGAAATCATCTTATACAAATCTTTATAAACACTTTCATAGTAGATGTAAGGAGATATCACTGCTATACTGAAAAAATTCAGAACATTCAGAATATCCTGGGTTTAATACAAGTATAAGCTCTCATGGCTATTTACTTAAAACAAAAATATCTGAATCTTAACATTTTTTCTTCATTTTGTGCCAAAAGAATATAATTAGGCTGGCAAAGAAGAAACACAAAATTAACTAGAAAGGTTTAATTTATAGTGAGATAAACTTTCATGAAGGACAAAATTATTTTTAACAAAATGAGCCAACTTTACTATAAAATAAGCCAACTTTACTATAGGCTTGCTAAAAGTTCAAACACCACTGGAGGGCATTTCAAGGAGAGGAGAAAAAAAACAAACAACAACAACAACAAAAAAGCAAGCTTTCAACTTGTTTTGGTCCCTGTTCCCACAACTGCTCTGCATTACTGTATTCCTGTATCATCTAGTCCTGCAAATGCTTCCTTCTCATAGTGGCTATCATAAAAATACTAAACTACTAATACCAGTTCTATCAATGTTCTGTACAGAAGTAGGGATGATATTTCATATTATCAAATTTCATCTATTGTCTCTGTCTGCAAAAGCATGTTCTGTACAAAAGCAATGTGAAAAGCATAGTAAGATAACAGTGCGCATGAAAACCCTTAGACACAATAAAGTTCTAGAAAAAGATACACCTGTGCAGGCAAATCTGCATCTTGTAATGAGAATTAAAATTCTGAATGCAGTCACTGCAAAGAATGGCATCAAAAGATTCTACTCACTTGTTCCCCTCCCTCCAAAACATTAAATAAATAATTTTTCTAATTCAGTTCAGCTTTAATAGGAATCTGCAGTCAGCTGGAAGAAGGTAAATGACTGAAAATACAAGGCAGTGAAAACTCAGACAGGAAGGCAAAAACACGTTAACAAGCAAAGTTAACGGTATATGTGATTATGTGTAAAATTCATGTTTTGATGACTTCCAAAGACCTTATTTGGGCTAGTACAGAATCCTGCCAGCATAGTTGCATTGATGGGGAATCACACCCCCTCTCATCCACACAGCATTTGTGCTCATGATGTTTGTCAGCCTTCTCCCCCCTGAGGAAGAAAGTAACACCGCTCAGTCGCTTCATTCACTTGGCGCTCTTCAAATGGTAGCTAGGGAGGAAGAGATGAGAGAGCTTAAGGGAAATATTGGTGCATATGAGTCTCCGGACCTTCAAATGTTTTGTGAAGTGCTAGCATATTGAAGAGTTTCTGATTTTGTGCGTCTCTTTTCATTGCCTTAGCTGCAGGAATCTTTTTCTTGTGAAGTCATGCTCTGTCTCAGTGCACAGCCGAAGGGCAATGAGAGAAAGAAGCAACTGGGTGAAGGTCTGAGATCTGAGATCAGCCTGCTGAGTGGTAGGCTCACACATGCCAGATTAAAGCAACTATATAACCACAGCCTTGTTTCCTGCCCACAAAATTCATTTATGTTGAGCTGGGTTAATTTAACTATGTATCATCCACTGTTTTATTGGGGCGAGTAGACAAAAATATACTGTGGTGCTGGCAGGAGAGCCAAGAATATATATCGAGTCTATTCGTTCTGCGCTAACATATAACCATGCGAATAGCTGACTTTGTGAAACCTGAGACCTGCTCCCGATAACTGCCACCTCCCAGAAGTCTATCAGTGATACTACATAACAGCTACAAAAAAAGACCTCTGACACAGAACAAGTAACCTAATGACTAGTGGCGTTCCCAGCACTCATCTACAGTGTCCCTAAGCCAAACCACGGCGAGTTTAACTCTCAAGGAACTATTTTGTGTTTCACTCTCTGTCTTTCACTCCAGAAAGGTGAAGAAGTATTTTTAGTTTTCCTCTCTTTCTGCCACTCAAGAAAAGCGAGGAATTATTTTGTGTTTCACTCTCTTTTACCCAAGAATAGCGAGGAACTGTTTTGTTCCCTCCCAGCCCAGCCTGGAGCTTTCCCAGGCTGAAGCAGGCCCCGTTGCTCAACACAACCGCAACCGAGGGCGACAGTCCCTCGGGGAGCCCTGCTGTGGGGTTGTTGCCACACGACGAAGCCACCCACGCCCTCCCCCCGGCCGGGCACCAGTCCCGTCCCCTCACGGCCAGGCCGCCATTTTGGGCGGGCGGCCCGCTCCCTCCCTTCAGGGGCGAGGCTCCCTCCGCCCCCCCCGCTCCCCAATGGGGCTCCCCGGCGGCCGCCCGGCCCCCGCCCCGCCCCTCCCGTCACGGGGCGGGAGGGCGGGGCCTCTCTCGTCACCGGGAGGAGGCCGCTCTGCCTATTGGCTGCGCGGCGCGGCGGGGAGGACGCTGGTTGGCTGCCGCGGCTGCCGCTCGGCGGGCGGGCGGTGGTTGGCCGGAGGTGGCCGGGCGCAGCATGGCCGCGTCCGTGGTGCGCGGGGGAGCGGCGGGCTGGCGGCGCTGGCACGGGCGGGTGATGGGTAAGGACCGGCCTGGATCGGGGCGGGCGTGGGGAGCGGGCAGCGGGCTGGCTCCGGGGCGTGAGCGGTGCCCCCGCCCCGGCCCGCTGCCCCGCTACCTGCTCGTTGGCTTCGGAGCCCGTAACTTTAAGAAATGTCTTACTGTCCTTTAAACCCTTTTTAAGGTGATCGGTGAAAATTGGGTTTCCATTGGATTTTTGAGATAAGCTTTATATGGCGCAGTTTTATCTCTTGCCCTAACGTGTGATCTCCCTGCTACAGGCAGGTGTTGAGGCAAGTAATAGCCGAGGTGCAGCAGGTATGGGTCGTGTGGTACGACGTTTAAATACGAGAGACCTGCTCCTGTGTTGAGCACCTTTGTTTTGCCACAGTTTCCCTAGCAGCAGCTTCTGACGTGTTTTGAGCTTTCTGTGCGTGCTGGTGACCAGGTAACTCCGCAAGACCTGGTCAGTATTGCAGTGTTGAGAGGGATGCGCACCTGATTCCATAGAGGTGAGCACAGCTGCAAAAACCAGCCCAAAGCACCACACAGACCCTTTAAACTCCAAAACATGGTTTGTTGTTGCCCAAAGACCTGAGGAAGAAGCTGCGTCTGAAGGAGACGTGGTGGCTCTCTCCAGAAGCCCCCCAGAACAGGGTTTTGCCCCTGGTGTTGAAGCAAGCGCTGGCTTAGCGGCAGCCACGCTGAAAGTCCCGTTGACTCCGAGACGCGTTTATGGGATGAAAGACTAAGCAGTAAGCCTGCTTACCTGCTAAGCTCCAGGTTTCCTCATCTCTAATGTCTGTATTAGGTTTGTCACCCTTTTCCTTCCTTCTGAGTAGTCTAGAAGATGTGTTTTGAGTAGAGATTTCATTGCGCATTGTTCTGAGCGAAACACCGTGCTAGTGAAGGAGCTCTCACCGAGCTGTCCAACGTGATGGGACATGTCCAACGTGACAGCTCGGTCAGTGGCCTTTTGTCACTCACTTAATGGCTACTTGGTTAGTTGCTCTTGGACAGCAAACCATGATGGGTTGCTTCTTCTGTACCTTTATACCAGACTCTGTTAAAAATTGTATGACGAAAATACATGAGGGCAGATTTTTGAGAAGCATCTTGGATAGGTTTATGTTTTGGCCAACTGGAGAGTTGACAAAGACCGTGTTGCCTTGTGATCTGCAGCTGGCAGTCACCTACAAAGGTGTTTCTTGGAGACGGTGTATGTGATTTTACTTAAAACACATTTTTGATGTGTGTGGAGGAATCCTTCCTGGGGACTGCTAGCAGGATGAATCATTAAGGTTGGAAAAGACCTCCAAGATCATCTGGTCCAACTATCCCCCTACCACCAATATCACTAGCCAAGTCCCACTAAGTCCCACTAAGCCAAGTCCCTAGCACCACGTCCAGCCTTTCCTCAAACACCCCCAGGGACGGTGAGGGGGTGGTTGTGTTAATGAGGTAACATGGCTGAGAAAGTAAATGAAGATTCATCAGCTGAGGGAGCTATTCATCGCAGAAGAGAGAACCATGCTGGTGCATGCAAATGTCCTTGCAGACAATTTCGGATGAGTAAAAGGGACCCATTCAATTAACAGTTTAATGGTACTTTTGTTGATGCACTAGCTTTCCTTGATTCCATGCTCTGGTGCAGAGAAGTATTAATTACTAAGCAAGGATTACAACGGAAAGGCCTGCTGCTCTGAAGTCCAGCACGTTACTTAATTAAGGGATCAAGTGTACACTTGATGCTCTTTTTAGATGAAAAGTACTTACTACATGTTTTTGGTTTTAGTACATTAACAAACATTTAATGAGGTATAGCTACAGATAAGAAAAATGAGGTAAGAAAACTGACCATTACAAGATAGTGTGTCTGTTTTTCATCAGCAGGCCTTTACAGAGTCAAGAAGAACCAAGTAGGACATTTTCAGTGTAAAGCTGGCCAAATTTAGTCTTGTAATCTTAAATTATGATTTTGGCAGAGTGCAGCTCTCAAAATCATTGCATAACCTTTAAAAGCCTGTGACCCCCAGGCAATTTAAATTCCATTGGCAAAGGCTTCTAGGAGCAGGAAGACCTGATTCTGCCTGTGTGCAGCTGACCTTCCTAACTTCTACACTTCTCCATCCAGTTCCATCCAGGATCTACTTTAGTAGAGGCTGCATGAGTTTCCATAGAGAACTCTGCACAAAGCACAGAAGCTCTCTCTGAGCCTTTGTTTCAAAGTGGGAAAGAGAAAAGAGTGGTGTTTTCTCTTGTACTTATACTAGGATTTCAGATGCTGAATGGGGCAATAGCCCTAATTTACTGGCTCTTACTGAACCGCCATCATGATACTGTCCTTGTAAAAAAAAAAAATCTTCACATGCAACTGTACTTTTTCATAAAGCAAAACCGGTAACGTCAGTGTCTGAGCTTCATCTCGCCGTGGTCATCTGCCCATATTCATGTTAAATTTCTCTTGAGTTAACTCAAGATTCACCAGTGCAGAGGGATCAAGAATATTATTATGATTTGCAGCCACTCTGATTAGGGCATTCATGTGGGACAGGAATTTGTGGGCTCTTATCACATGTGCCAGATACATTGATTACGTTTGACTCTGGAGCTAGGGATTCCATTGCCGGAGCTAGGCACTTGTGGTGAACGTAGTTCAAGATATATTTGATACACCAAAAAGTAAAAAGTTGATATTAGAGTTGGAGAATTGCTGATTTCTCAGTCCTGTTCTTGGCCACTTAGGCTGTGCTTTCCCTCAGAGCACAGGCATATTGGACCTTTCCAGGTCCACTGTCTGTGATCCTATCCAGCTACCAGTTCCTTTTTCTTGAGTACAAGAAGACGTACTCTGCACTGCATCTTATAGCGTCTGGTCACTCTACTCTTTGCAGTGAATTCAAGGTACGGCTGGAACTGAAATCCTTCCTTAAAGCTGTAAGAATCATTACTTTATAGTGTAAAATGAAATGTAAGCCTCTGAAACGATCTCCTAAACCTGTAGCTGCCATCATTCAGGTTAAGAAGAAAGTGATTTTAAGCATCTTTACATAGTAGCTTGAGAAGACTTGTGTGTAAGGTCACTGACAGGCCAGGTATTTTGAGGACAGGATTAAGGACAGGATGCACTCTGTGCATTTCTCAATTTCCTCTCTTACTTTGGTCAAGAAAAAGCATTCAGAAATTCATGACCTTGTACTGAGTTTCTTTATTTAATTATTTTTAAGGGAAAATTCTTGTGTGATTACATAGATGAAATCAAGTGTTTGTATTATAGGGTGGCTTTTCAAAGCAAAACATTTTTATCTATATTGTCTGTAAGCCTCAAGCATGGCGAGAGGGTCGTGATGCTCATCAGTGATGATCACTGATGATCCTCCTCATCAGTGGAGTCTTCATAGGCTCAAGGCTCTCTGAGCACTAATTCCCTCAATAGACTAATGAAGAATCTCCTGGGAAAAGCCCAAATTCTTTGGAGTCATTGTGGCTGGTTTTGCTAACAATTAATTTGATGTATAGATTAATTTATGTTGCTGGTTCTGTTTCCAGTGAAGGAGAATTAATTGCATGAATTACAAGTTGAATGTGGACTGGACATTTTTCCAGCTGTGCAATTCCAACAGGTTCATGTAGATGTTCTGAGGAAAGTAAAATGGACTCAATACCACAGGGACAACTTTTGCCAACGCTTACGCAATTAATGGGATTAGTTAAGTATATGTGTATGTGGGTTTGCAGAATATGAATCCACAGATTATTAAATTATGCACTTGTTTAAAAAACAAGCTTGTGTTGTGTATCTGGAGCTGTAAGCAGTGCCATTCAAACTGGACATCATTTTCCCTGTGAAACTGTGGAGTTTCATCTAATACGAAGATCTGAAGAACCAAGCCTTCTTAAACATCCTCTGTCTGGCAAGCCCCCACTGACTTAAATAGCCATTGAAATATATGCCAGGATTTAAAATGTAGTTGATTCAAATTTAATTGAAATCAGCCCTGTGAGTTATGTCTGTGAGCTAATCAGTCCTTTAAAAGAGTTTTCCTGTATTTGAATACTTGGGGACCTGGAGGCGTTTTAAAGCTGTTAATCAAGTTCGATACTTTTAAGTGGGCAACTTAGTGTTGGACTGGGAGAAGTTAAAGCAAACTAAGAAGTCAGAAACTGAGTCAGGATTTGGACTATTGCTCTAAAAGGTCCCACTTCCTTGGATTTGAATGTGTTGTAATTAGCACAGAACAGAAAATGACACGTGCCTGATGAACTTTTTAGAAAAGATGCAATCAACAGAGACGGTTAAAAGGGGAAATAGTAGAACAGGGTGACACATAACTATTAAGACTTCTCTGGATGTTGCCTCATACTCCAGCCAATCCACTGCTAAATATATATTGCAAAATAAAGAGTTTTAAGGAAGACGTAGTACAAGAATGAGTTGGTTTCTTGGGTATTTACACTGAGAGGAGCTGCCTTTGAGAAGTAATACACATACTCATTGGCACTAGGTCTGTTGTTGCAGTCCAGTTGCCAGGGGGTTTTCACATCTTGATCATGAGACGTAGTAGACAGACACACGAAGTCATCAAAGCAAAGTAGCCTTATGTGACACGGTAGAGAAAAGCAAGGCAGGATGCAGAGAAGGAATGAGACAAAGCAGCGCAAGCAAAATGCCCTTCTCGGTTCCCAGTATTTCCTGGAAGAACAAGACAGAATTACATCTGTTGAGGCAGGTGGCCAAGTTTTGATGTCGCTGAGATCTTTGTGGATGGTGGAGAGAGAAAAGCTGTATCTCTCACATGGAATGAAAGCTTTACTAGTAGATAAGATCCACTGGTATTAAGGGGCAAAGAATGAAAGATGCTGAAAACCAGGACTTGGAGGACGAGTAGCTGGAGGCTTCTGGCTAATAACAGAGCAGTTTAGATCAATGTGAGTGATGTACTGGGGAAGTCTGACTCATAGAAACTATGAGAAGAAAAAGACTTCAAGATGATGACTGTGACTGATGATGGTGTTTTAAGCTCTTTGCTCATATGATTCCAAGATTTGACATGTAGCACTTCTTAAAAAAGCAACATGCTCTTTTTTTGTGACTTATCTCAGTTTGCACTAAGCATTTTCCCAGGCAATTTTCTTGTAAATTGTGCTACTTCTCCAGCTATGTAATTGCTGCCGGCATCTGTGGAAACTGTCTCAGACCCAAGTTCTCTCAACGAACCTCATTTATTAAACGTGGCGCTTCCAGAAGAGTGCTGGAGATGAAAGAGCATGACCATTGCTGGCTAAGAAGGAGCTTAAAGGCAGAAAGACTTTGAAATGATTAATCAAGTGTTATTGGCCTAAGGAGGATTCTTCGCTAAGCATTGAGACCTCTTAGAGCCTAGATCCAGCTTAGGCACTTCTGTGTGCGCGCTTCTGAGCGGCGGTAGCTCTGTAGTTAGCCTTGTTTCTGTCTGCTTAGCTGCCACGTGCCTTCGTGTTTATTCTGCATAACTTTTTCCCTTGCTGCAAAGGAGACATTATCTTGTGTCATCAGCAAAGAAATCTAGGAACCACCAAATGTGCTGATGTTGAATGAGGAGTGTTTAGAGTGATGAGAGTGATTACAATACATGAACGCCTGCCACGCTACTTTCTATCCAGCATTTGATACGCCTGCAAAGCTACGGACTAGCCAGCACTTGATACTCACTGACTACTTGTAAAAAGTAACTGACTGAAACTGTGGTGTTTTCCGCTGGGTGTAGATCATGCCTTCCAGTTCTGCCTTGTAGCACGACAAATAGAATACAGCAGCTACCCTTGTGAAGACTTCATTTTGCATTTATACTGTAATCTGTTCTGTTTTTCAGTGTTTGCTTTTAACAGCAGCGCAAGTGATTACGTGGCTCAAAGGATTGGGACTGATTTGCTAGGGAGGCTCTCACCGTTAGATTTGGGCTTTATGTCTGACTGCAGGATCTGAAGAGACCGGTTATTACCTGTGAGGAGCCGCAGGAAATGCAGCAGCAGCCTCAGTCCGTTTCTAGAGAGCAGGTGCTATGTCCCAGGCCTGGAGCCAAAGTCGCAAATAAGGAATCTACAGAGTACACATATATTAAAATTGATTGTGATTATCCAGTTCAGGATTTAGACACTAACAAAACCTAGACAAGCCTGTTTGTTTTAAGTCTGTGTTGGAGCTTCTCTCAGACCAAAACTCAGACGTTAGCTTTCAGGGATGTCGCCGAAGTTTGATTATTGCTACAATTTTTGAAACAGCCATGCTTTCATAATTAAAATAATTTTCTTTGACATGTAGAAAATCATTTTGGGATGGTCTTTGTGGCCCAATGTTAGCTTTACAGTTTAAATTATGTGGAATAGGATTCACGTTTCTGCCCTTTTAATGCTTAAATATTTAAATTGTCTAAATCAGTGCAAACTGATTACATCCTATTTTTTATTGCGTTATTATTATACTTTACTCTAAAATATGAAAATACTGATATTTCTTGTTTTGAAATCAGTGTGTTCTAGGGCAATGGCTTCCAAAACCCCTGTTGGATTCATTGGGCTGGGTAACATGGGAAATCCGATGGCAAAAAACCTGGTAAAACATGGCTATCCAGTTATTGCGTATGATGTGTTCCCAGAAGCCTGCAAAGAATTTCAAGACTTGGGTGCTCAGGTATAGTAATAAACTTCCTTTATACCCACAATAACTGTATGTATTGAATGTTTTTAAACTAATCTGTTTTGTTTGGTTGGTTGGTTTTGGTGAAGATCTCATTCAAAACTAAACCGCTTAGTGAATACGCTCAGAATCACTGGGATTTCACTTGGGAGAATGACATGATTCCACCCTAACTTTTATTTTCATGCTGCTAACCAGAATTGCTACCTTGTTGAACTTCTCTAGCTGGTTTTTGTTTTGTTTTGTTTCTCTTTTATGAGAGTAGGTTGTTGGCCTGTTCTTTCACCTTCTTTCTGCTGCTTCCTCCTCCCACAGGTCTAGATGGCCAGTGGGCTGCTTTTCATCTGGTTCCTACTTTGACCTTTTCAGGTTAGACGACCCTAGTTAAAAATTCCTGCTGGCATAGCTGTAAGGGTTATAGGGACATGTGAGCTTTCCTGCTGCTTCAAGGCGCAGTCCTCAGGGGCTGGGGAAAAATCTAATTATTTAAATGCTTATTCTCTAGGAGGGGAGGAAGGTTATGGTGAGAGAAGAGGAAGGAACGAAAAGGAAAAAGGAGGGAAGGAAATTGATCACATTAAGGAGGTTTACTTTCCTGCCATATACCCTGTGAAATCTTGGCCCTGTTCCAGTCAGTGCTGTTGCTTTTGTTGATCTGTTATTACACCCAGCAACCCATCCAGTTTATCATGTGGTTGGGGCAGTCTTTTCTGACTGTCTGAAACATATGTGTATGTTTTTGACATACTTCAGAGCTATAGTAGTGTAGACAGCATGGGTGGATGGATGGGTACATAAAGCACTGAAACAAAGAACGTGCTTGAGTAAGGAGAAACGAATGTGAAAATAGTATGTGAAAGAAATTTTCTAGCAGGGCAAGGAACTTTGAGGTAGACCTAGATAAAGGAACTGTATGCCGTGAAAGTCTAAATTGGTGGAGCTAATTACAATTGTTTTAAATAATAATATCAACATTTCTGAAAGGTAAAATGATAAAGTGCACCTGTTGATAATTAATTGCAGTTGCCCTTAAATAATTACAGAATCTTGGCTTTATGTGGAAAAGTAGGCTTTTCAGCTTGTTTTCTTAGCTACTGTTTTCATTTCCTTAAAGTAGCTGGGACCCTTGGGCATGAACCAGATCTATGCTGAGTAAGAGGCTGTGCAAATGGAATGGTTTGAACAATTGGCAGTATTTTAATTCACTTTCTGCCGTGGGATCTCCTTGCTGTGGTTGCCCACTTGGATGACTTTTGCCATAGTAGTGGAGTCCTTAGCATCCACTGCAAGACTTCATGTGTGATATTAAAGGTGAACTATAATGTTTTTGAAAATAAAGTATGTTTTAAGATCGTAAATCACTAACAGAATACGTGGGTAGGCTTAAAAACAAATAAAACACACTTTAAGAAAATATTTGAACATAACTCCCTTATTTTGATCTACAGGTGTAAATCCTACCCCAGTGTTTTTTTCAGGACTTAGAAACTTGTGGGTCCAGAGGGCCTTGTAGAAACTGATGTAGAAGGAACATTGGACTCCAAGGGCTATTTTTTGTTTGGTATGACTTGTGGAGTGAAACTGTCAGGAGTGTTATGGAGGTGAAAAGATGTCCCCCAAGAGACAGTAAATGTTGTCAAATGTCATTGCTGAAAGTCAGTGCTATTGCTAAGGCATATGGAGAATGAGGGATGTTTGATCTTAAGTGTACATATTCTGTGACTCCACTTCCCTATCCTCTGAAGTAAGAACTGAGAGATGAGTCAGGAGGCAGCCACCTGCCTGCTAGTGGTGACTAGTAAGGGGAAAACTGGCTGAGCAAGAGCTATTCACCACTCCGTCGGCTGGAGAGAAACTTGGACAAAGTTGCAAGGTGTGACAAACGAGAGAACACTGAGTAGTTCTGTAAGCTATCTGCGCCCTCATTCTCTACTGTCTCTTTTGTCCTCCTCATAGTTAACATTTTCTGTCTCACACAGTGAAGTGCATATATATCACAGTTACTTTGCTTCAGTTTACATATCTTTGAATCATATCTCAAATTTGGAAATGCTACTGAAGTCATCTGATGAGTAAAGCAGCAAAAAGTGGAGCTTTCTTCAGTGTCTTTAGTGAGAATAGCATTTCAGGCAAGTAGGTCTGTTAATTGGCTTACAGTAAATGTAAAGAAAAATATAGGAAAGCATTTTGGAAGAAATATAAGCAGATATGCATGTTGGAGGGCATAAGCTGATGACCAATGTCAAAAGTTTCCCCTATCCAGGTGCATACTGCAAAAATTTGCTTGAACTGACCAGTATCAGAACACATATGGAACTTGGTGGGCTGCCAGTCTTATCTGGTATGATTTATGTTAGTAACCAGCAACTAGTATTTGGTACGTTTTTTGGTTACACACATTCTTAATAACTTCAAATGCTTAATACTTCTTAATTGTATTCAAAACATTCAAGTTCAATGGTCATTCTGACCCAGGAAGTTCCAAATAAAAGAAGTTTGTTTAAGAACCAGCTAAGTAGGTTACCTCTGGGATTATTAATCATATTTGTTACAGTATCAAAAAGCCAAGAATGACAATTCTCATTTTAATTACCACTTTTTTTGCTACCTAATTCAGGGTAGCAAAATGATTTTCCTTTGTACGGTTCTGGAATGAACTGTCACAGTCAGTGTGCATTCCTAATTGCATTTTCTTCATTTAAAAGACATTTTAGTATTTTGAAAGACATGGATGGAAAAAAATGCATTTCTGTATAGATGACTGCTGTACTATGTCTTCTGTATGTATTGCTTAAGCTTTGTTTCAAACTGTAAGACAACAATAAAACAGTTGTGTTCTACCTACATAGCAGAATGAAAATATGAAGCTGATGTAGTTTTAAAGATGTGTGCCCAATATAGCACGTTTTTCAATTTCTTGTTGAAATGGACTGCAGAGTCTTCAGCTGGTAACTTGCAAACCTTTGTGAACACTGGAGATAATATTTTCAGATAAAGAAGGTGTATATAAATCCAGGTTCTAATTACACACTTCCTCTCTACTCTAATAATACACATTGGGACTGAACTGAACCAGAGATACTCTGAACTAAAGACAAAGGTGTCATACTCCTACATAAAGAGCTAGGTTCTCCGGTCTCCAGGGAAGCAAGTCATAAAATTAACTAATCAGGTATAGTTGTTTTTCTGCTTGTAATTGCTTCATTTATTCTTCCTAATGTTTGTTCTTTGGACTGGGATGTTTCCTTTTTCTATCTGTGTGTTATACCAGATGTTTTAATGTAGTATTAACTTACACGTTAAAACAAAACAAAACAACACCTACATGTTAAGTCCCGTCTAAGACAGTTTCTTTTTTTTGAGAGCTCTTTTCAGTGAATATGTAGTCTTCTCTTCTTTTACTTATTTTACAATAAATAGTAGACAGGAAGTTTATTTTGCTGTGTTCCAGAAGTCCTTTAAGATGTTGCTCATCATTTCTTCCAAATGTGTGTATTACATGCTGTCTTAGATGCTGAGAATTTATAAGAACATTGTATATTAGGATATAATATATTAATATAATTTACTTGAGTATCAGAACTGACACAAAATGATAACAAATACCTCTACTTATAAACAGATAGGGTGTGGTGAAATGAGGTCATTGATTTGTTCATTTGTCTACATTATAGAAAGGAATCAAATTTTCTAGTAGCTTTTAACTGCAGTTTTCTTAACCCTAATGCCACATGATATGGAAATTGTGATTTATCCATACCGAATGAGTGCATATGAAATTGTACTTAAGACATTCCATATAATTTAGAGACTCATAGCACGTAATATATCTAGCAGAACAGATCACTGTAGCATTAAAGTTACTCTTTATCATCTAGCAACAGTATGCTACTACAAACCTTATCCACAAATAAAATCTACTTCCTGCTCACAGAATGGTTTGGGTTGGAAGGGCCCTTAAAGATCACCTAGTTCTAATGCCCCTGCCATGGGCAAGGACACCTTCCACTAGACCAGGTTGCTCAAAGCCCCATTCAACTTGGCCTTAAACGCTTCCAGCGATTTTCCAGTGCCTCCCCATCCTCACAGTAAATAATTTCTTCCAAATATCTAATAAAAAATCTACTCTCTGATAGTTTAAAGCCATTAGCCATTGTCTTATCCCTACAATCTCTGACAGAGCCACTCCTCAGCTTTCCTGTTGCCCTCTTTAGGTACTGGAAGGCCGCTGTAAGGTCTCTTCAAGCCTTCTCTTCTCCAGGCTGAACAACCCCAACTCCCTCAGCCTGTCTGTATAAGAGAGGTGCTCCAGCCCTTTGATCATCCCTGTGGCCCTGCTCTGGACTTGTTCTACTATGTCCACATCCTGCTTGTGCTGGGGCTTCTTGTGCTAAGAGCTGAATGCAGTGCTCCAGGTGGGGTCTCACGAGAGCAGAGTAGAGGGGGAGAATCTTAATTCCTCGTCATGCTTATCTTGCTTGTTTTAATTCCTGCTTGGAATTGAATTCTTTTCAGTAGAATATGCAAATTAATAAAATCACATTTAATCCTCATGCACAGGTAATAAAAGAATAAGCTGTAGGTTTTTGTTGCTGTTTTCCCTAAGCTATGAATATATTAATAATCCCTTTTTTTAAAATAAATTATTTAAAACTAATATTAGACAAAAATCTTACTGCCATATGCCTTCTCTGCATGTTGGAATTAGTAGGCAAAACTGTCAGTAATTCACTTGTTGTGTACATATCTTAAATACCACATCTTTGAGAATGAAGTGGGGAAGGTATGATACCTTTAAATAAAGTATGTTCGTGTAGCAACAAATAGCTACAAATATATCCTGAAATTTGTTCAGGCATCTTGGTGAAGTATGCTTGAGCTGATCATTTTCTGCTTCAAAAATATCAATCAAGATGTCGTGAGAAACATCAGTTAGTTTATCTGACTTTTTTAAGGTGATGCTCAGAGGTATATTAAGTCTTTTTTTCTTTTTTCCCCAGTCCTTCTCTATTCCAACACTGTAAGTAAGCCAAGAAAAAAACGTGAGATCATCCGTAGTGTTGTTCCTCCTTAGAAACATTATATAGCAGTATGTTGTACAGAGGCATGGCTTATTAGTGACTTGAAGATTCATGAATGGGTTGCAGACATCTCCACTTATGATGTTCTGGAGAAACTTCTGTAACAGTACATCCTTTTTGTTACTGGATCCAATTAATTGACATTTCCATTATGAGAACAGAGTTCTGTTGCATTCTAGTTTTTTACCTAACTTAATTGTGCCTGATGACCTCCAAATGCTTAAAACAAACTCAGACAATGTTTGACATCTCTTTCTCAAGAAGTAGAAGCTTACTTCCTTTTTTTTTTTTTTTTTTCTTTTAAAGGTAACAGATTCCCCAGCAGATGTAGCAGAAAAAGCAGACAGAATTATTACCATGCTGCCTTCTAGTCCCAATGCGATAGAAGTTTACACAGGAGCAAATGGAATTCTAAAGTAAGGATTTGCTGCAGTCTGGAGAATTCCCTCTTGTACTCAAGCCTGTATTATACTGCTTGTCAAATGATTGTTATTGCTGAAACTCTTGCTTTACCTTCAAGGCACTTAACTTGATGCTCTCCTCTATTTTCTTATTGTTGATATTTCTAATTACATGAGTTCTCTTAACCTATGCTTGCTTTTGAATGGCTTGTGGCTAAAGTCAAATTTTATTTCCAGCAGAATAATAATTTATGTGAATTTGAGAAAACCCAACTGACTTACCTAACTCCTCAGTTGCATGTGTCTTTTACCATTAAGGTAATGTACTACAGCAAGTGTAAATGGAATATTTGCTGGCAACAATTACTTGCTCAAATGCTTTTTTCTTTGACATGAAATCCTATAAATGAAAGGTTCTGAAGAGCTGCCATTGTGTCTCATAGCATTAAAGTGCTGACATAGGATAGCTGACAAGACTTTATTGATTTCTACTCTTGTTGTCCATTATCTTGGCAGACTCCTTACTGTTGATAAAGGAATTCTAGGATTTGTAGGCAAAAATGGACTATTGAGCAGTAAGAGCCAGGGATTTATGTAGTGTTATATTTCACTTGAAACCAAATCCTCATATTGGATAAACTGTAGCAATGTCTCCATCTATTCATACTTAAGAATGAAGATCACCATTACAGTTGACTCTATTTCATTAGAGATGATAGGGTTTTCTTTTTTGACTGTAGAAGGTGCCTTAATCAGCTTCCCATTTTGGCTTATTGGAAAATCCTTTTATACACAGAGGTATTTTTAACAGTAATATGTTATAAATGGCTTGAGGTTCAGTGGTTTCAGGCCTTTAAAATGGATCTTGTACTGAAGCAGTAGACTGTTGGTTTGCTTCAAGATTCAGTGTCATACATTTTACCATAAGGCTTCTGAATACCTGAAAGGGCAGACATGTTCCCCATTCCCCAAACAAAATAAGCCCGTTTCAGAGATGGTTATCTTCAGATTACCATTTTTATACCTGATTGATTTGACCAGGGAAAAAAATGTAAAAGGAATTTGTCCAAAACCTCAGTTTTGCTTTGGCATGTTTCTAATTCAGGTAGGCCTTAGTCTTCAGATTTGGTGAGAAAACTGTTTCATTTTGGTTTATTCTTTTCTGTTTATTAACAAGAAAATATCTGAAGAGTTTGTTTAATCTGAAACAATGGTTTTATTAGCTTTTGTGGAGGGGTTCCCACTGAGCCTAAAATCCATTATTTGCAGAACTCTAATAGTGGAAATACTCAGGGTTTTTGACTTGCCAAATAAATTAATAGTATTTTAAAGCTCTTATGGCCACATGTGCATTGCTCTTAGCAGGATGACTGAGGCTACTCAATACCTGTGAGGAGCTTGCAGGATGTTACTGCTATCCAGCTTGATAATGTAGGGGAAGAAACATACAGATGACGAAAATATAGTAGATCATCTAAAACTGGTAAAATTTTAGTTATTGATTGTAGACTACATTAAGTTGCAGTGATTAGAAAATGAAATAGAGGAGAGGGATTTTTCTTTTTTCCTTCCAACCCAGGAAACAATAGCTGCTTTCTTTCCTTACTGTCCATCGTCTAATTCCTCACAAAGCAGGACTGAGCAGATCTAAGTCTGTGGCTTATGCCCTTCAGGAAGAAGGGTAATTGGATCAGTCCCACGAAGCCAGACAAACAGCTGTGGGAGAATTGTACCCAGGATGGCAGTGCTTTGAAGACTGATTAGCAGTACTTACTGGTATAATACATGCAGTTAATCTTCTGAGTATCTAGTTGAGGTGAACAGAAGATAGAGTAAGCAATCTTGCTGCTGCAATTTCTCAGCCTCCATATTCAAGAGAAGGAAGTGTTACTTGACAAGAGTGGTTAATTGTTGCTCCGAGTGATGAGTGACGAGTGACGTGTTCAGTGATAACTGGTGAGACCTCATTCATTTTGTGAAGCTTTTTGAGCTTTACTGAAGAAAACATTGACATTAAGGGTTAACATAGTCATCCCACAGGGTGACCGGGGAGTCTGTGCCACAGCACATTGCGCTGAACATAAGAGGAGATGATGTAGTGCTGTATCTGCTAAACTGGTTTTTGTTTGCATGTGTGCAAATTAACTGCAGCAGCTCATCTGTCCTGTGAAAAAGGACTCTGTGTATGTGGCACTGCTTTAGTCTGGAGCTATAGTGAGGTTCACAGCCACATGTATGCATTGAGAGTCTATTTCCAGCAATCCAGCTAATTCAATTCAGTGAAGCTCACTGTACTCCCAACAGCACGCGAGGTGCAGGAGGCTCTTTGTCTAATGTAATGTGTAGCTTGAAATTACTCACCTTTTTATGACTGAAAAGTTACGCAGTTTGATTTCATAGTGCTTGCGGGTCCAGTGGACATTAAATCACAGTGCAATTGAATGGAAAGATGGATAAAAATATAATCAACGTTTTTGTTGTGTAGGCATTTTTTAAAATTAATTTAATTGCATTTTTTAATCACATATACAGCTTCTCATGTTCTGCCCTTTGGGATACAATCCTTCTGCCTAAATTTACTTGCTGTCAGTGCGGAAACTTTGTGCCATTCTTTGCTTTTAAGTCTGTAATGGGCTTTTGTGGTTTTAGTTACTGTCTTTATATAGAACAAATTGTAACAATAATTAAAAGAATACAAACACGCTATTCTAATAAGATGCTTAATACAATGTATATGGAAAGAAAACTCTGTTAAGCCATATATGAAATTTTAAGCTACATCGGTGTTTAGTTCCATTGCTTAGAATGCATCTTCAGTGATCTGCATATGATACATTGTTCAAGCTTATCTGATGGCAGATTTTCCTAGTGTACTCCTTTTGTGTAATTTCTTTTACAATAGTATTTAGAAAAAAAGTATTTTTGTGTATGTGCCTGTGTGTTGTTGTGTGTTCAGGTTTTATTGCATTTTGAGTCATTCAAAACATTGTAATATGCATACTCAGGAGTATACACGCTGAGCAGATCTGCTCAGAAGAGTTTAAAACATTACGATTAATTATTAGTGTACCAAATAATACTTGTGTGGTTGTCATGCTGAGGAGAGTCATTGCCATGGTAATTGTTGCAGATACCTTAGTGCAACAGATATTTAATAATAATAAATTTTTATTTTAGGAAAGTGAAGAAAGGCTCATTATTAATAGATTCCAGTACTATAGACCCTGCAGTTTCAAAAGAATTAGCTAAAGCAGTTGAAAAAATGGGAGCTGTTTTCATGGATGCTCCGGTTTCTGGAGGTAAGTCTTCATTAACAGTTTACATCATATCAAATGGCTTGTCTTCTTGTTAGCAATCTGAGCCACCACTCTGTGCCCTTACTGGTACAGTTGGTTTTCTCTGCTAGATGTATGGTATTCTTTTTTTGTTCCATTATATTAAAGAAAGAATGTCTTTTCTCTGTGACATGTACATGTTTGCCTCTGTATAAAGAGTTTAATGCCTTCTGTGAAGCACAATGGTTTGTCATCTCTCACCTGAAGGCAGTGCTGTAGCAGTAAGGGAGCTCAGGCTGGTAAACCTGATCTTTCAGTGTACTGTATTTTTTTTATTCTTTGATGCAGTTGTATTACTGTCTTTTTAGGAGCAGATGAGAAACGTTGGTGTTTAAGAAGTTGCATGTTACTTTAGGAATATTTTTAGGCTTACAAATATGCTTTTGTGATAGACCTGGAGAAACTGAACTTTCATGTGGTGTGGTATAGTGGTTCTTTTCATTCTTTCAGAGTGTTGTATTATGATGCAGGTGGTCAACATCTCTTCAGTCTCTATCACTTTATTTCTGCTAGGGAAAGACTATTTAGCTTCCTCTGGTTTTATAACAGTTGAATTGTGTGTGTGAGAGAGATTTTTCTACTCTTGAAGTTGGAGGTGCTAATTACTGATCTCAGAGTATTGCATCTATTGTAAAAAATAATTTAGAGCAGGGAAGTCTTTCATTTTGTGGATAGAGGAGAGTAGAAGCATAAAATTAAGGTTTGGAAAACAGAACTGTAGCTAATTGTTATATCATTGAATTGTTATCTAAAACCTCTAGAATTAGAAGATGAGGAAAACCCATTTTCTGTGGAAAAATCTTGTGGGTTTTTTGTTGTTGTTTTGGTTTGGTTTGTTTTACAATCCACTGTAAAAATTAATCTAAGTGTCATTTTGAGTCCTCTTTATTTTACTGTTTTAGCTGAGGTAATTCAGATAGCTATACCTGAAGGAATAAAAATGCAAAGGGTATGAGAAAATTTTATCTTACAGCGTTTATCAAAGGTATGATGCACAAGCTAGAAATAATACAGAGCCTGTATTTCAAATCATGAAGATGAGTGTGGGTGAGGATCAAAACCGAACCATCTTTTTAATTTTCAAGTGAAAACTTAGGTATGATTTGGCAACACAATAGAAGTCAAAGTGTTCTCCCCAATTCTAATGTGAACAGAAAGTAGGAAGAACCAGATCATATTCAAGGCTATAATGGGAAGATAAGATTCTTACTTCCAGCCAAAATATTAATCTTTGTTTTATAAAGTTAGGTAACTTGTCAGCACGGGAATAAAAACCACAGAAAAAAGTACATTGTAGGTGGAGTATGTATCTATCTGATCCTTTTCTAAACATTCACGGCCTTATACTTACTAGTTTGGGAATTGTGATATCTTTTATGTGGTTCTTTTCGCTCCCTTTCCTCCAGATATTTTGTTTACTTGAGGGAAATATTTATCTTTTGGAAACATCTGTAATATGTTTTTTCCTATATTTTTCTTTTGCTTTAAGGCTGATTATGCTATAACTACAATGAAAGAAAGTAAAGTTTGATTCCAAAACAACCCTAGCAGGTTTTTGGGTTTTGTTTCTTGAGAAAATGTTAATGCTGAGACTGGGTTAATGTGATAAAATACAGTTGACTAGTCTGAATACAGATGGCTGTTTTGGTGTTTAGTGGTTTGTTGAGTGATATTAAGAAGAAGGGGAAAAGTATTATGTTTATCTTCCTAGTATACAATATGCTTGTGAATGCCAAGTAGCACTCTGTACAAATCTTATTTAAAGTGGGCAGTTGCTGGACAAATCGAGAAGTTAAGTATGTTAGAAAAACTTTAACGTTATGCTTTGGTTTTTGTGTCTTTTAGGACCTTACACATCATGTCTTTGGGGTATTTTTGTATGTCCTGACTGCATTGTTGGCCAGTAGACAAAGTGCTAAATGGAGAAGTATGCTCAGCTCTCTAGAAATTGGCAGGCATCATTGTGTTGCTGTGAAATGCAACAGACTTGGCAGGAGTGTCAGTGAGGGAGTTTGTGGGATAGAGTGAGGAGGAAGAGGAATCATCAAGCCTGAACTGTCATCTTTAGACCTATGTGTTTACTAGCTGTTATTGGCAGATGATTCAGCTGGTGGGTTTGGGTATTTTGGGTATGTCTAATGGACATTAATATTCATCTGCACTGAAAACAAATTTCATAAACTAAATAATATTTTGAAAGTCTCTTGGTCTATAAACCTCATGGAGAAATACTGGTAATTTTATCCCTGTCCTGACATTGCAAATAAAGTATTTTAAGGCCTAGAGTTAGTGCTGGATTACAGTGACTTGTTTGCAGCCTTACTTTTTAAAGATTATTTCCCTTAATCTTTTTCAGATGGGGCTATGCTGCCCATGTAATAGTGCTGTGCTCTTTGTATGATTGGCCTACAGCATTTACTTGCAGTTTATAGTCAAGACCCATTAAGTGGAAGAAAACACACCACATTACTGTAGTGTTATTTTGTATTAACTAACTCTGGAGAATACTTCTCATCCCAGTAGTAGCACACAGATTATGCTGCTAATGCTGTTTAGAGATAGCAGTCACTTAATCCTGGGATTAGGATCTCTTGAAGGTCCCCATGAGAAAGTTGTGCCACAGTTCCCAGTGCTGCCCTTTTTGATCTCTTTGTGAGCATAGACAAATGAAGAAAAATATATATTTAATATATATATATATATTTTTTTTTAACCAAGAGGAGTAAATTTATCTTCTTGCAAAGATTGGATTCTGCATCTTTGTACATGCAAAAGGCTTTTAAAGCACAGATGAAGGAGCTGAAGGAGCTGGGCTTGTTCAGCCTGGAGAAGAGGAGGCTCAGGGGCGACCTTATAGCTCTCTACAGATACCTTAAAGGAGGCTGTAGTGAGGTGGGGGTTGGTCTGTTCTCCCACGTGCCTGATGACAGGACGAGGGGGAATGGGCTTAAGTTGCGCCAGGGGATTTTTAGGTTAGACGTTAGGAAGAACTTCTTTACTGAAAGGGTTGTTAGGCACTGGAACAGGCTGCCCAGGGAGGTGGTGGAGTCACCATCCCTAGAGGTCTTTAAAAGACGTTTAGATGTAGAGCTTAGGGATATGGTTTAGTGGGGACTGTTAGGGTTAGGTTAGAGGTTGGACTCAATGATCTTGAGGTCTCTTCCAACCTAGAAATTCTGTGATTCTGTGAGATCATCACAGAAGCATATTTAAAACTGACTTCTGTTGCTACTGAAAGGGCTGCTGGCTGAGCATGAGGTCTAAATTTAACCTTTAAGAATTGGGTCAAGAAAGTCTTCCCATTGATTTCCCTGAAAGTATGATTCTTACCTTGCAGTTCAGAGCAAATTCTACTGGTGGTTTCACTGATGCTTCTGTAACATCTATTGTTGTTGAATTCAGGACACAAAATATACATTGTCTAAAGTACAGTGTACAAAATGCTGTTGGTTGTTTTGTTTTTAATTTAATTTCTGATGAGATGGTTTCTTCATTGTAAACACTTTTAGTGTTCAGATAATATCTTTAACTTTCTTCCACTTCCACCAACTTTGAAATTAATGTCAGCTCCTGCTCTACTCAAAACATGTTGTACTGCATTTTGCTGGAACTTCACACAAAGATGTGCCAGCTTGATTACCTTTTATATTTTTGGAGTTACAGGTAAAGTTTTCAATTCTGTTGTAGGGATGGTTCTGTGGATCTGATAAGGAAGTTTAGGTAGATCTTTCTCCTCGCTGTCTGCTTTAGCTGAGATAGTAGTCAGTAAGTCATCCTGCTAATTGTTAATAGCTGTCAGAGAGAGCTGCAGTCATGCTAAAACAGTAATAAACACTAGAACAACACATTTTTTTTAGCAACCGTGGGCTGGAGTAGATTAGTAAAAAAGTTGGAATTTCTATTCCAGCTGTCATTTCAAACTGTTTCATCTTACTTTAGTACTTCCATAAACTCCATTTAATCATTAAGTGGTGGAAGGAATATTACCAATAACAATTACAAAATGAGACTTCTGCTCTCTGGTAATGGAGACCTTGAAGCATGAACTACAGACTTAATCCTTGTGTGGCCAAATCTGTCTTTAATACGGAGCAAAGAAAACCAGTATTTAGCAATACTGGTGGGGATCTTTTCTTTGATTTTCATTATAATAGCACTTTATTTCATGGCTCCTTTCCTCTCCTTAAATGAGAACACCTCAAAACTGGAGGAATGAAAGTATTCAATGGCATGACTGGATTGATGGAAGAGATTAATTAGGCCAACTTGAAAAATTGGTGAATGTTTCTCTCGTGCAAACACAGAAGGTTTAATACTTTTTTTTTAATACTTTAGAGGAGAGAGCCTGACAGAAGACTTAGGCGTATGTCTATGCACACTAATGCTTTCAAAGATGAATTGAAAGATGTTTTAAGACAAGACTAATGACAAATAGTAATGAGTGGTTAAACATTGCAGCTGTTAGATTGTATGTTATATTCTAATAAAGCATCATCATCATCGTGTTTGTATATTGAACAAAGCCAGCTTAATAGACCTCTCATTTGTTGGAGCACCTCAGTAGAGCTACTTTTTCTTGGCTTTCTTAGGTTGTATCTGCTTTGTTTCCGTAGCTTTGTGCGTTTTTAGAGAAATGCAATCTTATGACTTCTGTTTACATTTTAGCTGAATGAATCAGATCTTACTACTTTTTTTGCAAAGCTTTTTGATTTAGGGACAGTAGTAAAATTTTCGGAATGCAACCTTAATATTAAAGGTAGTATGAAAAATGTTATTGAGTTATTCTGAAACTTAAATGAGGTTAAAACTAATGCAGGAAGTAACTGATAACAAAGGGAAGGATCAGGTGTACTGTCATTTAAGGAGGCTGAAATGAAGACAAAGAAATACTTGGAAATCTGAGATGCTTAAAAAGCTTCTGATTCCTAATAACTTCAAAATATTTGAAGCTATTTAACAATTCTTAGGTTTGTCAAAATAAAACCTGTTTAATAAGCCTCTGTTTTCTTGGAGAGAAGATGTAACAGAATGGAGATCTTGAAAATATACACATTGTCAAAATGCATACTATGTCACTTGGGAGAGAAGAAGTATAAACCCTGTGCAGAAATCACAGCAGCTGCCATTGCAGAAGGATGAGATAGTAAATTTACTGCTGTGCTGACTTCGTGAGGGTATTTTTCTTCTGTGAGTCTGTTAAGCTTTTTATTTTACTTTTATGAAGAATGCAGAAGATAGTACATGGCTAACCAAGAACAAACAGATTTGTTGAGAGTATCATCTGAAAATGTTCACTGGGGTGGAGACAATCATTCCTACAATGACTAAAAGGGTGGAATGAGTGATTTTATTGAAGTGTAGTGTATATTTTGGCTATAAAACCGTGTGTAGTCTGGCCAACTAGTGACCAATGTGTAGAGAAACATATCTGTCTCCATTTATTCAAAGGTGTAAAGATGAGTTATTCAGGCTGGCCCGATGGGATATAACCAGGAATAATAGGCTGGAAATTATTAAGGAAAGAAAAATGCATGCTGTGTCTACCAGGAAAAACTTCCTAACAACATTCTTCATACACTGTGGAATATTTTTCCAAAGGGGCTGGTTGAAGCCAAGTATCTTGACATGCTTTAAACTGTACTGGGCAAAGTGCTAGGAACTATTCTGTAGGGAAAAATCTTTAACTGGCAGAAAGATGGCTACATGATCTAATAGGTCTTTTCCATCTCTAATGTCTACAATTCTGTTGTGTTCTCACACATGGTGTTCAAAAACAGTTAAAGGAAAGCTGTCCAGATGGAAGTCGAAAATCCCTGTGGCACTCTGAAAAAGAGCAAGGGATAATTGTGGAATTATGGCCAACATTCCTTTTCTCAATAAAACTGTTTCTAATATCCATGGCTGCATGCGAGCTGTTACTGAATTCCTAATAGCTGTTCTATTTACTTGTGGTTACTTTAATGCTCATCCCATCGAGCTTTCTGAGATATACAGAGTAAGAGAGATCTTCAAACTTCAGCCAGTCACAAATCCTAGGGAATAAAAACTAATTACTTTCATTTTTTAAATTTTGATTGCTTCTTCTAGAGAACTTTTAAAGCTAAGGAGATGCAGGTGTTGTTTGGAAATGTTTCTGGAATGCAGTGATAGCTTTGAAGCTTTCTACAAGATTTGTTTTGTTTTTAAATGTTCATAAGTTTTTCTTTTTTCTTTTTTTATTTTTTTTTTTGCTCATTAAATAGACTGTTTTATTCAAAGAGTATTTTTCATCGAGTCAAAGAACTAGATAAAGAATGACTCTCATGCTTGGGATGGTGGGGATGATCAGTACCAGACCTTAATAATGCCCTGATTCCTCCTGAATCATTCTGTACATTGCTGAATGTGGATGGCACACGTCAACACTGAACCCAGCACCACAGCACACCAGGGCAAGATACACAAACTGGAATAGGTAGCACAGAGCAGAACTGTAATACGCTGTGCCTTCACAGCTGCCATCACCTTGAGGACAACCCTAACTAGCTGCAAGCACTGCAGGTGCCACTGGAGAAAACACAGCTTATTCTGAATCTTAATGCAAAGTCATTGTACTTGCATCAATTAATTGCTGCCTTCAGCAGACTTTTTCAGGCTGCAGATACACATTCCTGTTGTTGAAACAAACAAATAAAAAGCAGAGCAGATCTTACACTAGATACACGAGAAGAACATCCTAAGTACCTGAACCAATGTCTTGAGACACGTCATGCAAACTACACTCTTTTGAAGAAGGCTTTTTTGTAGGCGCGTTAAACACAAACTATTTTAAGGGAGTGGAAAAAAAAAACCAGATGGGAGAAACTTTACAGATAGGGACAACTGCTCTTCGTTTTGTAGTGCAGAGACCATTGAGGCAGGCATTTGAAAGTACATTGTTCATTGGTCCTCTAAATGGCTAAATCCAAGATGAGCAGAAAGGACGGAAAGTTGATCTTCAGTTGACCCTCATCTGAGGATGCCAGTATTATGAGTGACTTCTGTTTTGTTTTTAAAATCATGGTGACATACTGGGCAAGATTGGGATTTATGTGGTAAACATCTGAAGGTCATGAGCCATTCTAAGATGCTGATTTGTTGCAGAAAGTTGTCTTACAGTGGGGGACATCTTTGTGTTTTCACAAGTTTCTTACATTGTGCCAATAAAGAAGAGGAAAATTGTTCCTACAGAAGTATTCCCTCCACAATTTAAACAAACACCTGGAAATCAATGAATTTGTAAAGTATTTTAATATTGCCAGCTTTGAGACAATTCAGCAGCTTAAGCTTTTTTTTTTTTTTTTTTTCTGTAGGAGGACTACTCTTGATTAATCCTCAGAGAGCACATAGTAACACCAAGTCTTCCTAATTCTTTCTGCTCCAAACACATTTAAAAAATCCATGATTTGTATAATTAAATAAAAACATAAGAGAAACAATATAGCCTATTATTGTTGATATGCACTGAGAATTCAGCTTGTGAGCATATGAGCTATGTAAATGTTCACCTTTCAGTCTGTCCAACAGTATTTAGTCCTGTTGGCTCACTGCTTCAATCTACTGAAATGCAGAGGACAAATGAGAGTCAGGCAGTTCCTGAGCTGAAAAGATACAGTTTTTAACTACAGCTCTATTCGTGCCAAGTACAACATACAACCTGAAGTGAAAACAAAATGACTTACTGCACTGTATTTGACCTACAACTTTAACCCTTAAAACTTAGTTATCCTTTTCATTCCCGTAGTTAATTTAGCTGGAAGAACAACTGTGGAAGAATATTAAATTTGTCTGCAGTAAAATGGGGGGAAAGTGTGAAACACTGTGTAACACTTTATTAAATCCTTTATGTATTTTAAATCACGTAATGATTTGATGGTATCCCTCTATGTTGTTTAACTCTTTGTAAACCCCTGGGGCTTTCTTAATATGTAATTTAGGTCATTGGCAATAATACTAATCTGACATTATTATTATTAATTTATTTGATATGAGTTGCTGCAAACTTGCTCTTAGTCAGCAACTATATACTTCAACCATATGCAGTCAGAAACAACACATCTTTGCTGTCATTTTGTTATCAATCTGTATATTTCCTCTGCTTTCTGAGAACATGTGGTGGGAATGCATGACTTGTGGCACTTGGTGTATTTGCCACTGTGAGTACAGAGAAGGTCACTTTGATGTCAGCTCACAGATTCTGGCTGAGGAGTGTACTTCTTGTGTTTTGTTTACGTTAGATTTCTTGGTTTTGCTTACAATCATGACTTTTCAGTAACCAGTATAAATGTAACTTGTAACTATACATAATCCATACAGATATATAACTATAAATAGTTCTTTGAACTTAGTTGATTTCTGATGTTCCACATTTGTCTGACGCAAAACATTTTCCCAAAGTTGTTGCAATTGCCAGTAATGGAAAAGCAGTATCTGATATCAAATAAATGCTTTTTTTTCCCTTAATAATGTATTTCACAGTGAGGATGCTGGGAGAATAGAGATTTTTCTTTCTCTTTTAGAAGTTAGAGGACAGTTACAAAAAGTGGTTGTCACTAGCATTATCAGTATGTGAGGTATTGTCATAATAGAACTTTCGTATCTCTAGAGATACTCACCTCAGACTTTACATCAGTGGGGAGCTCGGGGTGATGCTGGGGCAGTGGGAAGCTTTTGCAGCGGAAGTACCAAATGAGAAGCTGATGTGGGTTTGGCAAGCAGGAGAACTTCCTGACTTGGAGCATCCTCTTAGCAGCCTCGGCCTGAATCCTGGCTGCCTCCGAAGGCTCCCACCCTGTCCAAGATGGAAGTTCCCACAGAGAAGGCTAATAGCATCACTCACTGCCTCAACATGTCATGCTAAGGCATGGGGCTTGACTGCTGTGAAACAATGCAGTAACTGCTTCCCAGGGCCAAGAGGAACGTACCTGATCACCCAAGCATCCCTGTGCTAAACCAAACTGGACTATAGGAAGGCATTTCTATTAGCAGTGGAGCAACTGACACACCTAATAAAGAAGAAGGTGAATAATCTGTTACTGTTCAGTTATTGGCACTTTTTTTGGACCGTAATAGTATGCTTAGCAATTCTTACTGCTAACTGTGGTTATGTGCATTTACTTAGTATGTTGTTTTCCTTAGCAGACAATTATACCAAACTTAAACAGAGCATTTTTGGTAACGGGGTTAAAGGACTCTAAGAAGATTGAAACAGTAGGCAGCAAAGCTTGTTAAGGAGTTTTTATTTTACAAGCCCTCAAGAATTCAGAATATGGCTTGCTTACTACTTAAAAAAGTCCAAACGTCCCTTATAGACTCCATTTCAGAGCCAGCATCACATCTATGCTATACTTGTCTAAAAATCTAAACATGCACTCTTGGCCGTTACTGTTTACTGAATCAGAACCCTACTGTTTCCACTTGCACTGTATCTAATTTATCGTAAGTTGACCACAAAAGCTAAAATTATTTATACGTTGGCACCTAACAGCTCCACTATAGTTAAGGGTCTGTTGGCATTTCCATTATAAACCTTCCTTTTGAGAGGTTTATAACTTGGCGGTTTTACTTTTTGCTTCAGGCTCAAATGTGCCATTTTCATCCAAGCACAAATTCTTCTACAGAATTTCATTTAAATCAGTTTGGCCATTATTTATTTTAGAGTGTGTATGTTGGGGGGTGGAAGGGAACATAGTATTTAATTTTGGTTTCAGAGGCTTTTTGGTCAGACTATATAATGAAAGAAAAATGGTGCCTTTTTTTTTTTTTTTTAATGTGGGCACTTAACCCTTCCTTGGATGTGCCAAAGATATTAAAAACATGCTTTTTCAAGTTGCTCCCATTACTCACAGGCCAAACGTCCTCTCCCACCCTGCCACCCATCTTGTCTGCCCCTTCCCAATGACATACTTTGAGGATGCATCTCTGGGCTTCTGGCATTGAACAGTTTTGGGGAATTGGATGCAATAACATACAGCGGATGTTCTGTGGAGGACAGCCGGTTCAGCAGAGCAAACAGATGGAGCTTAATGGGAAAAAGAGAGGCCAAATGCAGTTGTCAGTCAAATGTAACCCTATGTGGCTACGAGTGGCATTTGCTAGGGCTCTGCCATTCCTTGTGGGATGCGGGTGAATTACTGCTTGGGTGCAGTAATCCTCTGAGTCTAAAAGTGGTGTGCATTGCTGTTTTCACATGGCCCTGAATGCTGAACCACAGAGGAATTTCAGTTCCTTCTAGTCATAAATTCTTACCATAGTGGTGTATTATTATGCTAATTAAATTCTTGCCACACAAATAACACATATCTATAATGTTTCAATACTAATCATAGTAACACAGCACCAGTGTTGTTTTACATGGTGGTTTAAGAATGCAAAAAAGGGGAATTGTGTACAGAGAGGCAGAAGCTTTTATAAGACCAAATAATACAGTTGAAAATAGAAAACAAGTTTCTTTCTCAGCTCTTTCATCACGTTATGCAAGAAGCAGTAAAGTACAATAGCTTTTTTTCCCTTTGTTATTGAATTACTCAGAAGAAAAAAAGAGTTGGTGGAAAGCAAAGTGGGGAGGGGATACATGGGGTTTGGCAACTTCTTGGGTACTCATCCTTTGGCATCTTCTATTTTCAGGTATTCATGTAGATTTGTATAGTAATTCTTACTGATTGGACAAACATAATAAAACTGCTTTGCTGTATTTTATGTTCTCTCTTATTGACAAAAGGGAAAAGAGAAGCAGAAGTGAAATTAGCTATAGAGGGAGAGAGCAGGAGCTTATTGAACCATGGGGCACTGGATCCCACTGAAGGATTTGAAAGTCTTCTACATCTTTCTTTTTTTCTTTTTCCTAACTCCAGATGTTAACAAATTCAGAGGTTAACTGTTCCAAATCTTGAATGTTTCAGAGACAACTCATTTTAAATTTTATTAGTTTATTTTCAGCTTGTTGGCATTAATGTTTAAAAGCACTGAAGGCTAAAACTGTATTATATATTAAACCCCACTATTTTAAATTTTGGATTCTGCAAACAGAAGCTTCCAAAAATGCAAATGTCCCCAAATACATCATTAGTTCACAACTGAAACTTTGATTTCAATAACATTGTTACTGATACTCCTTTATTGCTAAGAATCAAGAAATTCAAACTACATGCAGTCACGGGACGATATCCTTAGAAGTAGCTATATGGTAGCCCTTGGCGGAGTACATCTGTAAAGCTCTGATTCAGCATAAAACTCTTAAGCACCTACGTATTCTGATACGTAGGTATTCTGATTCACCCATCTGATTCTGTGGGAATTAATTAGTAGTTGATGAGGTAGAATCCATGGTGGATGTTAAGTGTCCGTGGCAATCTGTGTGTGTCTTACACTACTAAGTTACTATCTGTGAAACTCAGGGGTTTCAAAGCACTATGTGGACTGGTGTTCTAGGCATAATTTGGCTGGACATCTCAGGCAACATTTTTATTTGGCAAAAGCTGCACAAGCATAATCTGACACTGCTCTTTAATGGATCTGTGTTTCTTTTAAGTAGTGCAGCAATAAGGGGATGACGTACATGTAATTGGTTTAGTTGTTTGGAAATATCCTTCATCCTGAACTAAATATAGAGCATTTTTTATTTGGTGTCACCCATGTTCAGGGGTTTGACATTTTTTATTCTCTATATTTAGTCCTGATGATATATAATTTAAACCCTGTTAAAGTGTAATTTAGCACAATGAATTCTATTCCTTTCTGCCTTTCTTAGAAATGCGATAGTATAGGGTTAGAGTATTTTATGGTTATTTTCAAAGCAAAGTCTCCTGCAAACATGATCTTGAAGCAGCATTCTGTATTTAGGCTTTAGAAGTTGTTATGTTTCATTACTGTATTTACATCTCTTCAGCACAACAATATTTGGCTCACTTTAAATGCTGTCTCTTACCTCCCAATTTTGTAACTGAAGCAGAAATAATGTCCATTTTTCCCCCTCCCTTCATCCACTTGTGGTATGTATACTGCTGTTTTTAATGAGGTTGCAGCTGGGAATGAGCATTCTTGAATCTCTGTTACTTGATTCTATAACAACTTGAGTGTCTTCCACACTGGCTCATGAAATAAAACACATTTTCTAAATTCCAGTTGTTGCCCTGGATTTCCAATGACAAAGTATACAGGGCTTTTTGGGAGACAGAGAACTGGAGAAGTTTCATTAGCTTAAAAGTAGTTGTCTGTAAGTACCTGGCATAGATTGCAGTTGCAAAAGAACCAACTAGGAGCGTTTCTTTTATAGGTGTGTGGTTTTAGTGCAGAGTTTTAAGTGTTCCTAATGTTCGTGTAGGTTGTTGAAACCATGGAACTTTGTCTGCAGTTTCGCCAAGTGTTATTAAAATTTGTAACTCTTGTGACAGCTCTCACTAGGAAGGTACCTACCTGCTTATGGTTGCTTGCATATGTTGCTTAGGTGAATGGTATCCACTTTTTTTTTTTTGTCTTCCCAAGCTTAGAACATGCTTTCTGACGGCAATTTAACTTAGATGTCTTAGAACTCAGGAGCTGATCTGTGCAGCCCTTGTTTACTTTGCATTGTATAATTTTGTGAAAACCAACCAATTTAATTGTCAACATGAATAACTACTCACTACGATGAGACAGAGCTCTGTACTTTTTATGTATTTAAAAAAACTGCATGGAAATCATGGATAGCAAGTGCTGCACATTTGTAACGCTTTTCTTAAAAACCAGATAGAAGCAAGAAAATTAAAAATGGACAGAAGGATGTCCCTGATTTTATTTTATTGTGATAATTTTCATATATTTTTAGAACCTTGTGATTTTTTTTTCCAGGATTTAGAAATTGTCCATATTGGCTCACACTTTCCTGTTTATTAGTGTACATGTTCAGTAAAGAATGACTGTCAAAAGTGCCCAAAACACATAACATGCAGGTGTTCCTGTTTACTTAAACAGATTTTTTTTTACCCAAAGTTTAAACCTGTGGGCTTAAACTGAGGTTACAGGAAAGACATACAATAAATTTGGTGTCTTTAATTGCTGATAATGGAAGTGCTATCATAAGATAATAAATATGTGCTGTCCCTTATAAAATAGATTATAAAAGCAGTTTATATTATTACAATAATACAACATAATCATAACTTTGTATAAATTACAATGTTTTAATTATTTAATAATATTTCACATTGACTCCGTGTAGTCAGCCAGCAATTTCTTATTATGAGCTTCTTCAGGAGCAGAAATGTTGCAGAATGAGTTTTATGGACTTTTTCCTTATTTGCCTTCATACTATAGTATCTTTTAGACCTCTCATTCTTGTAGAAAAGTAAATAAGGGTTTAATTGCAGCTCTCTGCTCAGTGCTAAGCCAGATACTTGGCAGACAACTGTCATAAGGGTTTCTCTTCTCTGCCTTGCAATGACCTTAACTTGACCTAAAATCACTACTTTCTGTAGGGATTGCAGTGGCTCAGGCTCGGAAGGGTTCTTGTCTGTCACTTGGTGGTTGCTTTGTGTATGTGTGTATGTTTCAAATTGTCTGTACTGTTAGTATCTAACAAAGATGGAAAAACTAACTCCACATATTTTAATGCAATTTGCATTAAACTGATTCCAAGCAGCAGACACATATCTAGATCCCACCTTTTTCTTTTGAAATAACAGATGCTGGAACTATAGGAGCTTTAAGATATCTGTCTGTATCATTACAAATCCATTGAAAATACTAATCATAATTCGTGTTCCCTCATTCTTTCCACATTTAGGGGTGTTACCTGGGTTTGGAATAGCCAGCTGTCTCAAACACTATCCGCATTTTTAAAGGAATAAGAAGTCTTGGCAGACACTGGAACAATTAATTGGCTTTTTCAGCCAAGTCAGGTTAGGAAAGTATTTTGTGGGGAGGGGGCTGGCTGGGAGGGGAATATAACGTCCTGGCTTCCAGTTTTACTTCTATTAACCCTTTAGGAATGGTAGTCAGACTTTTTGCTAAGTACTGTTCTCTGTCTCTAACAATTGTTAAATTGATTTCTTAAGTTAGAAGATTCTAAGCTATTAGTACATAGGACGAAGAGTTTTATTAGGGAGAGATGCCTGGGATGAGATAGCAAGTGCTGATTCTAACTCATGATAGGTTTCAAAATCTCTGAAGTGAAATAAGCATTAGAATCTGTTTTAAAGAATTCAAACGTCCTCCAGTATGTACATTTTTAGAACAGAAAAAGGAAGGGGTCATCTGAGACATGGGATGATGCTATCTTTCTGTTCAGGTAGGATAAAGTATTTTCATGTTGGACTTGCTCACTGCATTCAACACCTTGGCTTAACCACTAATGCCTGGTTAATATTTAATTTCCACCTTCATCGCTTTGCTTACTTTCATTCTAAAACCAGAACAAGTGCTAAATGCAGAGCTGTAATCGCACGTATGTCCTTGCATTCCTGAAATGCTTTGCCAGAATTATCAGAATTGTTGCACAGTCTGCTTTTTCACGATTCAGGGTATCTTCTGGTGCCTTTTTGAATGAATTTATGGCAAAGAATTTCCAAAGTACTTGGGCGTATGCTCTTGTTCCAAAGACTGTTATTTGTTTGTTTGTTTCAATTGTCCTTTGTGGAGTAAACTACAAGTAGTTTAGACTGGAAACTGTAAAGTTAAACTTTTTGGAATCGTTACTGCCCCAAGTGGGAATATAAACCATATTGAACAAAATTTATTTAGCCTATTAAAAAGTCAGCCTAAAACTACATTTAATTAGTTTACACTATTACATCACTTCTAGTGGGGAGTAGAACTTATGCAGAGAAAAAGGAGCTCTATCAGGTGAGCTGACTGTGGCCCATATGGGGCTTTAAGATAATGATGAGTTTAAATTTCCTCTTAGAGCTAAGTGAGAATAAAACTGGAGGCAATAAATACTCTTGGCCAAAGCCATTAAATGAAAAAGCTGGGAATTCTCCAGCTCTTGACTTAAATTGTTTGTTTATCAGCTGGCGCCTAGTCTGGAGTCAAGAGCTGGAGATTTCTATCTGTGACAGAACTTTGAAACTCTTGCAGGACACTTTCATTTTAACTTAAGGTAACTTGAGTTTATAGCTTTGGCTTTAAAGATTACTAATGATTTACTCATTTCCTTACCATTTAACCAGAGAGGACTTTTTCCCAGGAAGGGATCTGTGTTTATTTAGGGCCTTTGTCTGCGGAGGGATTAAAAGGCAGCCCACCAGCATTGTGAACTTGATGGTAATAAAAGGTCACCAACACACACCATAAAAACGTTCTTACTATGGAATTAATTATACAGTGTAATTTTACAAAGCATTTCAGTAACCCTCCTTTTAGACTTCTGCTGCATTTGATTTTTCCTCAAATGGGGAAGAATTCAATTTTAGGGGTTAGTTGTGTGAACTAGACTTGTGTGTGTGTGTGTGTGTGTGTACAACTGTATACAGTATAATACGCTCATTGGCAAGTTCAACTCACGGTTTAAGACGTTTGTAAAATCCTTGCTGAAGTTAGATTTGGATATATGAGCTTTAAAACTTCACTAAAGCGCTGCACACTGAAAGCAGCAGAATAAAAAATACTAAGAAATTAAAATGATTAACTTAAACATTGTTGCCTTGTTTGGTATTTTATAGAATATTGCATATTTTCCAAGCCATTAAGCACTGTTCAAACAGCATCCTGTTATTTTTTCTAAACCACCAGGTGGCATTGCAGCCTAGCCTGCTCAAAAGAGACACTTGATAATTTATAAAAATTTGTACAGAAGACATTTCTCCCCTCCACCCCATTTATTTTCTCTAGCTTTTACAGCTTAACTTGTAGTGTCCAATAATGATAATTAATATTCCATTTAAAAAAAAAAAAAAAAAAAAAAAAGAGTGACTTAAGTCATACATTTTGTTTACAAAAGCTTAAAAAGCATTAAAATTGCCTTACCAGAGTATTTGCAAAATGTTGTGGATGTTTGTTTGTTTTCTCCTTTGGTAATGTAGCAACAACAGAATTATGTTCCTATTTAATTAATGAATCAGGTTAGATTCATTGACTGAGAAGTTCACAATAATTTCATAGAAGCTGAGGAGTGCAGAGGTACAGAAGAATATATAGAGGAATCCATGAAGTTTCCTGAATCAAATATGAAGGTGTCTTGCTGTATTGAAGATAAAAAGTACTATTATGATGTTTTTAAATTCTCTTTTATCTTAAGAATGTTTTCTCCTTTTCTAATTACCATTTAATCATACCTTCCTTACTGTTTTGTAAATGGACAAAAGAAATCACATGCTCATTAAAAATAACTAGAAAATTATATTTCACCACATAACTAAATTTTTAAGTAGATAATAATGTGTCATGTGGCCTGTTTGACCATGTTATTGTATTAAATTTGTCAAAGTATAGTAAATGCCTAGTTTGAGTAAAGGGGGATTTTTTCCCAGTTTTGTGTTTTTTGAACGTGTGCTTTTATGCTTTCAGTCTAAGTGGATGACTTTAAAATGCTGCTGCATTTATCTGCAGTTTTACTAAGTGCCACTCCTCTTGTGCCATTGCCCTTTTTCTTGGTGCATTTTAATGGACAGAGCCCATTTTTAGAAATGTATATGTTTTCAAAGTGTGTCTCTGACCTCCCACCTTGCTGAAGTCCAAACATACGGGTTTTTGCCCTAGTCTGAGTATCTGAGATGCAGCATAATAAAAATGCCCAAATCCAGATAATAATGGAATAAGACAAAAATGTGGTAATTTAGGTAATGTTTTAAGCAAATAATAATTTAAAGCTAGTATTGATCTCTTCACTAAGAGAAGTAGTAGTAGAATAGGTAATTGAGGCTTTTGACCCTGGATATTAAACTTTTAAACTTGATACAACAGTCTGCCTCTAAGCTTTGTTGTATACTGATATTGCTACTTACTTAACATCAAAAAGCTGTGGTAGTTTGCCTTTATAGATTGCGCCTGTGTTCTGGAATTGCCTCCTGCTGTCCTTGAACTGTTTCTTGGTTTAACGTGTTAGATTTTCTCATCAAAGCTTTTAAGCACAACGTTTAGTTAACACTTGCTCTATCAAATCTGATACAGTAGACTGGAATAAAACTGTTCTTTTCATTAACAAACACGATGCTTTGACAGGCCTCTTTCCCAGCACATCATGCTTTTCTTCTGTAATGATATGCACATGCAGATTTTACATCACATGTAATCTTTATATTTGCCCAGTTTGCAGCCATTGCTCTAGGACTGGAGTAAATGACTGTTTTTTGCCAAGATTCCAAAAGTAAACTGGCCTCATTAAAAATAATGGTTGCTGAGAAAAGAATCTCTGCAAGTTGGAGTGTTTTTCTTATAGACCTGTTTAATCATAACACAGTTTTGATTCTGCGTTTGCCAATTCAGGCCAGCGTGACACCACTGCTACTGAGAGCTGGGATGGGAGTCACAGCACAGAGCTGAAAACCAGGAATGCCTAAGTTAAAGGAAAAATAAAATAAGAGCATCCATTTAACATCCGATGCGCTGGTTCAGCTAGCTAGGCGAAAAAATGGGGATTAGGTGAGAAAGAGAGAAGAAACAAATACAATGCTTTTAAACGTCTTTAGAAAAGAGAATTTATTTGACTTTTAATTTGACTTAAGTACTATGTGTGTATAAATATTGTGTCAAAACCATGCTAATGTTGCGTATTGCTTTGCACATTTTTAAAGCACTTTGAGAAACAGATTTTTTTTTTAAATAGAAAATTCAGTAGAAGTGTATAATGGGCATGTTTAATTACTATAATCAGTTACAGCTACAGTCATTTTAGAGTGGCTGGCTTTTATAGTATTTGTATACTTAATGCTTTAAACTTTACAAGAATTATTTCCTACATAGACACTTGTGATTTTTTTTCTTCTTTCTGTTTGTAAATGTTTTTGGCTTGGGTCAGTAAAAATGGAAATGCTTAAGTACACAGCATGCAGTCTTTAGAAAATTTAAAAAGTGTTTGGCTACTTTATTGTCAAAAGTGGTTTGGTTTTGTTTTTTAAGATAAAGTACATTTATATAAAGGATGTGGCTATGCGTATGATCTTTTGTAGTTGATGTTGCTAGTAATATTTTTTCTAACCCTACATGAAATTTCAAAAAGTACAGAAAAGGCTTTTCCTAAGGGAATAAAAAAGTTCCTGCACACTGCCAAGGACTCTGAGATTCATAGCAGATGCACTGGGATTCCACTACTAAAATAAAACAAAATCCAGTTATTTCTTTTTAGCCCAAAGCTAATTAGTGGCAAAGTAAAGATACCACAGTAATGGTAACATATGACACTTTTGACCTATAATTAAAACTCCAGCTGATACATGCTTGGAAATAAATGTAGAGGAAGAAATTAAAGCTGCTTGTGTAGAAAATACCCTCTAGCTTTTAAAGTAGATGCCCAAGAGCATTATCTTCATCCTTTTCTGGGATTAGAGAATAATCATTTTGCAGACTAGGTGTAAAATAGATAAGTAAAGAGTTTATAAGGTAAAACGGTGAAGCCCTGACTAGTTTCAGAAATGAAATTGACAGAACCTGCTTTTGAAACAGGATTCACAGCTGGTGTCTGCTGAATAATGGAGCATGACTGCAAATAGTTACAAGCCATATCTTAAAGAAGTGTAGCAACTTTTCAAAGGTCAGTCCTGTTACTCACCTCAAAAGTGTTTCTTCTGTGTTTCTAGTTTCCTGCACCTTTGCTCAGGGCTGTACCTGACTGGACACACAGTGGTAAGATTGCAGAACTCTTCCTCCCAGGACACTGAATAACTATAAGAAGTAAATCCCTCTTCACAGCTCTGTGGTTCTGGGAAATTTACTGTTTTTCTTTGCCTAGTGCAAATGGTTAAATTAGTACTATCACAAAAAATAGGTGTTCACAGATGGGGTTGTGTCACAGAGTGGGACATTGGCATCCAAGTACTAATTTCATTTTACGGTGCAAAAGCAGTAATATTCCCTGGGCAAGAGAGTGAGAGAACAAAGAAATGGAAGAAAAATGCTCTTTGAGGAAGTGGGATGTAGGCTGGAGGGTCTGTGAAAAGAGTGGATTGGACTGTTGGATGGTGAGGGTAAGAAATACGGCTGTCAGAGTAAAGAAAAATTCAAGAGCAACTTGAATATAAAATCCTAATTCTTTTATAGTCTTCTTGTGGCTTACTTCATTTGACAAGAGAATGTGTTAGAGAACATGTTTTATGTGTGTTACTCATTTGGTGGTATATCAGAGTAGTACTCTACTGAAAGAACAAAAAGAAAATTGTTTGCTAGAGCAACAGGCAAGGGTTTTCCTCTCAGGAGGAGAAATATGCATTCTGGAATAGCAGGCATTTCTGTCTTTTACGGGTTTGTAAATGATGTAGGTGATATAAGCACTTTTATGCTTCTTTGTTTTCTTAAAAATAAAACACCAATTAGGGTGACAACCAGTTAGCTGAAAAAAAAATGGTCTTGAAATTTTATTTTAAATACATCATTGCGTGTTCATATTTGACTCTTTTTAATGACCTCAGGAATAACATTTAAAGCAAGTAGTAGTGCACATAAACTGTTTAAAGTTCTCACCTATGAACCATATTTTTTTTAGGTGTTCAATAGATAGGACATGTTAAATTGTATGCATGTGTACATTTATATCCGTGTTCTCTTCTCTTATCTTTTAGTGCCCTACCTTACATTATCAGAAATGACCCAATAAAATGAACAACAAAAAGTGTAAAATTTCCTTACAACAACAAGAACCTAAAATAACCATTTTATAATGCCAATGAGGTAGTTGACTGTGTGCATTACTGGGTAATAAGATATTCTCTGATGTGTTTACTGCATTCAGCCTTCCACACAAATATGTATCAAAGCCATAAAATGACAGTAATTGTAGAAGTGTACACCTTACCTTCTTGCTGAATTATTTCTGTTACATTAATGATTATCCAGTGAATTAATTTCTGTTGCAACTATAAACCTTTTACAGAAAGGAGAACTGGTAGATTTTCAGTTTGTCAGTAACTTAATTGTGTTGTGATCTCAAATGTTGTGTCTGTGTAAAGTCTTTGATGGTAAAAAGTTACAACACTAATGCCTCACAAGACTGAGAGGACTTTGCAATTATTTATATATAAATAGCATTTTTTAAAAATATGCTTATTATATGGAATGCAGATTATGTGATTAGACACTGGGGGAAAAAAATGTGTTATCATTTTATGCAAAACTGACATTGCTTTATAATGAACTGCTTGTTCCACATAGTACATTGAATGAGGGATGTTTGTGTTCTCTACATATCAATGCTTTGCCTTCTTTAGTAGTGTCAGTTTTTATAACATTTGAGTTAAATATCAATTGATTTTAAATTAAAAATCAAAACTATTTTTTAATCCATATCACAAAAGTATAGCAAACTTGATATCAATGTGATAGTTTTAAAGAAAAAATCAGCATCATACAAATTGATACATTAGATGAAACTATATTTTCTCAAGAATAGAGAATTAGATTTTATTATTTAAGATTTAGCAATATTCCTTATGTTTTTCAGGGCTGACTGACCTAACTGTAGAATGTATCTGTATTCATCTGTTAACGCTCATATTTTCCTTTTGATTGACACACTTTGTGTCCTGTATTATGAAAATAACCTGTATCCTTTGAAGACCAGTATCATCTTCAAAGTAGAAATTATCAATACTTTATCCAGGGAATCAACTAGAAGATAGCATTTGAGAGCTGTAGATGTCAAACGGCTATGAACAATGTGATTTTCTTCTACAGACAGGCCAATTTGAAAGACTGCGGGCATGAATACACTTGGTGAAAGAAAGTGAGGATGGAAAACTATGTGCTTACCAGTAAAAATGGACAGGCAAGCAAGATGTTGGAAACTATATTGAAGGAACAAGATTCTGTAAAGAAAGAAAGTCACAAAAAGAGAAATAAGATCAGCCTCACTGTTTTAGAAGTCTTAGGTTAGCCTAAAATTTTCTCATAAAGTTTCCTGGGAAGGAAAATTTTTTTGAGCTTTTTTTGGCAAAAAAAAATGTAGCGGTGAGAGCAGCATGCTGAAGATGATGCTTTACTTCATCTGTGTTTTCTTTTATGTAGTCTCTGAAGCATGCAGCTCTCTTAGATAGGTGAACTCTGCAGAAAAGTTTAATTAGAAAATGCTGTAATGTGTACTGGTGGGAGAGTGTGACACTGCTGGGCTGTGGACTGCCCAAGAAAAACCTGAAGTGCCATTCACAAGGACAGCTCTAGAATTACTAACTGGAAGCAGTATGGAGGATACAGGAAAAAGAAATGACTGTGCACATATGGGTGCTGGCCGGGAAAGTTCTGTACTGATGAACTCAGAGTGCCAAGGGTTTATGTCCCTCTCTAAATCAAACATGAGGAGATTTTACGTCTTCTTTTGTGGGAGGGATTTGTTTGAATTGGTATATTGTACCATAAAGGAATAGCTTTATTAATGTTAAGGTTGCTTTCAATAATATGACTTCATTTATAGACCTCTTGGAGGAAGCATAAGATTTCCTCAAGGATCCAAAGCTTAATCATGGGCGCAGACAACATGAGAAAGCATTGCAAGACTGGAAAACCTAGAAAGCAATATTGGCTAACAATCCCAGAAAGCAACAATCCCAGACTGCTTCATGCAGGCCAGGTTTCTGGTTTCTTTAAGGGGGAAGTTTTCTGTCACTCACTGGGAAGAAAATACCAACGTACCATCCTGGTGTCTCATTTTCAGAGAAGTCCTGATTTATAGTGACTTACGGAGGTCATTTAGTCCAGACTGCCATTTGAAGCAAGACTGTTGCCAAGATTGGATGAAGTGGGCTGTAGCTTTCTTCTGCCAAGTCTTGAAAACCTTCAGGGATGAAGATTCCATCACCCCTGTCTGGTTAACCTGGTCCACTGCCACACTCTCCTCTCAGTCAAGACCTATTGTAGCCAGCATTCAGGGGTCAGGTACAGATGCCAGAGACAGATCCCAAAATGATAGGGAAAAGAAGTACATGGAAAAATGAAAACACTTCCCAGGCATGCTCTTCTAGTCAGTTCTGATATTTTTGAGTGATGGCAGATTCGAAACTTTTGCATCTTGTCTGGTGAACTATGCCTTGGATGTGTTGTTGGAATTTCAAAAATAATAGTTCTGAGAGCATCAGAATTGTTTTTAATGTATTTAACAGTGCCAGTGATCCAAAGACACAAGTGGTTGAACTTCAGTGTCTCAGTATTTAACTGGTTTTGAAGTTAAGTTTTTCATGTCACGTTGCATTTGGGATCCAGAATAAAGAAAAGATGATGCACGAATCCACAATTTCCTTGAACCTGTCTTTTGCCAAATGAATTCAGTCACAAATTTGGTGGCTTAGAATCATAGAATCATTAGGGTTTGAAAAGACCTTCAAGCCCATCTGGTCCAACCATCCCCCTACTACCAATGTCACCCACTAAACCATGTCCCTAAGCACTATGTCCAACCTTTACTTGAACACCTCCAGGGATGGTGACACTACCACATCCCTGGGCAACCCATTCCAATGCATGACTGCTCTTCCTGAGAAGAAATGTCTCCTCATTTCAAACCTAAGCCTCCCCTGGCGCAACTTGAGGCCATTCCCTCAAGTCTATCACTAGTTACCTGTGAGAAGAGGCCGACCCCCAGCTCTCCACATCTTCCTTTCAGGTAGTTGTAGAGAGCCATAAGACTTGTCTTCGTCTGGATAGATAGTGACAACTGCTAAAGGAAAGTAAATAGGCAATGCATAGCTCTTTTTCAAAGTCTGCAGCTTGGAAGAAACTGTTGACATACTTAGTCAATTACCTCCTTGGATGCTCCTGTGAAAATTAAAGACTATATGACTGGGACATCTATAACAAACCCATAACAAATCAATTGTTAAGTGGGTCTTTTAGTGTCTGATCATCTGATCATATGTAATCTTTTTTTTTTTTTTTTTTCTTTTAGATGTGAGTCATCTAATCACAATGAGAAAAGCTTCTGTTCTTCTTCGATGAGTTGTGTGCGTGCATGCGCACTAGCATTAATAAGTCCTGGGAATTCTGTAAGAGTAGAAGCCTAATAATTACCTCTTTGCTGTCAGAGAGCTGGTCTACTTGATGCTTGGTTTTTGCAATGTCTAATGTCAAGGTTCTATACCAGTAATTAGTACCAACACTTCCCACATACTGAATTTATGGCACAGTGACCACATTTTTACATATGTTGAGGGGATACTTCAGTAACCCTCTTAACACGATGATATTAAGAGATATGCTATGTTATATCTCCCCAGAAATTTAGTTCACTACAATTTTGGTTTTTTTTTTACTGTCTGGTAGCAAGTGTAATGAGATCAGATTGTATTATTTTGTAATGCTTTCCACCTAATTATACATGATATTTAAAAGAAAGGATCTTGCCATGCTACCAATGTAATGTGGAAATGCTAAATAACTTTTGCTGAAGACCTTTCTGACAGTTAGAAGATATAAGTGTCCAGATAAAGAAAAAACACTGTCCTGGAAGCCTGCCAGAATGCAAGCTATTGATATCGCATCTTTGACTTTATGGTATTTAGGAATGGATGAACAAAGGAATTACTTTTTGTCATGAACTGACACATGAGTAATAGATGCAAGTTAGATAAAAGTAATATTGGGGGGAGAGGGAAGAGAAAAAAAAAAAAAAAAAAAAAAAAAAAAAAAAAAGCTACCTGGAGCACTTTTATTAAGGTCCCAGAAATTGAAAACTGATAATTTCTGAATGACCTAGAGGTAAAAGATGGTGAGAACTGATTCTGGAAAATGTCTGGCATAATTTTTCAACAGAGACACTGTCTACAGTAAATATGTATGAATTACCAGTTTTACCAGCAGTACCGATGTATTTTGCTACAGGTCAAATACTCATCAAGCTGTTTTCTGACTTTAAACAATACATTACCTGTAATTACTTACTCCTGTACGTCAGTATTACAGACATTCCTCCTCTGTCCATGGCCATAATAACTGAGCTGCTTCCAGTTACTTTTAAAGTAGAAAATACAATAACTATCTATATTTGAAGCCTGCTTAGTTTATAAGGATTTATTTTTATTTGTATGTAGGGAAAAGCACACAATCTCTTTTAGCTAAGAAGGCATTGTAAATAGTGGAACACTTCATATTCTTTTCTTTCTTTTTCTTTTCAGAGGATTGAAATCCGTAATCTTGGAGTAACTACCATACATTTTCTATACTTGCAGATATGCATCTAGTGTTGGTAGATGTATATAGTGGATGGTATTTGTTGGGAACTGTACCAGCTGGAGGGAATGTCTCGTGGATAGCTAAATCCACAAGAAGGAATATCTCTTAGAAAAAAACGGTAATGATTGTGAAATCAGCTCAGTTCAATGAGGATCTAAGGTAGTGGCATGAAGGAATGGAATGCAGTTAGGGTATGTTTGTTCACAGTCCCCTATGCTCCTACATACATAATAAAGGGAGAGAGAATATGTATTTGAGCATTGGTTGGAGTTTCTGAACTGTGCTCTGTGGTGAGGATTTTTTTCCATGGCTCTGCTGGACCTTGTTCTTTCTCTAATACCACCTCACTTCTGTGCAGTGGGAATTATGGCCTGATTTGTGTCTGCCATGTCTTATGATGTGTCCAAAGCCTGGTTAGACAGGCAGACTTCTGGCCAGCCACACATTGTGTGTGTATATGCTACTGCCAGAAGTTTGGCAGGATTTTGTAGCTCTGTTACTCTCCTTTATTTGTCTCCTTCATTGCAATGATGCCACAGAGTGCAGGTTCTTCAGGTCGTTTCCATATTCTGATGACTATAAATACTTGTTGCTAGTGGCATTTATTTTCAGTCAGCTGTTTTTTATTTGAGGACTGGTGCTGGTTTGCCTCCCTTTAACTGAGAAAGATTGGTGATTGTCAAGAATAAATATCAGGACGTAGTTCTGAGCTTCTCTTCACATATTTCTGGTGCTTAAGCCCATGTGGTTTCACTGGTTTTCCCGGTGACTTCCTACAGGTCATAAACAATGTTTGAGCGAGAGCTTTGCAGAGTGACATTTAACATCGTATGTAAATGGTTAGTGTTTTATTGTTCAGTGAAAGCATCAAAACGTAGCAGAAGATTTAGACTCATGGACCCTCTCCTACTCCAGAGCTGAATTACAGATCTTAGAGATGGGTTTTTTTCATATGATGAATAGAGCTGATGGCTGTCTCATTTGGTGACATCAATACAGCTTCTTCTCATAGGAAATAATCTGCCTAGCAGGTCTGTAGGAAGGAGTCTATATTCCTCTTCAGCTTAACAGAGTCAGTGCTATGCAAAGATATGGAAATTACTGTAGGATCTTCCAGTAAAGAAAATTTTGTTGTCGTTGTTTGAAACTCTTGCTGGAGAAGCACTGCCTGGGTAAATGTTACGACTCATTGGGGTTATGAATCTTATGGAACATTTCAGTTCATTTCTGCTGACATACCCTCCAGTTCTGGTAGCTGACAATTATCTGCATTTCCAGAGTAACTAGAGTACAAGCACTCTTCTTTATGTAACTCATACAATTTTACTGTAAGAGCTAAAGTGACTTTATTGGAGTTAATCTGCTGCCTTCTAAGGTGGCTGGGGAGATGTTTATAGAAATGCTCCTGTTGCTTCCACTTTTGGCAATATCTACCTTACAACCAAGACCAGCACTATCTACTTTGAGTCATTAAACATGAAAGAAAACAATTCAGTATGAGGACAGATTTGTAATGTTGCTATCAAGAAAGAAAGGAAATGAGTAATTTAAAAAGTCCATTTCATTTCCATCTCTATTCTTGCTAGGAGTGCAAGAGAGCATTTATTCTAGTAATTATTATTCTCTTGCTCTTGCTGCAATTATTTAAGTATCCATCGTAGCTTTGGGGTGCCTGTCCAGAGCAACTATTATTTTGATTAGATCCCTCAGCTAATACAGCTAGGGTAGAGGCTTGACCAACATGATAATTAAGAGAACAGAGTGACAGGACAAGAGGAAGGACTTGACTGTTTTACTGAAAGGGGCGGTATCAGGCTACCATTGCAGTGGACCTGCTCTGGTAGAGGTTTGGGGTGAATTGCAAGAGACTGGCCCATGATTTGTTGCATGGTACTGCTATCCCAAATCTATGACTCCCGGTCTTTGTGTTCAGCAGGACTTCAAAAGGGAGTGTATTAAGTGGCAATAAATTTAATACAATTCTTCCTGCTTTGAAGCTAAGATGAGCCTGTTGTAGGATTTCATTTTGCTTGGAAACTGATGCAGCAGGCTGTACTCCCCAGTAAAGTGGAAGCAGCCAGAGTAGAACAACTGATTGTAAGAGTGACAGAGCAAATTGCAAAGAAGCCATTCAAGGGGTCAGAAGAAAGCTTTCTTTATCTAGGATGATTGAAAATTGTGACTAAAACGATCCTGCCTGTCATTCCATGAGATTAAATTCTCTGATCTAATGTTCTTTTTTTTTTTTTTTTTTTTTTTCCTACTACGTTATCTTATCTGTGGTATAGCTATCACTTTGACAGTTTAATTGTATGTGTCTCTTGACCTCGTTAATGATAGCCCTCCAATGGCCGACTCTTCCTTGCCTTGACCATGTGGCCATATGGCTCCATTTTAACTTCCTCTAGGGAAGTGTCTCAAGTGAAAGTTCTTCCCCCAGGCAAGAAAAACTATCTACAGTATGAATCTCTCTCTCCATGGGTCTTCTATTCGTGACTTGAGGCTCCTGTGTCTCATTGTGACTCTGCACTTTCCTTCTCCCTGTTTCCTATTTGCAAATCTGCTTAAAGTCATCTGGAGTTTGCTGTAATCTTTCACTGCCGATTTTTTTCCGTGTTCATCTCTTCCCTCATAGGTTTTGTGACTTACAACTTGGTCAGAATTTATGATGTTACCGTGGAGTTGTAACTTCTTTTCTACAGTCCATCAACATACAGTAGAAGATGCTGGGAGCAGTGGAGAAACTAAGGGTTTCTTCTGTCATAAAAGAAAAGATGGCTTGCCAAGTCTGAGAAGTATACCAGTAATGGTTCACTTAAATCTTCCAACTTAATGCTGTCCATTGAATTGTTGAAATTCAAATCTCAAATAGTAGTCTGACTCAACCTCACAAAGGAAAATGTGACTTGTACTTTTAGCTCAGACAACAAAAATAAATGCCAAATCCACATTTCTTAGCATAAAATTCTATCATTTGTGACCTCAGAGACTCTGTTTGAAGGATTTGTTGTTCCAGACAACATGCTTGGAATGGAAAGATATATTTATGATTGGCATCAGCCTCATAATTGGCTGATGTATCACTTGTCCTTTTTTCATCAAGGTAGTAATCATAATTCTTGCTACCAGGAGTGCTCCCATGTCTCCATTGTGTCTGATCTTCTGTGCTTTATGTCTTGATCAGAATTACAATTTTCTCAAGGTAATTGTTTTCAGAAGGAAACTAATTGCATTGTTGGTTGATTGCATTATTGATAGTAGTCTGAAGTTGTACTTAAATGTCAGACTGTTGTACTACAGAAATACCTGAGTTAGTTGTAAAAAGGAGGAACTTTGTTACTTGGGTTATCTATTTTGAGTAAGTTCACGTGTTTTGTAGGTGGCTTGTTTATCTGTCATGAAATGTAGAAGGTTCTGTAGGTGTGCTTAAAACTGAAAAGTAGTGACAGTACACAAGATAAAAAACTGGAAAATAATTCAATATGATTAATGAGCCTTTATTAACCACTCCTGATAATATTTAAATGTGAAACTGAAGGGCAATGCTGAAAGAAAATAAAACTCCATGTACAGGGTAGATTTATGTATTTGTGGCCCAAATTTCTTTTTACAAAGTAATGAATGACATGACTAATGTCATGTGAAAATTACATAAATGAAAGTTTGGGACAAAACCAGTCAAGTTCAGAGTTTCACCAGGCGGATCTCCATCAGCGTAGTTCATTTTTGTCAAACATTTGCTATTTGTAATACCGTCATTATCCTCAGAACAATACTGAAGAGATATACCTGTAGTAAATGTTTTTGCAGCCATGTGTTTTAGTTTTCTTAAATGCTCATTTTATGTAGGTGGAATAGGAGGTAAGTATCAAAATAAGTTTTATGGAGAAAAATATAATAAAAAAGCCTTCACCTGAATTTTAACCTAATGGTAGAAGGATCAACTTTTGATTCTTTTATGTATTCATTTTTTTTGTTGTATATTTTGGAGGTAGCCATTGTAATATTTGTTTTTGTCTTCTTAACTGCACAGTCCAAAGATTTTTTTTTCTGTTGCTAGTGTTTTACAGGTGCCTCTGTTAGGCCATGTCCTTGTCTGTGTCTGCAATTTTTTTTTCTTCCAATGTCTCAGGTCTGCAGTTCACCATTTAGCAAGTTCTGCGAAATGTTGGGAAGCATTTATTATATATTCTTTTCATTCATCACATGCGTTAAAATATTGCACATTAACTCTATTTGTGTTTTTTTAGTGTGAGTTGGATGGAAGCTTGCTATATGGAAATAACGGCTCCCATCTGTTTTGGAATAAATTAGTTGTCATAGTGTCTTTACAAGGTGAACACTTGTCATAGACATCCTTCTGTTTCTGACTTGATTCTATTTCTGACTTGACCACTTTGGTTTTCAAAGAACTTGAAAACTGCTGAAGAATGACCTTACAGACTCCATTATTAATCTCACGTACATAAAGGAATGGTTTTCAAAGAAAGCATTCAGCACTCATTTCGTAATGAACTGAAGCATGGAACATATGTGTTCTACTTTATCTTCTTCCTTTGGTTTGTTTTTTGATAGAAAGGGATTAAATCTTGCAGAAGCATTCAAGCCAGGTTGTCTAGTATTTTACACCAAATAAGTACTGAAATAATTGCATTCATGTCCACACACATATGTTCTCCTTTCCACGCCCATTTGAAGTCTGCTTCTAATATAATATTTGTGTATAAATTGGGTATACTCTTAATTCCTTTATGGGAACAGGGTCTGAGAACAAGCGTGGTGGTTACTGGGAATGTGGGAGGGACAGCAGGTAACCAACAGCTGCTGTTTAAAGGATCCCATCACCATGCAGAAATCACCTTTAATGCAAATGATCTCTTATCTCTCAATAGTATTTCAGTGAGCCTAGCAAAAAAAAACTTGGCTGCCAGAAATAAGTGACTGGGTTGTGACAGAGCTGGTAGCTGAAGTCAATTGTTGTTCTGTTTTGTTTAAAAAAAAAAAAAAAAAAAAAAAAAAAAGACCAATCTTTTTCTGGCAGTCTGCATGAATAGAAAGCTCTGGCTAGACAGAAAGGTTGCTCTTTTTAACCCTTTGAAATGCCCTTTAATTAGTGGCAGTGACCCTGAGTGAACTGATTCTGCTCTACTGAGAGATTTACTTCTCTAATCACTCAAAGATCTGTTTCTGTTTTCATGACAGGAAAACGACAGCTGTCTTATTCTTCCTTTCTGCTCTGCACCTTTTGCTACCTGCTGCCACTCTGTGAATCCAGAAATATTACACGTGGTAGAGTTCTACGCTACCACCCCCAGTACACAATTTTGTCTCCATGCAGTAAACTTGTTATCTGAGGGAAATTAAAAAAAAAAAAAATCTGTCTTTTACAAGTCTCTCAAAATTCTTCTGGTCACTTGAGAGTAGAAAACATCAAGGTACTTTGGCTTGTGGGGGGATATGGTGACAAATGTACATTCAATTAAATTGTAAGGCACCAAATTAAGATACGTGATCAAGCAGCATGGAGTCAAATGCAGTTCAGTGTTGATAAATATAAAGTGGTAATCACTAAGGACAAAACACTTGATTAACTCCTCATTGCTGCCTGAGTTTGAATTAGCTGAATGCACTTAAGACATTTTCCTTTTTTTTAAGCCACTAACTGTATATCCTTGCATGCTAATTAGTGAAAGCTTCTGTTTAATATGGATCAACATACAAAACAAATAAGTGTTGGTTTATATGAGAAGCAGGTCTGAGAAAATAATACTGAAATGTAATTTCAGTATAGAAATGAGTGATGTGCCACATGAGCTGTATGCATAATCTATTCTGGTTGCACTGCTCTCACAAGGCTGCAGCTAAAATGGAGGAGACTTTCAGACTGGTGAAATGGTATTTGAAACACAGGAAAAGGAAAAAAAAATAATAGTTTCCTTTCCAAAATTATATCTCCCAAAGTGGGCAATGGTGGAGGTATACGGTGGCAGAGTATGGACTGAATAAAGAGCCCATACATGTTTGGCTTTTCTCAAGATATGATAATAAAGGGACTTCAGTCAAATTGTAAAGCAACAAACTAGAAACTAGTACTCAACTCTTTCCTATGGCAGTTCAGTATTAATGAATGGAGTGAATTTCATACAGGGCAGAAGCTTATTAGGATTAAATTAAAGAAGTAAATCGGTACATACAGCTACCAAGAATATCAGTATATACAGCTACAACCACAGGTTCATTAGGCACAATTAACGGAAATCCACGAGACATATACATTTTCATACTTTACTGCATCAGACATCTAGGAGATGACAGAGGTTAACAATAAATAATTTTCACATTACTCCTGTATACAATTTCAGCCTTTCAGATTAAAAAATAAAAAAAATCTTCTCCTGACACCTCTTGATTCTGGAATTTTTGAATGTATTTTTCTTATAAAACATCAGCACAGAATCTTGCATCACGAAGGAATAAAACTTGCCATGAAAATTCACGAAGAGGAGTTTGTAATTTCTTTGGCATTTCTGGGAGGGAAAGCCACAGGACTTCTGTAGCTTGGTCTTAGAAATACCTGTGTGGTTACAGATCTTCTCACTTCTGGTAGGAAGCAAGAGATTGGAATGAAAGAGTCGGCAAAAGCAGCTTTTTCTCCATGCCTTCATTCTTTCTACTTGCATTTTTTCCTCATATTTCTCGTTATATTTATTCTATTGGTGGGAAACAGTTATGTTCTTTCTTAGCAAGAAACTATTAGAAGCTTGGCTGTCAGTTTTGTAAGTACACAGAGCCCTGCTTACGAGGTATGCCATGACTAAGGAAAACAGAAAGCCAAGTTACTACTTGACGTAATTGGGTGGATCAGTACTGGATGATACGAAATGTTGGAATCCTGTTGGCTTGATGGTACATCTGTATTGAGTTTATGTGGCAAGGTTTTGGTAGCAGGGGGGCTGCAGGGGTGGCCTCTGTGAGCACAGCCCAGCAGCTGCCCCATGTCAGACCAGAACCAGCTCCAGCTAGCGCCAAAGGGACCCGCCACTGGCCAGAGCTGATGCTGAATGGGCCTCGGGAGAGTATGTTAAAGAAAGGGGAAAAAACTGCTGCACAACAGCAGCTGGGAGAGAGGGGTGAGAAGCAGCCCTGCAGCCCCCAAGGCGAGTGCAGCAGGAGGGCAAGAGATGCTCCAGGCACGCAGCAGCAGTTCCCCTGTGGCCTGTGGAGAGGCCCCTGGTGGAGCAGGCTGTCCCCCTGCAGCCCATGGGTCCCACACGGAGCAGATCTCCACGCTGCAGCCCGTGGAAGAGACCCCGGTGGAGCAGGTGGATGTGGCCTGGAGGAGGCTGCGGCCCATGGAGAGCCCCTGCAGGAGCAGGCCGCGGGCCGTAGCTGCAGCCCCTGGAGAGGAGCCCACGCAGGAGCAGGGGTCTGGGGGGAGCTGCTGCCCATGGGGGACTTGTGCTGGAGCAGTTTGCTCCTGGGGGATGAACCCCATGGTACGGAGCCGTGTGGGGAGCAGTTCTTGAAGAGCTGCTGCCTGTGGGCAGCCCCCTCGGGCTCAGTTTGGGAAGGACGGCATCCCGTGGGAGGGACCATGAGGGATGGAGGAGCTGAAACGTTAGGGGCTTTCCACAACCCCTGTTCCCATTCCCTTCCACCGCTTGGTGGGAGAAAAAGGTGGGTGGAAGTTGGTTTTAGTTTGCTTTTAATTTTCATTGCTCTAGTCTATTATCAATAGGTAATAAATTAGATTAATATCCCTTATGCTGAGCATGTTTTGCCTGTGACGGTAGTTGGTGAGTGATATCCCCGTCTTTATCTCAACCCACAAGTTTTTTTCATCATATTTTCTCCCTATCCTCCTGAGGAGAGGAGGTGAGAAAGTGATGTGGTGGGGCTATGACCATGGTCAAAGACCCAGTCATTTCACAACCTACGGTTGTGAAACTACCACAGCTTCTCAGGTGATCAAGTTAGTTGACTTTATATTTGCTCCATCTTATTGAAATACCTGTCTTTGGATTGTCTGTCCTTGTCTTGTTTGCCAATGAACTGTGGGTTAGTGTTACTTCTTTAGCATCCATTTATACAGTTGCATCTTGATTTGTTGTAAAACAAATATTAATGTCATATAAACAGGGAAGAATAGACTGAGTCTGACAACAATATGCATTATTGTTACAGAAACTTCGTGTAAAGTTGACTTGGTTTTTTCAGACACCAGTAGCCTGGGGGTGATGTCATCAGAGCTGTCCATATTGTTTTGTCTGGAAGGTGTCACTCGGGATGACTTCAGTGAAGCAGAACCTTCCCACATAGCTAATTTATCCCTGACTAGGTGTACTGTGGTTTTGGATGATACAATGTAGAGGCATGTGTGTAAGTATTGATAGAATGAAACTCATTTTAGATTTGGTATTCTCTCAGACTGTTTGTCTTCCATTTTAGGAAAAAAAAAAAAAAAAGTCATTTTTCATGCCACCTCTTTAAAGAAGTGATGGGGAGAGGGATGTGACTTCCATGCCCATCCCTCAGTTGATTTTCACGAGAATATAGTTGGCTTGATTAGGAGTGAGGCTTTTAAAGCTCCTTTAAAAATAATGCTCCTAAATCAAAACCAGATGTGCCAATGATGTGCATTTCCATTCTATTTTTCTTTCTCTGTCTCATCTACCCCTGCTCGAATCAACAGAAATAATTTCCTTGGGGAATGGTAATCTTTTTTACTTCTCTGGGGTTATTTACACCATTTGTAAGGATCCTTCAGCAAGGCGATTAAGTTTATGCTTAAGTTACATTGTTTATTTGAATTTGGGTACCTTTATAAAAATTGAAGCATAAACTTGAGCTTTTTTCAAAATCAGATCTGCGTTTAGCAGTTCTGAATTCAAATATCCATTTTCTGATATATTTGCAGGTGTGTCTTCTTTTCTTTGTCATTTGCTCTGTTTTGCAAGAAACATCTTTCCATCTCCCTCCTACCATTTTACAGCCTTAGAAAGTTTTGGTAGTTCTACAAAAACAGTACTCCCCATTACTTGTACTGCTTTCTTTCAGGCTCCAATCCGTCTATCATATTTGACTTCTGTTTCTTTTTCTTTCCAAGAAGCTGTGTTTTAAATATTGCTGACGTTTCACTTAGATTTGTTCTAGAATCTTCCCATGATATTGATATGACCATGGTCAAAGACCCAGTCATTTCAGGCCTTGACAACAACTGTACTTTTTAAACTTTTCCTTGGCCTGTTACGATCCTTTGTTTCCCTTCTAATCTTTCACCTAAGTTCTTCGTTTCTTTCAGTCTGATGTAAGTATGCTCCTGGAATCCTTTTCCTAGTTTCTGGTCTCTGTCTGAATTATGTATCTTCACCTTTCAAAACGTAACTCAGAAACGCTTATCTCTCAGGCATATCTTTCTTCCCATCCTCCTTGATTGTGCCAAGCTCTGCTCTGCTCATGCTGGCAATTCTTCCAGCATTGTGTCTTGTGCCATTTTTCCGGTTTCTCCCAAGCTTGACTCATATCTTCCTTCACAATAGCTCGGGTTCGTAGGTATTAATCAACTCATAATCTTAGGATTGCATCTTAATATTTTTCCCCACAGTCTTCCAACACTGATGCTTCCTTTAATTTGTTTAGCAGTCATTTTTAAAGACAAAACCGTTCGAGTGTAAATGTCAAGTTTTTGAAGTAAATATCTTCCCAGTCTTTTTCTCTTTACTAAAAATCACTTTTGTAAGGAGTTGAGAGATAAATCAACACTTAGAAATGCAACTTCATTCCTATGAAAGGGAAGAGAACAGGGTTAGAGAAACTTGGTTTGATTTGTTATGATCTGTCCTGAGACCCCAATCAGCTGTAAAACACATTTAATATTGATCTAGCTAAATAACCATGCTGTAGCTCTGTACTCATTATAGTTGAATTCTTTGTTTCAGAAAACTCATTAGTATTCTTCCTCACTAACAATATTTCTTTTGCTTATTGGTAGTTCGGAAAATTGAAATATTTTAAATTTGGCTTATATGTTTATATAAGTTTCTTCTAGCAAACTGTTCCATCTGCTGAAGTTTCCTATGATAGATTTTGAATAATTTTGCTAAATGAAGGCATGCAGTTTGACAATGATATTTTGAGTAGAAACTTTTATTTATATACTGAAAAGCTCAATACTATGGTGCCTCACTCTTGCTTTATGATTCATCACCAAACTTTTTTATTACACATTGTCATATTCACATGGTGAATTCTCTAAGTAGCATCTTTCATATCTCTGCATCGGGGAAAGCTTCTAATAGCTCAGACTATTTCTAAATTAGATTCACTAAATAAATATGTGAAAGACGTAGGTGGTTATTGCTGCAGCAATCTTGCTAATTGAACAAACCTAAAAACCAGCGGGGTAGATAAAATGAGAAATCTTACTTTTCATTACCTGTACCCCTGTGTTGAAGTAAATATTTCAAACACAACTCATTTCTTTCCTGAGTACTCTCTTTCATGTTCATCTCTTTGCTTTTTGAAATACTTGCCAGATGAGCTAGGATTCTGTCAAAGTTTACTAGTTCGTGTTTCCAGGAGTAAATTATGTAGATAGTGTGGCTTTAACTCATGTTTGATTAGATGCTGTATGTTTTTAAATTAATTTCTCTCTAAGCTCTTTGCAAGGAATACTAACCCACTGCAGAGAGGTTACAGTACTGTGGACTTTGTCTGTTCTGCCTTAATGATACAAGGGAATAGTTGAGCAAGAATAAATGAGGTACTTTTGGTGGGTAAAAATGTGAGCTGACTGTCAGTGTGAGATTGGTTCTAGGAGCAGTTAGCCAGCAGTAATAGGGCACACTTGAGTAATTGAATTTGCATAACAAGGCTTGCTGAAGAGATCTGACAGGCGCAGAGATTTGTCTGGCTGGAGATCTCCAGATGGACGTGACCACACAGCAGCTGGGTGGCACGTTTCTCAGCATGGTCAGCAACACCCAGACTGTCAGCTGGCCCCTGCAATTGCAAAGCCCTGGCAGGCCAGCTGGTGGCTTCTGACAGCCAGTGGCCCCGTTAGAGAATCTTTTCATTCTGCCTGTCAGGGTACAGGACCTGCAGGGACCAGTGGTAAGATGTAACAAGTCACCAGTGAGAGTTGTTAAGATGCTTCAGAAACCTGCTTCTGTTAAATAGCTGCTGCTTTACCGCTGAGAGCAAACCTTCTGAAAGCTTTTTCCATCCTTTAACAAGGACAGGACGAACCTGTTCTCCAGCATTTTGTTTTGAAATCTATCACTTGGTGTTAGTTTCTACATGTTTAGTTTCAATACCAATATTTATGCATCTAACCAAGCATGCCCAGTCAGTGACAGAAATGCATTTTTATGAGGTTAATACATTTGTAAGACAAAATGCTGGAGCTTTTCTCCCCCTGTGTTCCTTCCATCTGATCTAATATTGCTGTATTCTAGATTTAGCATGTTCAGTTAGCAGGAGCAGTTTATGGAAATACCCTGTAAAGGAAACTGTTGCTAACAATCCAGGCAACAACTATTATACTTGAACAGCATGCACAAATATTTGGTATAGGTAGGAAAAGAATATGCATAACAGTAGAAATCTCTTCCTCAGGCATCCTCCAAGAAATAATGTTTTTTTAAAAAAATCAACCCTAGTCCTTTATTCTTCCAAGTTGCTTATTTCTAACATTCCCCAGGCCCAGACTCTCAGCATCAAGCTATTAGATTTAAACTCTATCCCCCGTCTCAAACTTAGGGAAGTTTTTGTTCAGTGGGAGTTTGTAGTCCAGGTCAGTCCACTCCCAAAATAGTAATGAAACCACTAGCAAGAGCTGTGTGCTCTCACCACCTCATTCTTTCTGTGCCCGTGGATGTTACATTCCCTGTTTAGGAGGTGCCATAGCTGAAAGAAGTAGGTGCTGCTGTCTAACATACAGGCTAGCAATTTGGGCAGGCCCTTTTTTGATGTATGCAAACCCACACAAACTGAGGGAACCATTGGACCAATACTACGTATTGGACGTAGTATCCCTAAATGTCTTAATTTCTTAAGGATCTTCTTGCTTCACCGAGTTTATTCATTTACTTCATTTGGGAATGCTGGAGGAGAGATCCATTTCCTACTGTTCTTCAGTTACCAGTGTCTACATTGTCCCTACTAGGTGGTCATCCACAGACTTCTGCCAAATCACTATTCCTAACTTCTACCTTTTTTTTTCTGAAAAATAGCATGTCAAAATCGGACATCAGTTTCTTCCTTCTTATTGTGTTCTCCCTTTTTACTGGACAGAAATGTTTAGCCTTTGTAAATGTGACAGTGGATCCTGCCACCATCTTTTCTGCCTTTGTGGCTCGATTAGTACTGTGACTTATGATTATGATTTAACTTATCACAACCTTTATCCACCCCCTACCTTCCTCCTCTGAAAATGTTGGTACCTTTAACGGGCATCCCTAATTCTGCTGTAGCCATTCTCAGTTAGCAATCTCAGCTCAGGGCAACCTGGCTGTTGGCTCTTCCCCACCCACTTTGTAATCTGGAGGTAACAGGCACTCCCAGAAGGCTTTTTCACAAATTTAATGGTTCATATCTCGCCAGGTGGGCTGGGATTCCCTGTCTGGACTTCTGCTCCCTGGCTTTAGTCAGCCTAGAGTCTGTCTTTGATGAAGGAGGATGTTGTACCCAACTGCTTTCAGGACACTTGTTAGCAGGAAAGGCCTCCTTGCCTTACACAGAGGACTCTCTATTGGCAAAAGAAATGTGAAACAGCCTTTTGAACCATCCCAGTCACCCAGTTTTTTGGGTCTGCTGGGTCCCTCATTCACTTCCCTGTAGGCTATCTGGAATTCCCTGCCTGAACTTTAACAGACTGGTGCCCCTCTGGCAGCGTCTGGAATCAACTGTATGGTGTAATTTATCTGTTTAATCCATCTTCTTCTGTTGCAGTATGTATGTGTTTCCTTTTGTCTCAAGAATATATAGTCTAGACTATTAGAATAATATTTAAAACTTCAGAATGTTTTTGGGGGGTGTCTTTTTATCAAGAGCACCTCACAGACAGCCTGGAAAAGGTTCTTCATTTTAAAAGAACCCCATCTGAATGGAGAATGAATAAGAGACATTTGTCAAAATAAAGACCACTCTGTTTTATAGTCTGTAGACATTTTTAGTTATATGTTTTCTTATCATCTGTTGGCTTAGTTTTACTTTGAAAGAAGTGGAATTGTGTCGTTAAGCCTTTTAATTAATTTATATCTATTCATGAGAGAAGGCTGAAATAAAAAGTTACAATTTTAGTTGAATCCTGTGATGCTGCAACATAAAACTTGCAAGATTTGTCTTGTAGAATGGTAACCTCAAGGCATTTCTGTTCAGAAGGCGGTGATGACAGAGCAAATCACTGGTTTGTGTCCATCGGATAAAAAAAAAAAAAAACAAACACGTATAGAGAACAGAGTTGACAAACTGTCATCCCTTGCCACCTTAGGTTTTTGTTATATACGCTGTTTTTGGATGGGGAAATGTTTTAAGTATGCTGTGTATATATCCCTGTAAGCCTATATGGTAAATAAACAAAACCCTTTGAGTGCACTCTTATCTGAATCTGCAAGTGTCTTTTTTAGGTAATTTATCATTTTTATGTGTGAATTTAAATATAACCTGTTGATTGAGCAGGTTTACCTCACACAGATACGTAGATATCAAAACACTGAACAGCTACCTCAAGAAGGGAGATTTGGCAATATTTTGAGATGCTTACATAATTCTTTTACTGTTTCTTGTGTTGACTATTAGCTAACCATTGGTACAAGGTGTAAAAAAAAAATAAACTTTTTAAAATAAAGTGCTGCATCTTTCCCTTCTGTAGGAGATCCTGATCCATTGACTTTCCTACTTTTGTGTGTATTTTGCACAAAGAAAGTGAGGAGTTTTACTTGAGATGGATTTCGAGCCTACAAAGAGGCAAGGAGTGTCATTTGAAAAAGTGCTCCACAAAAAACAAGAGGAATTGTTAAAATGCAAAAGTACACTTTATATATTTAGCCAAAAGTGATTAAGGAGCTGGCATTTCAAATGTTGTAGCCAGCACGATTAGCTTCCCCAGTAAGAGTATAGCATCAGGTTGTGCAGATCTGATTATTGTCTCTGTATTGTCTGTGCCAATGTTAGTGGATGCTTTAGTTCCTGTTCTTTAGTACCTGGCACATGCGTTTAATTTCTGGTGTTATTTAGAATATTCAATTCAAATTTGGAGCAGTTTTTTATTTATATATATATAAATAAATATGTTCTGTAAGTTTTTCAGTAAACGACTCTCTTCCTTCTTTCCCCACTTTCCAGGAAAAGGGAGATGCAGGTGTCATCACAGTGTCTTTTTTGATATTTCTGAGTACAGAGAACACAGACCGACTTCCCACTTGGAATCTGGATGTTTAGCCAAAAAAGCCTACATTCAGTACTGCTGTGATCAGCTTTCTGTATTTTCCCTACTGAGCACCCACTGAACTGTAGTATGTTCATAAAAATGGGGTACAGCTGGAGCCAGAGCCATATCACTCTTTATGAATGAAAGCCCAAATCTCTGATTGGGCTACAGCTAGGGAACAAAACAAAGCAAAACAAAACAAACAAACAAAAAACCACTTTCTAGTTACATATTCTGAGACCAGAGTAAGCACAGAAAGATTGCAGTATAACCTCTTAAAAACTGTTGTCTGTGTTTATATCAGAAAAGTGTAGTTCTTTCTTCATCTTCATTCCAGGGTGTAATTAAAAAGTTAATTTGAAACTGTAATGTTACTGTCTTATGAAGGCAAATACATTTATTTTACTTTTAAGAGTTTTTTAAAAGCATACTTTAAAAAGTGATTCTAGCCACTGTTTTCTCTTTCACTAACATTTCTTGGGCATTGTATAAATAGCTATAAACAAAGTAGAAAACATGCCAAATTTCATTGTGTTTTCCAGCTTTGTGCTTCCTCATGAATATCTATTTATTTGTTTATTTATTTATTTATTTATTTATTTATTTATTTATTGGGGGTGATGAGAAAAAAGCAGTCTATTGAACAATTTATATGCATGCCAAAATATTCTATGGAACCCTTGAAAATGGCAAGTTTGGGGCTGCTCTGTGACTTCTTTTTTCATTATTGACAGTAGCTGCATCTCTTCAGTGCATACGATCCAATTCATTTCTTATGCAATTTGACTTGTGTAAAATTTTGAGAATAAAAAAAAAAAACGGCTCAAGATGAGAAAATATTTTACCCTCAAGGATGGCGGTTTCTTTCTTTCCAGTGTATGCATCATGGAAGTCTTACTAGATAGCAGGTTGTTTTTCTCAACATGTGGCTTTTGTAATGACTTGATAATTATTTAGATTTCAATACTAATATTCTTTTTCTCTTCTCTTAAGAAGAAATGTTTCTGGGCCCTCATTGGCTGCCTTTTCCTTGTTGTATGTTACTGCTCTGAGCAGTAACAATTAAATCTTGTCCACTGGTACATTTTCCATGCTTAATGTATCCAATTTTTTTTGTAGCATACATATGTCATCTATGAACACATATATGTGGAAATGTACATGCAGCCATAACCGCCAATTGAAAACTGTTCTCTCATCAGTTCCTTTAAGCTTTCACTGTTATTTTATTTATGAACAGTCATTGCTCTACTGAATCTCTGCTTCGTTTTTGGTCGTTGCTTTCAATTGTATTCCTAGACAGGATGCAGTTCTGTCTTTCATCCTCGTAAATAATACCCAACTGTGCCTCCCCGCGTCTGTGCAGATGAAACTCTCTTGCAAACTGTAGTTATCCCTCGTTACCTTTGTGCTCTTTTGCTGGACTTGGTTGTATCACACACCTGGTTGGAAAAACAAGTCTCCACTCCCTCATTCCTCTGCCTCTCCAAGAGGCAAAACTAGTGAAAATGATGTTTGCTCAAACAGAATAGAAATGACTAAAACAGCATCTTTAAAGGGCCTTGTGGAATGAGTGGGTAGTGAGAAACCACAGAGATAAAAAAAGCTTTGGATAGCAGAAGGCTTTATAACAGCAAAAAATGCAATCCTACTGCAAGAGCAGTAGGTGGGCTGATCTGCAGTAGAGGAAGAGTGGCCCCATGATTGTGAGGATGCTCACGAGTTGCAGATAAATGAGAGGATTCTGGTCATCCCACGGGTATACAGTCTGTGTTTGATGGAGCCCCTCTGCATTAACACTTCTTGTTGCTAGGTCTGATGTTTCCAAGAGTGAGTACACCATGGCCGTGCTACTGTATGGCAGTACTCTTTCTGCCAGTAAGCTCAGAGGAGGGGTGTGGAAGAGGTTACAAACTGCTGTCATTATCACTCTTACCCATTTGGGCACGCTGCAGCTAGCACTATTTGCAGCTACATAGGAGAGCTTTTGCGAAACAAGCCAGCACTTACTGGTCAACTGGCATACAAAAACCTTTTGGTTTCTGAATGGAAAAGCAAAGCTTAAACATATGTCTGTGCTGGCAGCGTAAATGACTTTCCTGCATGAGTGTCCAGAATTCCTTTATCCCTTCTTTACATTTCCAGCAGAGCTCTTAACTGGGAGTTCAGACACCAGGGTTCTTGTTTTGTCCAAGTTTTAGTCAAGTCGGTTTGACATGTTCTTCTTTCCTTGGCTGCCAGTTGTTGTTAGTACTTGGAAGGATCACTCTCTTGTCTCACCCACAGTCATTCCATTCATATGTGGACACTTCTGGGGATTTCAGTCCCAGTTCTTTTCCAGTCCCTTGTGCTGAAAATCCCTTAACCCTTTCAGTACCAGGCGAAAACAATGCAAAATGAGAGGTGAAGCATTTTTTCTTTTTAATATTTTAATAATAATTGCAGCAGTTTTCACCTATTTTGCAGTACGGTGTTTTAACAATAAACCATAGTAGTTACTATACTTGCGTAAGTTAATATAATTTTACATATATAAATGCCATGTAGTCCTACCAGCTTCGGTCTGGGTGATATATATGCTGTGATGTACAGAATCCTCAAAAGCTGCTTTAAAAGGGTTTGGTTGGTTTGGTGTTTTTTTGTTTGTTTGTTTGTTTTTGTTTGTCTGTTTTTTGTTTAATCAGAATCCAGACCCAGTTAAATTAGAAAGTGATTTGGAGAAGATACAGCACAATTGCACTAACCTAATTGTGATTGGAGAAAGTTTGTTTTGTTTTCTTTTGTTTTTCATTGTTTTTTGTTTGTTTGTTTGTTTGTTTCATTTTTCATGGTTTATTCTCCATGGAGAATCGATAAATTTCTAATAATTGTGCTGAGTGGGGCTGTATCATGATGGTCAGTTATATAAGGAAAAATCTTCGTTGTACATATAATAAAATACCTTGCTGTTTTTTTCCCCTTTATATTCAAGTGACACAAGTTTCTAATCTATCTGAGGCATATTGGTCTTATTAGGCTAAGGTAGCTTTCTTCTCTGAGCCGTGCAGCATCACTCATACAAACCGTTTCTGTTTACAGATCGGTATTTTTATTGCCTCGTTGACCTTAGAAAAGCAAGAACAATTTCTGATCATTTCCTGATATGAATTGACAGTAGCAAGTCCTACACTAGCATATTCTAATTTTCTTCTTATTTGTATCAACCGGGGGTTTGTATTTGGACAGCCATTTTGAAGGGTTTCACTGTACATCAAAATAATAGGTCCTAATGGATTGCTTCCTGCTTGACTGGACAAAAGTATTTATTAAGAAAAAAAATAAATTGTGTCTTAACAAACGTAAAAGAAACAGTAGACTAGAATTAAGTAGATTTTCTGTTAATGGCTTTTCTTTATCAGATATTTATATTCCATGTATGGTTTTATTATATATTAAATTCTGGCAATAAGGTAGCTTTTGCTCTCCGAGGTCAGTAGTGTTCAGATTAATCAGGCTGACATTTCATGCCGGTGGGTCATGAACTGTTGATAATAGCATTAAATGGTGATTCACTTGCTGCGGGGAGCACAGCTCATTATCCAGTCACTATATTAAATCATCGCCACAAACAGCTAGGACCTAGCATGTGCACACACGCATATGCACACACACACACACACACCCTCACTCGTGCATGGGAAAATCAGAGGTGGGGATCTCTGTCCTGCAGCTATCCGTTTCTCTGTTTATTGCAATTGTTAAAGCTGTTTCCAGTGTACCGGCATGACAGACTTCACCTCGTTTGAGAGGCTGAAGTAGTTCTCCCTGAAAAATCTGTTTGTGTATGAAACAGGACCACGCAGTTTATTTTCTAGCTTCTCTCTGATAAGAGGACATTATTTTTTGTGGCCAGTTCCGTGTTAGACCAAAACAAAGAAAAATACACACACATCCCCTCTAAAATGTTAGTCTTGGAAACCAGAACAAGATGCAAAATGAAAACATTTGAAATCTCAATTGCTTGAATGCTCTGAATATGGATTTTTGTTTAATGCTGTGTTTGAGTAACTTCTGTATTAGTTTCAGATGTGCTACTTCCTGTTAAAAATATTTGGATTAAAAAAACATTTGCCACTGTCCTATTGCAAGAAAAAGCATATATATCATAATGGAAAAACTTAAAATAGAAGACTGCCGAAATAGCTGAACAGTGGCTTCATTATGGTGAGTGAGGGGAAATTCCACTCTCTAACGCTTAAAAGATTTTGCAGCTAGATGCAAATCTTACTTAAATTTAAGTTGTATCCTTTTAAAATGAATTTTGAGTTAAGATCATCACAAGTTCAGCAATTAGTACGAACCACGGGGCTTTTTTTTCCCAGTTTGGAACAGACAGCTGGGGAGTTTTCAGCTTTCCCGTCCTCTGTGCTCTCCATCCGAGCCAGTACAACTTGGTTTAGTGCAGAAGGGGCTGCTCACAGGCAGCGCTCAGAGGCACTTTGCTTTCAGATACGGAGGCTTGCTCGGAGTGTGAGATCCTCAAGGTCTCTCTAACAGACACTGGAGAAGTGGTTTTTGTTTGTTTTCTAAAGTTCTGAAAAACATTATATGTAATCGGGATATAAATATTAATTAGCATGAGAGCTGTGTTAACCTCGGTATTAACTTCAAAGCTGAGAAGTTTGTTTTTTTTCCAAGTATATGTACATTTATATTCACTTTTATACAAATGTACACATTTATAACTGGTCACAGAAAGGGAAAGCGGTTTTTTTTTTGAAACAATTAGCACGCTGTAGACTTTAGGAGAAGAGAAAAAGGATTGATCAAGGGAAACATTTTAACTTCCTCGAATTGCCTTTTTTTTTAGGTTAAATCGCAGCTAGCTGCAGTTCAGAGAAACACGATAGCATGAAAAACCTGTGGGCCACTAGAGGTCACTGTTTGGTAATCAACTTCTAATGAACCAGAACTGTCAGGAAGGCCAATAAATTACACTGTGGATTTTTCTAATTATGAATTCCTATTTAATCATTCAATGACAAGTTAACTGTGGCGGTGGTTCTATGTACTTTGCATACACAGTTATGTTAATGTACTATTATATTTCTTAGGATGGAGGTCCTCCATCATTAGAGCAGTTCATTACCAAAGACTCTCTTATCTAATCATAATTACTGATTATGAGGAATAATTAACTTTGTTACCCTCCTGATTCTTTTCACAGGCAAAATGCAGTCTTTTTCTTTTCTTTTCCTTATGGAAGACCAGGGCATGCGTTGACTTTAGATACCGTTACATTAAAGAAAAAAGGTTAATTTTATTTTGTGCATAATTGCTTAAGTTGTAGTTCTGGAATAGTTACAGTTAGTTGGGAAAAAGGAAGTACAAGAATAATTTTGTAGTGGATTTCTTTAAGCTGTCACTCGGTACCATTAAATGTGAAAATACTTTGTTTCATTTAAGTGCAGCATTTAGAGCATGTAAAGATTTGCAAATTTAAACCATATGATTGCGTATTTGTCCTTCCGGAAACAATAAAAGTAGCAAGAAAAAGATTATCTATTTTAAAGATATTTCCACATTAAACTTGGAATTAGCGTGATGTAAAGAAGCATGATTTGAAATTGCATGTTTTGAACTCTTTGGGTACCAGGCATCGAATACATTTGAGAACACTGAATAGTACGTTACGTTTTGGGCTGGAGGGCAATGCTAAATCCAGTCCTACGGAAGAGATATATTTTTTATTTTGCAAAGGAGTAATAATAGCATGATGTGCGGAGGGTTCCTAAACAGGAAATAGATATGAGAACGGCCGTATAATGAAGGATGCCTTAAATGGAAGGTCTGGATCCTTCCAAATTGGTCTGCTTTTCTTGCAGTCCTTGTCAGCTTGCATATTCTACTTTGCTTTTTTAGCGCTGAATAAAAGCTTCTAGAATTAACCATGAACGTGCTGATATTAGGCAGCAGGAAATGTTTAGCTATTTTATAGATATAAAGTTAGGCTTGCTTAAAAATAAGCATATATTTTAAGAAGAAAATGAAAGACAGAATATATGGACTCTTATACTGTATCTTGCGGCAAGATTCAACGACAAAGTGGTTGCAGAAAGGAGAGCCACATCTAAAGCAATGCACTGTGACAGTCATTCACCTGAATGAAAAAATTCTTGGTCCTCATACCGCTCAAGGTACAAAGTTCAAAAGTTTGTTCAAAAATGTTCTTTTCAGTCTTCAGTCCTATTATTTTCTTAAGCATTTCTTTCCCATTTCAGTCGGTGAAACTGTGTCAGTTGTCCTGTCACAGGCTGTACCCTGAATAGGCAAAATTAAAACGCACAGCCGGGCAAGTCTCCAGCAGAAAGTACTGGATTCTTTTTAAATAACTTGTCGGACACTTCCTTCTGACTTTATGTTGTTGCCTATTTCAGTTTAGAGTTTCATTATGTTGCTGCTGTTATACAGTGGATGCATTTTAAATGTTGTAAATGTAAACGTGCTCCTACTGCTCGGTTGCTACATCCTCAACTACGAGATAAACCAGAAATGCTTAGGGATCAGTATGTTACGCTGTTCCACAACCATTTGAGTGCTTTTAGTTTTATTTTTTTTCGGTGTTTACAATGCTTTTATTTTATAATGTCACAGGAAAGGACCAATGCGACAGAAATTTATCCGTATGATTTTAGGCTTCTGCAGCTGACTTTCTCCAAAGGGAATCTTTAATTGAGCAGAGCACTTGAACCCGTACCTGTTGAGCAATGCAGTTTCAATGCCTACCTGTATGTGCTTGGATTTTTTATTTTTTTTTAGCAATGTGCTTAATGCTTTCTTTATTCAGAAAAAAAAAAAAATGCTGCCATTCTTTGTTGCTTTTTGGGAGTCTCTCTGAGGGTGACATGGGAAAGAAAAGCATAAAGGATTAAATCATTTAAATATTTTGGCTTATGTAAAAGGGGATTTATATCTTGTTATAGTTGCACTGATACGGGAGAAATATGTAAAAAAAATAATATTAAAATGTCCTGGTTTATTTTTCCTTCTTAAGGTTTTTGTTTTTCTGTTACAATACAGGGTTTTAGCTATTCCACAATGAAGTAACATACCTGCATTTTGCTGTGGGCTTACGTTAGAAAGCATGAACATTTCATACCTTCTAGGTACAGGCATTCGAGTCCAACTAGAAAAATCTGCAAATGCGGTGGCGTATGGCTAACTGCTTTTTGTAATTTGCAAGGCTCAGCAAGTTTGGCCAAACATCCGATTTTGTTGGTCACAAAATTGCACAGCAATTGCGTGTTGCTCAGTCAAGGTAGATGAGATCCAAAGCTGCTATGCCAAGGTGGGCTTGGGGTTCTAGTCGTGGCTTTTGCTGCCCCTCACAAGCGTTACGATTCTGGGGTGGCTTTATTATTGCTGTTGTTCATTTTGATATTGTCTGTTGATTTGAGTTAGAGCAGATAAAATTGCTCTTCTGGGATTTTACGTTTTCTAAAGAGAACATTACAATGCTCATCGCTTTGAGATTTTTCTCATGCAGTCCCCTAACAGTCTGTTTTCTGGTTGCTGATCTTCTGTGTAGCAAGGAGTTGTGGTGTCCTCAGTGTATGTTTAATACTTGGCTCCGTCACCTTTCTAATGCTAGAAAATGTTTTTGCTTTTGCAATATGTGGCTGAGAAATTGTTTTGGTTTTAGGACTTGGTGCATAATCCAGCCAACATGGGAGTTGTGCTAGAGCCTGCCTGCTCAATTTTCGTTGCATGGAAGGATAACATTGGCCCACGTAGTTGAGAAACTGTGCATGTTCGTGTTTCATTTTCAGACTTACACTAAAACACTGGAGTTTCAAACAGTAGTGCTGGCCAAGAAGATCAGGGGTTATTTTCTTTGTTTCTTTCACATTTGATATTTCTCTCGTATTTATGCTGCGCTCCCTCGGAACTGAGCTAAGGTTAAGCAGATAGCTTAGTGGCACGTGCTTTGTATTTGGGCTGTCCTGAAGCATGCTTTGGAACCGTGCTTTATTGGATGCCTGGAATATACTGCTTCAGTCGTGCACCGACCTCCCAGCCTTCCTGCTAATGTTTGGATAAAAACTGAAATACTTCTTTTCAGTTCTGCTGCAGTTAGTTGCTCCATGCAGTTAGCTTTGCTGCCCAAGACAGTGGATACCTGTGGTTGTTGTTAAGTTTTATTATTTCTATATCAGCCTGCAGACCCAAATGAGATTTATACTGTATATATAAATGTTAGGGATGGATAAAGGTGTAGCTAAATCTGGTACTCCAGCAAGAACACCTAAGGGCTTTTTCTGTTGTTTGGGGCTTTTTATGGTGGAGTATGGTTTAAAGAGAGGGAATAGGAGAGATGACTGGCATGGAAAATGTATTTGATACAGTATTTGAGGTATTACAAATAAGCAACGTATTTAATAAATCATATTTTATCTCCTTTCTTATTGCAAGGCTGTTAACCTTTTTCCTTGGTAACTTTCCTGGTACTCTGATATTTCACTTTGCCATTACAGTGACCGGAACTAAACGCAGCGCTGCTGACAGAGCGATCTCTTAAGGCCTTTCTTTCTCTTCGTACTTCTGTTGAAAAAGTTAAAATGCCTTCTGTGTGCATTTGCCTTTGGCAACTTATTTTCTTTGGCTAATCATTTTGGAGGAGTCAGTTGCTACTCAATACCATCTCAAATTTTTCTGGTGCGTTTGCTTTATATTAAACCGTTTTAACAATAGCTTCCACTCCGTTTTTGCATGATTTATTGAGAGGACATATTGTTTTCTGCATTTTGGCATCCTTCTACAGTACATCTAAATCAGACTGAAGATTTTTATTCTGGTGTCTATGGCCAAGTTCAAGTACTAATCCCTATAGAATTGCACTCTTCTTCCCTTAAAAGCATAGAGCTTCTCGTTACCATTTTGCCTTTTTTGTTTAATCACTTCTCTACCCTTCCTTCTTTGCTACTTTCCTGATCATGCTTAAATAATTTTGAGTGTGTGCCCAAAAAGGGATATCCTGTGCTACTGTAACTCAAGGGTACCTATTGTTTACATACATGTATCCTCTTGATTCGGGTAAATCCCTACATATGTTCTCCTTGAGGCCCCTGAGGATCCTTGCATGTACAGCAGCACATCTCACATTGCCACGTGGGACCAGAGAGTTTGGTGCTGGCTTTTGTCTTCATGCAGCAGCTAGCAAAATACACTCGACCACAACAGCAACAGAGGTGCTAAAGAAAGGGGGTTAAAGCATTCTCTGTCCACACCTTCCGCTTTTGTATTATTGTAGGAGGAAAAATCTGTTTAATTACTGCCTGTCACGCTGGGCTCTCCAGAACAGGTAGCATATTGCACACCTCTCTTGCATCTTTCTTTCAGGCTACTCCACTGTTATGAAAATAGCTGCATGGAGCATTAATGCTGATGCACACAGTCAGATCCACTCCTCGGTCTTGCCTGTGCTTGTGGGAGGCGGGGGTGGAGGAGGAGGAGGGAATTATTATTCTGCTGCTGACACAGGGAGAATGAGAGTGGCTTGATGCAACAGAAGATTATGTTCCCTGAGGATAAACAAACAGAAGGAGATAAATTAGGAGAGAGGATAATCCTGTTAATATGTGCATTCCTTAATTCTGATTCAGTTTTTCAAAACGTACGGTTTCACAGAGGTTAGAGATTTAATTAGTACCTGTAAACCATTTCTTTAAGTTTACCTTATAGATTGTGGGGTAATGCTTTGAGTTGGCATTTGAGATGCACAAATTTGCCCATAAACAGGAATTGTAGGTCGAGATATGAATGTCTCATGAGGGAAAAATAATAATGTGCACATCACCATTCCTTCCTCAGTCAAAAAAACAAACAAAAAACTTTTGTTCCCCAGACTTTTCCACAATCCTGTTTGTTCGGAAGTCAGAGCAGCTTACCCTCTGCAGTCTTCTGTTGCTTTTTCAGCAGAAGCTGGGCCATTGTGATATTTATCTGAATTCAAACAAGGCTAATTAAAAGAGCTGCTGACAGTTGTTGTGATCTGACTTTGACTGGAGCTTGATGGTCATTATGGGTAAATAATGAACCAGGTCTGCAAATGTAGCAGCTGCCAACTTGGGATAGAAGAACAGCTATTGCGTCCAATTTAAGGATCTATCGACCGCTTCCCTTCTCCCTGCAGATCTTCTTCCTAGCAGAAAACTAATGTTTTCTACTGCTTTGTTTTGTGGTTTCAGCTATTTCTGATATAGTCTATAATTTCCTCTTAAATATTTAACTTAGTCCATTATTAGCTTTCAGAGTTAACAACTTTTCCATTGGGCTTTCTTTGCATTTTTATTTTGTTTTGTGGATTTTTTTTTCAGTTTGCTTTTTCTGTACGACGTAACTGCTTAAATAATTATGATAATGTGTATTTAATTTGCCTGTTGCTGCAGAATAAAAATCAACTAGTTTTTTTTCTTTGCACAGCCATAATTTTGCACGTTTTATAATTGGTTTATGCTGTAAGAGAGATGCTTCTACTTCCTTAAGCGTGCTTTTTTCCTAGAGTAATATTGCGTACTCGTTGTATAAATCTTCAAAGCACTGACCTGAACCTCCATTTCCATTTTTGTTCAAACATCGGTAGTTTATGAGGTATGGTGATGCGAGGCTCGATTTATCAGAAGAGAGAAATAGCAATGACTTTCATTAAGGCGTACTTCCAAGTACGTTGTCACTTCATCATGAGCTTTGCCTTGTCCCATTAGCAAGCAGGAACGGGTGCACTAAAGGGAAAATGGCAAATTTTAATAATAAATTAAATTAACTCTCTTCTAGAACGTCTGCCATTATAAATGCAGCATAGACATTTAAAAGTCAGCGCAGAATTTGATACCCACTAGAACTTAGCCCATCTACCCGGCATTTGCTCAGCTGCCATTAAAAGGCAGCGTGCATTATGTAAAATGTGCGAACGTGCTTGTGCACGGCGCATAATGCGGCGGAGCTCGGGATCTTGCTGGGAAGAAATGATCCCAAGCGTGCCCCTAAAAGACAAGTCTTGCTTTGAGATATAATGATGAAAAATTGCCCGTTTATTTGTGTCTTTGTGTTTCAGCAAAAACCAAACTTGGAATTGTCTGCGGCGCTGTTGGAAGGGGCTCGTGCACGTACGGCGTGCGGCCGTGAGCGTGGGCAAGGCCAGCGCTCCGTTAACAAGGGGTTACGTTGTGCTGGTTTATGTTAAACCAGATCACCCCTAACATGTGCAGAGCCATTCATCTGTGTCACCAAAACCCAAGAGGACATCTGACATGGACTTTGAAACAGAAACAGTGATCACTTACAAATCAAACATGGCACGCTCTAAACCGATTGTGCACGGCAATCTTTTCGAGAAAGGACAACTAATTGAACATGATAAAGTGTAAAGTTAATTAACACCCTTAAATTTGTTGATTACTTTCACGGGATTATATTGTTCGTTGAGTAGCAGCTTTCTGTCCCAGCTGTCGCCTTTTTAGCGAATGTCGCTGGTAAACAATAGAGACACCATAACAAGTCGTAAATGGTCCCTGTGACAGCAGCCCCTTGTGAGGCTGCATCTGTAGAAAATGATTAGAACAATTGCATTTTAAAGACGGCTCACATCGCAGCCCAGTCCCATCGGCCCTCTTCTTTATCTGCGTTGATGGCAGACTGGTTAAAACATTTAAGTTCTTTTGAGCAAATTAAGTGATTTACTGTGTTTTGGTTATACAGCAGTAGAATAGCTTCATAGCTCTACCTTTGATGCTGGTTTTTATAATAGGGAGAAACCTAATCCCTTTGAGTGGTGGTTTTTTGTTGTTGTTTTGTTTTTAAAAATTTTTCTGAGACTGGTCTGTTTACTCGTTCCCTAGAAATAGATTGAGGATGTCAGACCTTGTCTGTGAACCAACTAGAAGAAAATGATACCCTATTTATATTTTATTTAAATAACTATCTTCCTCATGGCTATTTTAAATTTGTGGTATCATTTTAAATATCCTGCTTTTATTTCTAGTAGGGATTTGTAGATGATATTGCCTATACGTGCCTTTTAATTGGTTTTGGATTTATATACGTAGCAAAACAATAGTAACCTTTTCAGCTAATCTTTCCTTGTGTATCTTGGTTTAACTTTTTGTGAGTTGCAAAAGACACAGTATTTCATGTGAGCTGGCAGGTACTTAGAAGGAATTGCTTAGAGCTTATAATCATGCACACACACACACCAGCTACGCAAATGCAGGCTCTCAAGTTCATCCTATCTGAAGTAGAGCAAACATGAACAAGAAACTGCTTGTTTGAAGATATTACAGTCACTTAAGTTGCATTAATGCAAAAATATTGGAATACAGCACCAGTGTTTCCTTGCACTTCCCAAAACACAACAGGCAAAGCTTCAGCTCTAACGTGTGAAGGTACAACACTGTAAAATAAGAGAGGATTAAAACTCTAACACTATTTTTCTCGTTTATTTTTACATCCTTTTTAGATCATAAACTAGTTGCTGAAATTCTGCCTTGCTCAATAGACGAGGTGTTGAATAGATCAATGACGAAATGGATGTTTGCTGTCTAAGCTTTTTGATGTCGTAGCCCTCATCTTTACCCTGTCCTTTGGAGTCACATTTACTTTTAGTTTTTTATTCTCAACTTTGTCAAAAACAAAAAAAAAATGTTATGTGCAGGTGCAACACAACAGTGATTTAAATATTTTTGTCGTAGGGTGTTCTGTGTTTTCAGCAGTGTAACTAATGGTGCTCCAATGAGTAGCCTTAGAGTATCACTTCTTTTTTAACTGATCTCCACCCCGCTGTTCTTATGGAAATATAATAGAACTTAATACAACTGAACCTGGAAGCAGATAATTTTATGTAACATCTTTATATTAACTTTTTTTTTTTTTTCCCTAGCAATTTGTATTCTTAGTAATAAACTGCATTTAACCAAAGTGCTTTTACTGTTGCAGCTCTAGAGGTAAGACCTTAGTTTTTGGAGCTGGAAACATCAGTTGCAAACTAGAAGATTTTTTCCAAGGTGTTAAATGTTGTTGGAGTGGAAATAAGTAAGGAAAAACAGATATAGAAGGGAAGGGTGGCTACTGAACTAGGCTGCCTGGCTGGGGACCTGAAACTTGAGGTCATCCAAATCCAGACTATCCCAGTACAGCCACAACCAGTTGCTGCTGTCATATGAGAGCTCCATTCACATTTTTGTCTAAAGGTTTGGACATGGAACTACTCCACCTCAGGTCCATTGAGCAAACCAATGGCAATCAAAGTGAGAATCCCTTCCTTGCCCCATGGGTAACTTGGTCAGAAGTGACGAGTGTTTTAAAGAGCGGATGGGTTGAGGGGATCATCCTGGAGAAGCCAAGCATAGGACTGCCCCCATGGGCTCCAGCAGTCTTGCTTTGCAGAGGAGAAGATCTTAAATGCGCTGCTCACAACCCCAGTTTCTCCACAACTCTTCCCTGATGACGGGAAACCTTCTGTATTTTAGAAAGACCAAATAGATTCTGAAGGCTTTATGGACTTCTGACCCTAATCAGCAGTGGTGTATACATAGCACTATTTTAGGTAGTGAGCAATCTTTCAAAAGTCAAAAGATGAAAAATAATCATTAGCTTTATGATTTCATTGAGCTGCTTTGCTTTCTCCTTTGCTCTCTTTAATGTTAGAAGCTGTAATACTTTATTTGCCTGTGTTGTTGGTGTAGAATCTGTGATTTTTGAAATAAAGCTTTGCATTCTTTTCTAATGACTTTTGATTTCTATTTTTAGCTGAAGTTACAGTTCTTGTACGACTAGACTCCCTGCCAAAACTTTCTGAAATTGCCAGTGTTATAGATTTGCAGTGTTGCTTGTTTAATTTTGATAAAATAGCTGATAGTTGGCAAGGACCCTGGATGATAAAATCTAGCACAAAGTAAACAGGTTTTTGTTTTTAAAAACAGAATTTTCCAAGCCTTCTGCATTATATAACAAATTGCTCTTTTTTTCTAGTTAGCTAATTTATTTTTTCTACTTGAAATGTAAGCGTTTGAACAAGTGAGAGAGTGCAGCTGTCAGAAGATTAACCAGCTGAAAACTATTGTCAGCATTAATTTTGCTCTAATAAATGACTCTCTGAAGCTATTTAGCAGTCTGTAATCTAGATACAAGGCTATTGACCTATGATGGATAGTACTGGATTTTGTTTGTAAGCTTTGACTTAAATTGTCTACTTAATTTGCTGCAGGTCAGATCACAGGATTAGTGGTAAAGGCCATTATGTGGTTTGAATAAAAATAGCTGGAGGAACGGAATGAAAATCATTGTGTTTATTAACGTAGCAATCTTTGCGGTCATGTATGTAGTAAATTGGTAGCCAACAAGATGACAATGACGTGTTTGTGTTAGCTCTACGTCTAGGGTTTGCTCTTCCTTCAGTTCCTGGGTTTTGCCACGTGAGTTGGCTGGAGAGGAGTTGTTCAAGTGAGATTAGGATTGGCTGCAGATAGAGTGTTTCTTAACCAGAGCAGAAAGGTCTCTACCGTTGTAGATATATCAGTACAAGCATTGTTTTAGGAGCAGCAGTGAGTCTTGGGTATGTATGGACTGATTTGGTTAAAGCTTGTGTCTGCCTGAGTTCTTCTGTACATTCCAGCTCTGGGCTCCCCAGTACAGGAAAATGAAGGGACACTAAGTTGATGAAGGGACTGGAGCATCTTCCACGTGAGCAGTGGCTGAGAGAACTGAGACTGTTCAGCAGTGAGAGAAGGCTCAGGGGGATCTCATCCACATGTAGAAGTATCTGATGGGAGAGAGGGCGTTTTCTGAGTGGTACCCAGTGACAGGACAGGAGGTGATGGGTGCAAATGAAAACTTGTGAAATCCCATTTTAGGAATGTGTTTTCATTCGTTACTACACAACGCCTAGCTCAGTGATAGTAGATAATTGCTGAAAAAGAAGCGTGAATCATAGCTGGAGACCAGGTTGTCTGACTGTAGAAGCAGAATTGTCCATCCTATACAGAAAAACAAACCATTTCACCTGGGTATCATTTGAAGGACTACTAGTTGAGCATGTTTTATTTGAAAATGGGCCATGCATCTGATGCATAACGCAGAGAATGTATATTGTCTACACTTCTTGCTGAAGTGAAAAATAGTGAGGAAGCTCTTGTGTTAGTTTTGGAGTATGTTCTTCCTGACCCATGGTAAAGAAAGGATAGACTTTGTAGAATAAAACTGGGAATATTATACTCATATGTGTGCTGTTGTCAATCATCTTTACATTGGTTTTGCATAGCTCTTTATGTAGCCATATATGTGTTAAGTTTATGCATAGAAAACTAAATGTTTCTGAAATTAAGTAGAACTTTGCTTTAGATTAAAGACATAATAAACTGCAAGTATTCAGAAGGCAAACACTTTGTTTTACATGTCTGTGGCTTTTAGATGTTCAGTTATGTAAAAATAGCAAGCACTGATAAAACTTAGCCTGGGGTTTGGAAAGGCTGATAAAAGTGGAGTTAACTTTGCGCAATTGTTTGTGAATAGTCATATTCACATATTCAGAGTAGTTTGACAAAACAGAAATGTTATTTAATTATTCAGATACAATTAATTTTATGGAGTGCAAAGTTGCAGAAAGGGTTGATTGTTTCTTCATATGAAATTATAGAGTCACTTTGCCAGTTTTCTGTAATTCTTGTGAATTGTTTATCTGCCAGTATTCCTGAAAATACAGCCTTTCATAAGGTGGCTTTATCTTCATCAAATGCTTGAGAATTAAGATCCCTGATCCTGTGTTTAAGATATAGGCTTACTTTTACATCATCTGAGGGATTCATCGTAAGGGAAGTATTAAACGCATAAATTTTGCATCATTAGACCCTTACTGATAAGATGAAGTTGTTAAGATCTTTTTGAAACAAAACAAAATACTGGTATTAAATCCAATGTTGTCTTGATTCAGGTGTTGGAGCTGCTCGAGCTGGAAACCTTACTTTCATGGTTGGTGGAGTGGAACAGGAATTTGATGCTGCCAAAGAGTTGCTAACATGCATGGGTTCTAATGTGGTGTATTGTGGAGAGGTTGGAACTGGACAGGTAATGCTTGCTGAGGGCTTGATAGTTATCTCAGTCTTTTATTTTTGGTGCTTTATTTTTCTTGAGTGATATCCACTTTTTTATTCCAGAACTAAATGCATTGTATTATATCTTCTCACTTGTTTCCTTATTCTTCAACCACATGTTTATAAAATAATCTCTTGGCAGAGTTCTCCAGTATGTTGTGTAGCTTAGTGCCAAAACATCTGACTCGTTTTTTTTCACGTTGACTTGTTAAATTATACTTCTTAGAGAACACGGATTTTAACTTTGTTTCTTCTAAATTTAGATTTACTGAATGTTACCTATGCATAAACTTAACACGTTTGCATTAGAAAATGTAAAAACTTATTGACTGTTTAACTTTTTTTCAGGCTGCAAAGATCTGCAACAACATGCTTTTGGCCATCAGTATGATTGGAACTGCTGAGGCTATGAATCTTGGAATCAGGTTTGTTTGATTCTTGTATTAGATTAAAGGGATTTTTTCTGTGTTCATAATCTTGTGTTTTACAGCTGACTGTTGCTGAGACAATGTTAATTGGACAGCATAGATACACTTTGCCCAGAAATTCTTTCATAAAAGTCATTAACGTGCTAAAGATATTATTTAACTAAGGTAGGGCTCTTCGGAACAGAAATATTATCTTGTATTGACTGTATAGATCATTACATTCTGCACCTGAAGATAAGAATTTGTTTATTCTGTTATAGCACACTGTACAATAATGTTTGTCTTACATTATATATATATAAGCAAAGGTAATACAGAGGTAAGTAACTATTGGATTCTAAGCTCATGTACAGTGTATTCTGAGTGTGATATTCTTGTTAGTTTGTCTACCTTTGGAAAATTGTTCCAAAATAAAGTCAAATTTCCAATATAGTGCATGTATCAAATTAAAGCATACAAAAGAACATAACCTTTATGTCAGACTTTGTCACGGTTGTTTAACTCAGTTGCCAAAACTACTATTTTGTTGAGAAACTGGAGTATGCTCCGCTGTGTTCTTTTCAATGCTTAAAACACCATTTCTTTTCTAACAGGCGGCACATTTGACTTGCTGCTTGTACAGTAGTATATTAATAAATAAATAAATAAAAATTGTCCTCTCCAATTGTAGCTTATTTATTTTGCACTGGTGTTCAAGATTTGTCAAATACAGGGCATGCAAGAACCACTTCACTATCACAGTATTTGAATCTTCATAAATTCTTTTAGCCAGATCTAAATCATTTGTAAGTTCATATGCAGTCTTATGTTTGAAGAGATTATCTTGCAATTGTGTATCTTTCAAGTGTTCTTCATGAATTATTCATCTGCATAGTTGCATCCTTACAATTGGCCTGCTAAAACTACAGATATTGTAGATACTTATCAACTGAGCTTTACACTGTGTTCACGTGGATTTGATACACTATAAAAACAGCAAGAGGGCATCAAATGCTTAAATAAATAAAAAAAAAGAACGCCTACATGTGCACACATACACGAGGCAGTGTAATGGATTCACATTTCCTCTTAATTACCATATCAAGATGCAGTTGTTTTATTGAATTGCCCTTGTCTCAGATGTTAGACTATCTTGACCTATTAAGTTGTCATGTTGTAATTGAGATAAAAGAGGAATTTGCTTTGCATCAGTGCTAATTGGTTTATCAATATCCTGTACCATTTACATTTTAAAATTGAGAGTCTGCAAGATACTGAAGCACATCTGTATCAACCCATAATAAAAACAGTAGCATTGTATACAAATATTGCAAACCAGTATGGTGTAAAGCTTTCATCAGGTTCTGTTTTAAGTCATGCTTCATTTAATAAAGCACATGCAACTGATTTTTCATTATTTTTTTGTCTACGTTTGTAGGAATTATACTTTAAAATAAAATCAAGAGGTTTGAAACAGATATTCTGGGCATGTAATCCCTGTGCAGAATGACTTGATGCCTGAAGCTACTGTAGCTTCAAGGTGTTTTTTTGGATTTTCATTTTTCATTTTATCATTTTCCATTGAAAATTTTGGTTGAATTTGTATTCAGTATTTCTGACCAAAAATCCAATGTGGAGGTGACAAGATACTAACTTTCCTACCTTACCATCATGGTAATCAAGAAGGAACTGTACTTATTGTAGAAGAAACCTGCTGATTGTAACCTGAATAATATGAAGAACAGAATCTCAGTTAGTCCAAAACTGTATGAGGTTTAAGATATAGGCAATAATTTAAAGCCTTATGAAGCAATTTGGAACCCTTGCATTAATTTTAATGTGCTGTGAATTAAATCCTGGAGATGACTTCCTCATGTAGGTAGAAAAAGTGCTTTCCACTTCTGGTATTTACAAATTTCTAACATGCAGGTTACAGTTGTAATTGTTAAGGGTTTTTTTTTCCCTTTTAAATAAATTAATTAGTTTTTTTTTCCAAGTCTAAAACTGAAAGGATGGTTTGACTACATAGTCTGGAGAGAGTTAGAAGCAGGGCTTGGTTTATTAGGTTGATGCTTATCTAATAAAGAAAGTCCAATTCTAACCTAAAGGACTCTGCGAACTTTAAAACCTCATAATAGAAATACTGGAGCTTATACACGTTCTTAACTTTTAGACAGAATATAAAATACCTTCATGTCGTGCATTATATTTATCTGCTGTATCATTTAAATCTTGAATTTGAGGGACTTTGGATAATTAATTATTCAAAATATTGCTGACTGAACTAGATGTAGCTAGAAAGTCATAGCATAGGGCCTTTCAGAAATCAATATATATTCTGTGCTTAAGTCTTCAGAACAGTGTGGCATTAATTTTGTTAATAAACCACTTCTCTATTGTTTTCATTAACCACTCAGCTTAAATTTTCATTGTATTCATTTCAGTTGTTTAAATTACATTTGCTGTTGTTTTTGAAATTGTAGATTTTTTCTGAACTTCAGCAAACTGAATGTTGTGAGAAGGAAGGAAAACTGGCAGTAGTGAACAAAAATTCTGCATTAAACTATCAGAAAAATGGGCAATATTACCATGTAGTTAGTTCTTTTATATTCTACTTGCTTTTCTACTTTATTTTATCATCATCTTCATTTACCAATTTACTAATGAAGATGTCCATTTTTACTGGAAGTGCTTTAGTTTAGATTTCGTAACTAATTAAAAAAAAAAAAATTACAGCCTGAGTTTTGACCATTGAAATGGTTTTGTTTTATTTTCCCATTATTTTCCTGATGCTTTATGAATGTTGCCATTAAAAGTTATTGACGGTGTGGCAAACATTCTGGAAATGAATTTACATTTTCATTTGTATGTTCTTCTTTCTAGCATCCTAATGCAACTGAACAGAACAAAAAATTTCCTGAGTAGATGTTACTTCTATTAGTTCTATGGATAATGTATATATTGCAAAATGCTGTAGTGAATTACTGTGTCAAGCCAATATATAGAATATATGTGAACTTCACAAATAAGAAATAAAAACATTAATTGATACTGTCCACAGACAGAGACTATTTTTTCTTTTTCTTTTTGCTGATCATCTCCATGTCAGTAACTTACCAAGCTCTCAGTTCTAGTGTAACAGTGTCTACTACTAGCAAAATAAAGCTTGGAAATGAGTTATTGCTGATACCTAGTTTATATTTGGGTCAGATGGAAGTTGCTGCCTGTCAGGCAGCTTGCAGTCCCTTTAGAGATGCAGAGAAGGGCTGTATGTGCTGACACAAGACAGTAGAAGATTGTTGAATATGGTTGGCATATAAAGGACCAGGACAGCAGTAAGTGGTTTTGGCGGTACCCTTGCTGCAAAATCACTTCTTGGTGTCTAACAGCAGGGAAGGTCTTCTCTAGTAGAAGGCACTATGGTGGCACTCAGATTTGTGTCAAAAGCTGCCGAGTGCTCTTTCCTAAGTAATTTTACTGCACGTTAATTTTGTGCCTGCTTGCTTTTTTAGATCTATAAAGTAGAAAGATTTCACCTTCTGATGCCAAGTCTAAACATAGTTTCAGTCTCTAGATCTGGTTTCTGTGAATATCCCTGAGCTCCTATCTTCCCTGATGGAAGAAAGGAGCAGAAAAGGGAGTCGACAGCATAGAGACGAGTCTGTGCTGCAGCCTGAGGGCTATCCCTGAGCGCATCTCTACTGCAAATTTTAGAAAGAATGTCTTGAAACAGAATTCCTCCAAGAACACTGTGGCTCTGCTCTATTCAGCATGGGGCTACAGCCAAGTTTTGTGAAGGTTTCTAATGACACTTGAAAGCACATACCTTGTTTAGCAAAATAATTTTTAGCTGTGGTAGAAGGAAGGGTCATTTAATATTTGTTATTAATATTAATATTTGCTAAAGGGTGCTTTAATATTTGCATCTTCATGTGGTATTTATCAGAAGCACCTCAAGATGGGAAACTCAAGAGCTCAGCTACTTCAGTTGTTACACCCTTAAATGTGACCAGGAGGTATTTTTTTTTCTTTTTTTTTCTTTTTTCAGAATGCTATTAGAATTTTTATCCCTGTTCCAGACTGAGCTCTTGGAGGAGGAGTGTGTGAAAAATTCAGTACATTATTTTATCAAAGCTCAGCAAAACTTGAGTTTTGAGCAGTGGTTCAGAGGGATCCTATTTTCACCTTTTGTGTGTGTGTGTGCCCACTGCTTCGTTTCTGCTGTTCAGTTCATTATGAATGTTATCAAGGAAGGTATATTTGAGGCAAGGAATTGTTTTTGTGCTCTATTACAAGTACAGTTAATACATGGACTTCTGCTTATAAGGGAGAAGAACATTTTGGTAATTGTAAATTCACATGCGCATGCACAAGCTCTTGCCACGTCCAATGGCAAGTTGTTATGGGGACTGGCAGACTGTCATCATTTTGATAGCTTGAGCAGTATATCTCCTGAACAGCAATGGAGCTCTTATGCAGAGAGTATCATATGTTCCCAGCCAATTTACAGGGAAACAGCAATAACATTTTATCATGGTTGAGAGCCCAGTAGCTGCTTCCTATTAAACTTGCCCTTTCAGATACCTGTCTTGGATTAATTTGTTGATTTCAAATGGAAACTCAGTCTTCTCCACTGAAGCATGACTTTCTAGGATAGACTCTCACTGAATGACAATTACTGTATATTCTAGCTGGTTTCAGACCATTACAAGCCTTGGGCACAGTGGAAGACAGAGGACTTCTTCAGTAACTGATTTTAATATATGTCTAATTTTAACTGTCAGTTATATATGCACCAGTGGATGAATCCTCAGAAAGATGAAATGCAAAGCGCTTCTAACTTGCTCTTATTAATGATACACTTGCTGCAAAGGAGGGAAAAAAATAGGTTCAGGTCTCCTGAAGAGAATCTGTGTGGTGTTTTAAGAGCAACGAAGTTTGAAGGAGCAGGGATTTAAACTGACAGTATCTTTTTCTTTTGCTAGAGCAAAAATATGCCAGATCCAGTGCAGACAATATTTTACGTATTTGTTTAACATATATAGATATATATCTTTTTAGGTGTATTTTTACAGAGGTAGCTGGAATACTGTGAGGTGAGCATTCTTCGGGAGGGCTATATATGCATCTTGAAATAATAAGCTCTCTGTCTTGCAGTATACTTGCAGCTGTAATTACAGGCCTCTGCATGCAGCTAGATTGCTAAAAATACTCATCTGGGTGTAACAACAATAAGGAGACAAACAAGCCAAGAGATTTGTTTAGACCAAAAAATCAACCTCTTTGTACTTGAAAGCTCAGGCGTTGTCTTTTCCTGATGTGTTTGGGGTTGTTTTTGTTTTGTTTTTGCTTTGTTTGTTGTTTTTTTTTGGGGGGGGGGGGGGGGCGTTGACAACATTTAGAGCATTTATTCCAAGAGGTTCCTGATGAAGATTTTGATGCATTTTGCAAGACATAAGTAAAACTAAAATACTGTGAAGACATATTGGTGCTGGAAAATGTGTTGTTTTGTTTTTAAAAATATAAATGGCAATTGAAAGCATTCATTTGAGTCAGAGGGTTCAAAAATGAAGGAAGAGAATAAACTGTGATCCCATTCAGGCCAGCCGGGGACTTCCCATTGAATTGCAGGGGCTGGTGCAGCAAGTCATAAACAAGACTGTACAGCAGTAATGCTAAACAGGTAACTTTGCAGTACAAAAAGTGATCTTGCTTTGGCAACTATTTGACACAGATTTTTCAAACCCTAAATGCCTATCAGAGTAAATAGACATAAAATTTAGCAACTATTCCATTGGTAATGAGCTTTAATCACCTAGAAATTAACCTTGAGCATTACAGAGCCTGGAAGCCGTGTTAAGATCCCCGTGGCTCTGGAGATCTGCAAAAATTCTGTGGTAAAAGTTAACATAAAGAGTCTAGACTTCTATATAGGTTAAAAGCTCCACTGGAACTGTGTGGAAAAGGTGTTTATTGTTAACTTGCTTGCTTATGGTGAAGTAGGTTGTGATATATCCATTTTAAAATGTCCTTTTCTCTTCTTTGATTGTTACTGAAGATAGTTACTTTTATTTATTGATTTATTTTTGTATGACTGTAGCTGAACATTTGTACAGGGCCAGATAGACTGCTGCTGGTCATTTTTGGTATACATCTTGGTATAAATACAATTGGTGCAAAATGCAATTGTAGGTATTATTGTTGGTAAATGCTTTGTTCGTACAAATCATTTTGATGTAAAATTATATTTGCAGCTTGGTATCAGCAGAAATACAAATTCCAAAGCATAAACACAAATCCCAACCCCACCCACCCCCCAAAAATACAAATACCAAAGATGGTTAATTGTTTGTAATGTGGAAATACCTTCAGGGTCCACACTGAGCAGCAGTTTATGCCATCAGCTCTGTGATAGAACAAATGGTGTTTCTACTTGGACAAGCTTTGTTTCATCAGGATCAGTAACCTTATCAACAGTTGACCCAGAACTATAATGTATATTTGTGGATAGATAACATATGTCTGTGCCTCAGAAGCAAGCGTATATAATGAAGATTTAGTAATAACAAAGCAAAGAGCATACGGATGTGTACAGTAGTAATATTTTTTTCAGAAATGTTAGTAGGTTTGGTATCTTTTTTTCTTTTTAGATTAGGATCATTGATGTCATCTTGCATGAAAATACATTAGTGTGCATGTATAAACATATTGTAAAAATATTTTCACACTGCCTCACTGGCTTGTGAATTCTTTGCTTTGTTCAGCTTTAGAGAATATAATTTTGATACAAAGAACAGATAGATGACCTAGTAGCTAGCAGCACAGGGAATGCCTTATTGTAATTGAAATACAGGTTAACTGCACTTCTGAGAGGACCTTTATTTTGCTTGCACTTCCAGAATTGCTAGGTGAAGATGCTTTGCTTAGTGCAAAAGGAAAAAAGCTCTGAAAGCCTACTGCTTAAATGGTGGATTGATGCTCTTTCATTTAAGATACAGCATCCCTACCCCCAATATCAATACTGTGTCATTTTTCATGGCTTATAATAAAGGGAGAGAAATGATGGTAGGGTCCTAAGATATAAAACAAGTCACCCATGTCTTGTGCATTTTGACATTAACACTTCTCTTCCTTGACCTTTGACAGATTAGGGCTTGACCCAAAGCTGCTGGCCAAAATCCTAAATATGAGCTCAGGTCGCTGTTGGTCAAGCGATACATACAACCCTGTTCCTGGAGTGATGGAAGGAGTACCATCTGCTAATAATTATCAAGGCGGCTTTGGAACAACACTCATGGCTAAGGTATGTAATACTTGCATGTAAAGTTGCTTCTCTCTGGGCTTCTAGCAAATGTTCTTAGTGAGAAGTAACAATTACGGGGAAATGTATGTGCATAAGCAGAAGGGAACCCAACCTTTTACTGTAGCTCTGAATTAACGAATAGTGCAGGGGGCTTTTCTTTAACGTCCAGCCTCTTCCTAGCCACTATTACTTCAAAGCCACTCCCTGAGTTTGTATGCACTCTCTGCTTGAGTTCTAATTTGTCTGGGGACTCCCGATGGACTTGTGTATGGCAGCATTCAGAAAGCCATTTAGGTGGCTCTAACGTGACTTCTCTAGACCTTAGGAGCCTAAGCTCAAGATACCAGTTCAGGAAAATCCTTTGGATCTGATTATGTGCCAGTGATAGCATAAACATCCAAGACTTTTGGCCTAATCTCTTCCAGATACCTTAAGCTGTGCTACCAGACATGCCTTCTAGCATCCCCTTCCTTGCTAAGCCAACTGCTTAGATGTTTGTCTTTTTGCTTAAGGCCATGTAGAAAGGAGAAAGCAGACAGGTTTCAACCCCAACCCTCTGCAGACTATGATTTTCTGCAGGTGCTTGCACCGTGCTGTGACCTCTCTCGAATTGGTGGTGGTGGTGGAAGAAGTAGTGCTTTCTTACAAGCGATAACCAACTAATCTAATTACTTCTCTACAAAGTGACAGATCTGGGGTTTAGGTCCTTCTCAGCACAAGGAAGTTGTAATTTACAGCCATCCCATCCCAGGAGGATACACTTACTGCCACGCTCTTGGCTGTTCTAGGAAAAGCACTGTCCTGAGTCACTCTGTGGTCGGGAAAGCAAAACTCTTAGAGGCCAGAGGAAAGTAGGCAAGGAGGTCAGGGCTGTGCATCATACCGACGAGGACACATAGTTGGAAGAAACAGCTGTTAGACTCTGACTTTTGAACTGCTTCTGCTTTTAGCGCAATGGTTGCCTAAGGTAAATTACAAAAACAGTCCTGGAAGAGATCTATTATGTAAGCATGTAAGTGCAGGAAACCATTTCACACTCTGAAGACTGGTTTCATGGGGATACTGTGCTAAGGGAGGAATTTGAGTTCATACAGGACAAGTTTCATGGTTACCAGTTTGTGAGTGCTCCCAACTGGTTAGGCATTCTGGCCATTTTCAGCTCTTCCATGTACTGTGTGAATGGATTAAGCACTTAAAACTAAAACACTGTTCTCAGAGGCGGCTATAAAACAGGTATTGCCATGCAGATCTCCACAGTGCTGAATTTCCTGTATGTAATGCCTGCCTACTGATAGAAAATGATTGCTCCTGTAGTTTTGCAGTTGATTTATGTTAATGCATTTGCCCTGACTTCAGTGGAATTAGCCAAATTCTGTCAGTCCAAGGGTCCTATGTGTTTTGGTGTGTGTAGCACCAAAAAAATTCACTAATACTGTGCAACTCCAAATCCCTTAGTGGTTGGCTTTCAACATTTTACACTTATGCACTAACAGCCAGGAGCTTTCATCCCTTTGAGGGATGTGTTAAAATATTGGAAAACAGCAGTTTTTACATCATGTCCCCTATGTCATTGGACATAGGGGACAAGAAAGCATTATTTAAATTACTAATTTATAAAATGCTTCAGGTTACTGTTTGGAGTCTAGCAGGGTTATCAATTAGAGATAAGCAATCTGATCTTGGCCCTGTCTCAAAGCTCTTGTTTCCATCATGTGCCATTTTCAGAATATGTTCGGCCTATTGTACCCTGCTTCACACTGTAAGCTCTGCTCTTGTGATTCAGATCTGTTACTCTTATCCAGAATAACCTCGTAATATAAAAGGGATGGAGGCACATATTCCTCTCCCTTCTTCCCTCCCATTAACCTTCTGTGTAAAAGTGTTTTCTTCCTTTTTTTTCTGCTTCTAAGAGGGACCTTCATCTCCTCAGGAAGTTTCCTGTCATAGGAGTAATAGCAGCTTGGCTTATGTCCATTGAAACTGCCAACTTTGTGTTATAAATTATCATTGATACCCTAGAGGATTGTTCCTCAGAGATTTTTTAATCGCTGTTGACCTCTTCTGACTATGCCTCTCCTGCCCATCCTGCCTGCTAGACAGCCTAAAGATTGCCTTCTTCAGGCTGAAATCCTCAATAAGAAGGAAAGACAATAAATTCCTCTCATGCCTCTTCAACAATGCCATGTTTTTCAGTATAGATGGAAGATTACTTGAATGAGTAAGGAGTCAAGACAAAGCTGATCATGTTTGGGGTATTATGTTTTGCGGTGGTGACCTGTTTTAAGACACTCCTCCTTAGTTTGTGGAGACTTTTCCTACAATCCCTTTCATCCTGTTATGTGACAGATCGTGTAGTTTGTGGGTTGTTTGAGTTGGGGACTTTTTTGTGGGAAGTACAAAGCATGCTTTTGCCAGTTAAAAGAATCAAAAAGCAACTATATTCACAGCATAGTTACTGATTAAATGTCTTGAATCTTGAGAAGAGCGAGATTTATATCATGGTATTCTTGTCTGATGACAAGACTGCCTTTGAGCTTTATTCTGAATAGCAGAGTTTCATTTACGTCAACTGCAAAATAAGTCTAAGGATCCAGGTATTTCTACCATGAGCATTTTTTGGTATTTTTAAAAAATATATTGGCAACTGTTTCCTGAAAGAGAATCTGTTTCCCTATTCCAAGCTGAGAAAAGGGGAACGGAATAGTTGGTACAGCGAGACATTTGGAAGATGATATCAGTTCCAAAGAGTATGAAATGAGCCATAAACTATGCTGTCTGATTTTTACTTCTCCAAAAAGTTCAGCAGAAGGCAAATTTCTTTCAGAGCTGTTTTGTACCAGTTCACTCAAGGAATCTCCAACTTCATGAGAAAAGGTGCAAAATACTTCACAACTTGAATTTAAAAATACGCTTTACTTATAGTTTGTATTTTGTTTCCTTCAAAGATATAATTTATAGAATAATTTATTTTATTTTTAAAAAATCAAACAGAAATGAAACCATGACCTTCATGCACTTTGGAGTCAGGAGTCCTTGTCTATATAAATATTAAGATGCTGTCTAATGTTTCAACCATCTTGGAGCTTGAGTTTCCCTAAAAAAGTGAACAAACCTGCTTTATAAAATGGTACATGTGCTGGCAGTCTGTTCAGAATTTTCAAGGATTGCTTCTGTACTGGCCCCTTCAGAGAAAAATAGCTCACTGCTACCAAAACTAAGCACCTTCACTAGTTTGTAGTTGGATGACTTTGCCATTCTACTATTGCATGATGTGATTTAAGCTGTCTTGAATAAAATGAGCAACATGGCAACAGATTTCACAACGATGGATTAGGAGAGGTTAGGAATGTGTCATAGAATATCATACTGTAAGTTAGGCTAAAATAACTATTCTTAGATTTGTTAGTCAGTTATTGCTGGACATAAAGGAATGATCTGCCCAGATGCAGATGAAGAATATTTTGGATACTGTGGCATCTGATATATGTGTTTTTCCCATTTTCCTAGATCCTGAAGTCATTCAAGGGTAATAGGAAAAGTAACTATAATTCTGATTTGTATCAGAATGACCTTTATAGAGCCGATTTACAGATCGAAGTGACATTTAGAGAGTGGAGTAAGATCTTGAATTTCCTTGTGCTAATTCAAATACAGACGCACAGAAAGTAAAGACCTGTCTTGTAAGTCATCCTTGAGAAGCCAAAGGTGCTCTCAGCAGTACTACAGTCTCTCAGTTCTTCTGCATCAAAGATTCGTTATTTTAAAAAGAAAGAAAAAAAAAAAAAAGACTGCAAATTTTATTAAAAAACAGTCTTGGATGGACAACAAATCTAGGCACTTACTAGTAACACTGGAATTCTTCCACAGCTTTTTTCAAAAGTGGACCTCAAAATTAAGTTCTCATCTCTAGCAAAACCTTATAAAGGCAACCTTGTGTGCAAGCACTGCTTTCATACTTGGAAAAGAGATCTGTTTATATATCCAGACCCTTGTTAGCTGTTCTTTCTTTGGTGAGCTTCATGTCTGATTCAGCTTAGAATTCAAGACATCTTCTGACTTGGCTCGTCATTTCTGTCCAGCATGTGTGAAGCTGATTATTTCTAACTAGCTGTAGTTAGTCATCATATGTGATGCTTGCCTTTGAATTCTGTCCTATTTATTTCAGATTATAGCTATACAGTTGACCAAGTACTCTTGGAGGACAGGTTTCAAATTCACCTTCTTTGTAACCTCCCCTGCTTTTTTTTGCCCCAAAATTAGTGTTTAAAATTGCAGTTGGATTATTCTCTGTATCTCTTTATCTTCAGTAATTAAAGAAAATCTCAGGTTGTAACAGACCCAGGACAGTCCCCTAGAGTATTCTTTAATAAATCTTTCCGGGTAGGCTGCAAACCATTCATATTCACAAAGTCGCCTATGCCTATCATTTTTCTATTAATTGCATGGTCACATTAGAGTAAATATATGTAAACTAAGTGGCTTCTTTTTCGTTGTTATTCAAATACCTTCAGCTTTGTTTTTAACCTGTTTGTAGAAAGAAATGTCCTCTCACCCAAACAAGGAAATGATGCCATTAAAACAGATGTGAAACGCTTAAGTGAATAGCCAGAGGAATCTTGTTTTAGGAGATGATACAATAACGTGGGGAAAACAAGACTGAGTGTTCCTACTAGGCTGCATAGTGATCGAGAATCTTAAAATTTCCTCTGTCCCAATTTTTTTTGTTTGCCTTGCAGAGCTGTGGGCTTTTGTTTGTTTGTGTGTCTTCCTGTTGAATAACCCTGGTTGACTGTTTTGAAAAAAGAAAAATTAAACAAGGCTCACATCTGCCAGGACTGAAATTTTCAGGCTGGAGTATTACATTTGCTGGCAGTAGACTGCTCTTCACAATAACCTGTAATACATATGTGGCTAATAATAACCTTGTCATTTTTTTCCTGACTTTTTCTCCTTTTCTTTCCTTCCCTTCTTCCTCTCTGCCATCATCCTCTCTTTCCTCCTTCCTCCCAGGATCTTGGCCTGGCCCAGATTTCTGCCACCAACACGAAGACACCCGTTCCTTTAGGATCCCAGGCACATCAGATCTACAGGATGATGTGTGCAAAAGGCTATGCCCTGAAAGACTTCTCAGCTGTGTTCCAGTTTTTACGTGAGGAGGAAACCTTGTGAGCTGTCCTTTGGCAATGGACACAATAACAAACCACATTTTTTAATCCTTACAGCTCGTTTGTGAAGTATATGGGTTTAATCAAATGCTGTGCATCCTGATCACATAAGACAAATCATCTTTGGTTGTCTAGATCACAACGAACTCCAGGATTTTTTCATCAGTTCTTGAAAAAGCAAGTCAGAGGAAGGGGTTGTTTGGCACTTAGCCAGACAGTGATTTCACTTTTTTTAAGAACCATCAATGGTTTTTTCATTAGATGCAATAAATAAAGTAAATATTTTTTTTATTAAACACTTAATTGTTTGCATATAAAATAACTTACATTATGGCTGCAAACTTATGTGAATCTTGAATAGTATGGGAAAGTTATATAGTGATTTAATGATATATAGTGATCTATTAAAAATGAAACTGAATACTTTATGGAAAAAGGGAAGATTTTTTTTCAATGGAGAAACAGCTTGAGATGGTTTTTTTTTTCCTTGCTTCTACTAGCCTTGGATTGATCAGTAGTGAATTTTTTCCTGGGGTTCAGGTTGCAGATTAAGTTTATAGACACATGTTACTAAGTGGAGAGCTGTTACAGCATGTTTATCTGATAGACTTAGTTAAAATAACATAGTATGTGTGTCTCTCCTGTAAAACTCCATTATTGTATTTTGCTAACCCAGTTTTGTATTTTCTTGTATCCTGTCACACATTTTGAGAAATCAAGAACAGCACTTAGTAGAAGTCCTAAACAAAGTGTACATCTGCTTTAAGAAACTATTGCAGTAATATAAACCTCAAACCCCATTATTTTGAAAAGAAATAAAAATCTATGCTGGTAAATACTTGCTGTATAATTATTTGATTTTTATTTTGATGCACTCTCGTACACACACAATTAACTAAAAATGTACTAAGTGGTCTTATATTTTAATTTGCTTGGTTTTCTACAGATTATCTTGCAAAAGTAGGCTTTTGTAATTGTAAAATGCATATAGTAATGTATTTGCCTATCTATTACCTTAGCTGTTCACTGTTTCTTGCAAAACGGAGGTGCAAACTTAGTTTTATGAATGATTATGAATGACAGTACTCATGATTTCACTAGATCTAATTAAGTTCAGACTTATTTCCGGTCTCTAGGTCAATAATTCATTTACATTCCAATTTTTGTTGTAAGACAGATCCTTTCATATATGCACATTCAGATAAAACAATTGTGTGGTTGAATTAGCTCAATTCAATAATCTTCTGAGAACTTCTGAGAAGTTTAACAAGGCCAAGTGGAAGGTCCTGCACCTGGGCTGGGGCAATCCCAAGCACAGATACAGGCTGGATGAGAATGGATTGAATGGAGCCCTGAAGAGAAGGACCTGGGGGAGCTGGTTGACCAAGAAGCTCAACATGAGCTGGCAATGTGTGCTTGCAAACCAGAAAGCCACCCGTATCCTGGTCTGCATCAAAAGAAGCATGGCCGGCAGGGTGATGAAGGGGATTCTCCCCCTCTGCTCTGCTCTCGTGAGACTCCACCTGGAGTGCTGTGTTCAGCTCTGGGGCCCCCAGCACAAGAAGGACATGGATGTATTAGAGCAAGTCCAGGAGAGGGCCACAGGGATGATCAAAGGGCTGGAGCACCTCTCCTACAAAGACAGGCTGAGAGAGCTGGGGTTGTTCATCCTGGAGAAGAGAAGGCTCTGGGGAGACCTTACAGTATCTAAAGGGAGCCTACAGGAAAGCTGGGGAGGGGCTGTGTCAGAGATTGTAGGGATAGGACAAGGGGTAGTGGCTTTGAACTAACAGAGGAGAATATTAGGTATTTGGAAGAAATTATTTACTGTGAGGGTGAGGAGGCACTGGGACAGGCTGCCCAAAGAAACTGTGGATGCCCCATTCCTGAAAGTGTTCAAGGCCAGGCTGGACGGGGCCTTGGACAACCTGGTCTGGTGGGAGGTGTCCTGGCCCATGGCAGGGAGTTGGAACTGGATGATCTCTGACGTCCCTTGATCTGTTCTCCTTTCAGTCTGGTTTGAAAACTGTATGACATTCTAGGTTATTCACAGTTTGGGGGCTCATTACTATTATATACGAGTCCATGACTACTGGGAGCAATCTTATTTTTTAAAAATCATTCCCCTCTCATTTGATAAAACTATAACTTCTGTAGGATTCCATTCATTCCTTGAAATTAGACACAAAACTAGCTGCAATAAAAATTATTAAAATTGTTCCACACGAGATGTGTAGTTCAAGCTTTGTTTGCAAGATCACATAGTATAACTTTTTTTCCTATGGGACTCCTGCCTCACGTAATACAAAGGATGGACCTAGTCTCATCATGAATTTGGGGTGACATAATGAAGGATGGTTTTGCTGGTAGGATCCTTGTTTAAAATGGATCAGGTGAGGAATTGTAGGAGAGTGAAACCTGTTTAAGGTCATCTCCTCTGTAGTTGACTTGGAGAGCTGGCTGGCAGCAGGACTGCTGAGAGGCATCCTTCTAGTGTCCACAGCCTGGAGCCTCAGTTACCTCGCACATGTTGGCTGGTAACTCTGGGCTTGCAGAAAGCATAATCATTTGCTTTTTGAATATGTTGCATGCTCACACAAATGTTGGGAGCCACAAAGGAAAGGAATATGCTTCTTTGAAGCTTTTAGCTTCTGAAATCATAAAGTCTCTGCTAAGCATTTGGAAACTTCACATTATTTTTATGTTTGTCCCAAAGGCTTGCAGCTTAAGCTTCTTGGGGTTCATTTCTCCTTCCTCACAATCTCTGATCAAATTTTAAATTTTTACTCCAAAGCAGAAGGTGCTCAAGTTGCCAGAATGTCATTTTGGCAAACCAACAAAATTTTTCTGGTCTGCTTCTTAAAGGAGGATTTTGGATGAAATTAAAACCAAAAACCAAAAAAAATACCAGCTTAAGGGCACACAGCCAGCATGTAAAATTTTAGACCAAGCAGTTCGTTTGGCAAAGTTAGAAACAACTTTTAAAATAGGTCTTATTGTGGAAAGTGCCTTGAAAGCTTTAATAATGTCCAGTACCTGAAGCCAGTAATACAATTTATATTACAATATGCATTTTTTCCTAATTCTGCCGGGGAATATTGTATTACTGAATACATACAATGGTGGTGGTATTCATGTTAGCTACATCTATTCTGCCTGTACATGTGTACATAATGTATCTTTTGCTCTGCATGGGGTATACTTCTGCTCTCTGGAAATTAAGCAAGGGCTAAAACTATTGTCACTGACAGAAACAGGTGTTGAAAACAGCAATTTGTTGAGCTGAACAGAAAGACTGTAAAATTGGTTAAATTTCTACACTAATTACCTCCCAGTGCATGCACGCAAATTAGGTGCAGCAAATTAACTGCATATTTTCTAAATGTCCCAAAGGGAATCTTGAGGTAACTTCTTTCTAAATTAGTTTGAATGTTAAACACGCCCTCCCATCATGCTTAGTTTGGAAATTCACCTATCCCAAATGCATTTATTGACTAGCAGGGAAACACTGACAACCAATAAAAATAGTGATGGTTTTTAAAAAAATAAGCAGTCTTCTCTCATTTATGATTCAGTGTAACCCATCTTAAGCAACTATTTTTGGTGGTCGTTTAACAGAGGAGGCCTTCTATTAAAACTGCTGAGTACTATGTTGCTTTAACTTTATTTATGGCTCTTACAAGCCTCAGGAGGAAGAGGAGGCATTCTGACCAAGTAAAATTATTGTACAGGGTATTCTGGTTCTGTTTTAATCAATGGGAATTTTGCCATTAACTACACAATACTGCCAAAATTTCACAGCATTTGTTGAATGAGCACGTAATTCCTGTACAGATGTGGCCAAAATGCAGCTCTGGAATAGCTCAAGGGCATCCCTCAGGCAGGGATTGTGCCACACTGCTGGCATCGGGATTATGAAAAGTTGGGGTGCTGTCTGTGAGAGGAAGGAGCCAGCAGGAGCCCCTGAAGTTGATATTGCCAGTCTCTGTCCCAGCCTTGTCCTACAGTGGATGATAGAGCTGCTGAAGACAGAATAGCTGTTGTCACGTCCAGCCTGAGAAGAGACCTACCCACCTTTTCAGCTGTTTAAATCTGACATCTCTTTGCCCAAAATAATCTTACTAAATGATTTATGGTACAAAAAGAGTGGGGCTGCCCCTAGAGCAAGCAGAGCAGGGCTACCATCACAAAGGCTACTGTATTTATTCAATAGATGTCTTTCTGTGCTTTTAGTCTTCCATCTTGACTTGCGAGACCTTAACTATCCAGGCTCAACTCAAAAGGTACTAACTTGCCTGGAGTGATACCTGTTGCTTTTGATTTCCCTTCATGACATCCTTACTGTCTTCTCCTCTGTATAAAACAGATGTAATTCAGTTTTTGTCAAGAAAAGCTGAGAACATTGCCTATCTTTAACAAGAGGAGACTGTCTAATAAGTTGTAGAAACTATATTACAATTTAGAAGTCTCCATTGTGTTTTCTTGGTGCACTGAAGCAACGTGTGGAGTTAGAGTCCTCAGCAGTGTTTTAGACTTATAGTTGGATAAGATCCTCTTAAAGTCAGGGGACTTTAAAAGGAGAAGCCTTTTTATTGACTTCAGTATCAAGCTCTTAAAACTTTCTGCAAGCCTTGCAAAATTGAAAAACTATATGTTAGTAGTGGGAGAAATTGAATTCAACATCTACAAACGAATAAGCACTGCTTTTGAAAAGCTCGAGCTTTCAATAGCAAAGATAATCTTTGACATTCTGTGCAATAGCATAATGGATGTATGGTCTTTAAAGGCTACTGATATTTTTTAATATTTGTTGCTTTCTGTATATGATTTGTCACAGACCATCCTGTCTGTTGGCACAGTTACATATTACTTTTTTTCCAATAAGAATAATAGCAACAGTTAGAAAATTTTCTTAGGTGGACAGAGAGTGAGTATTTTTATGGTTGATGTTTTCAGTAGATGTATGACATAGAGCTAGGTATCCATATGGCAATGATTTTTTGTTGTTGTTGGTATTCATCATAGATTGTGAGCACTTGCAGTAAATTGAAACAGGTGGATAAACCTTTTTAAAGTAGTAAATGTCTCATTATAACAACTGTATGATAAAAGGCCGTCTGGCTCTTTCCACATTTACACCCTACAGTTCCTTTTGACCTTGACCCTGAGATGGGGTCTTGATTTTTGTTTGAGGTCAGAGATAACTCAGTCTGTTCCTTCATTTAGCTTTGCTGAGCCTCCCATTAGTGGTGACAGTGTTCTGCTTGGTAAACTAGGTCTGGAAATAATAAATCTGCTAACATGTATTATGAATTTCACTGGTTTCAAAATGACTTAGAGTGCTCGACAAAACCAACTTATATAAAAGTTTGCTCATACCTGAAATGCAGCTACCCTGGAAAGAAAAGCAAATATAGTTACAATATTTCAATCTTTAGCATATTTTTAGAAATGAAATAAATTATGCTTTGAAAAATTTGTGTTGTTGAAATTCAAAAGAGAAACCAGACAAGTAAAACAAAAGAATAGCAATTTGGAAAATGATTTGGAATGTAACTTACAGAATTCTTAGTAAAATCTCTGAGCTATGTGCTTTGAGCTGCATATTTTGGTCTTGGTGCCTTCTTCCAAATGATTTAACAATGTTAACTGGGCTGCTATCACTGGTTGCAGGCATACCTGAGCCAGCTGTAACTGCAGCTCTCTAGTCCCAGAGACTTACCTGGGTGAATATTTGGACAGCTAGCCTGAACCTAGACGAGCTGTTTCCAGTACCTAAACTGGCTAGTCTGTGGCTAGCAATAGTAGGATTCCAGTTATGTAGATTCCAGTATATTGACAGTAGGATTCCAGTGTGTTTTTCCATGGCTGTAGCGGATGTTAGCTTTCAATGACCAAGATATTTAGTAAGCTGATGTGTTGGATGTTGTTATTGTCTATTTTACAGCATCATCTTGGCAGTCTGTGCCCCGTTTCTTCTTCCTCCGCACAAGAGCCAGGACAAGTCCCCTGCCTGATCGTTTCATTGATGCTCAGTCTCCTGGAATGCACACCATGGCCTATGCAATGGCTTTCAGATCCCCAGCTTCCCACCATATTCCTGACATATTCTGGATATCTTTAGAATCATAGAATAGATTCACAGAATCATCTAGGTTGGGAAAAAGCTTCGAGATCATCAGGTCCAACCACCCACCTGACCTACTGAGTCCCAGCACTAAACCATGTCTCTTAGTGCCGTATCCCCACATACCATACTGGTATGTATTTGGTTACGTATTCTAACCCTGCTCTTCTTCTAGCCTGTGAGTAGCTATTTCCAGTGCCTTTGTATGTGTACACCTGTACTATGCATGACAGGATTTTGCTGATTTAAAATTTGTTGTATGTTATGTGTAACTGTGATGTGAACTGGGATGTGAATTGTTGGTGTAGTGTAGTGGTGTCAGGCAGCCAGTCACTCTACAGCCCACAAAAAAACACTAACTGCAGTTACTCGCTGGTGATGGAAGCTGGAGCTTCAGACAGGTGGATTTAAGACACTCTTGGACTCCTGTGCAGTCAGGTTTCAATACAAGCTCTACCTTGTTTGTGCCTCTATATATTACATGGAACCAGGAGACTGCAGTATATCAGTTGGTTTTTTCCACTCGTAAAAATAAAACATAAAAAATAAATAAAAATAATAATTAAAAAAAAAAAAAAACTTTCTGCAAAGAGTTCGGTACTGCTTTAAGCTCTGATGCAGACACCCAAACGAGGCCGTTACATTACCCCATCACTGCATTTGTCTATGTTGGAGTCGTGTTTACTGTTAGGGCTCAAAAATAGCCAATGTGTGGTCCCTGCCAGGAAAAGGGTAGAAAACCACTGCAAAACGAATGGTGACCAGCAGGTCAACAGCTCTCCCAGGAGCTAATACCACGCTGCACCTCCCATTGCTATGATGCTTTTTATTTCTGCTTGTCCCTGGATAGGGAACTGTTAGCTAATGCGGATGCAAATTGTGTTCAGTAAAAAGAGGAGAACGAGGCAGAGCCTTGTGGCTGTGTGACTTGCTAGGCCTATCAGGCAAAGGTAGTTCCTTGTAAAACTGATAAGGGAACCACAATCTGCTCCCTCCAGCACCATGATAAAGACAGAGACGCTGAGCCCACAGATATCTTTAGATACTGCTACTGAGCTCCCAGGCAGCAGCATGCAGTTCCTGTCCCGTACTGCACCACCCAGCACTGAAGTTTGAGCAATAAACATCACACCAGCCTCTCCAAACTCTCCCTAGGGCCACTTGTGGCTATAGTTTTGGCAGCTTTGTCTGACTTGGCCCTTGCTGCCTGGAATCTACTTCTGCACTTCCTCCTTAAAATCCCCTTTTCAGCTCCATGCCTGAGCTGACTGTGGGCCTTCAGCGTGTGTGCCAATAAGATGTGAGGTCTTACTTGCTTTCCATGTGCTCCCAGTAGTGCCAGAAAGCACATAATGAATGTGTCTCCCTTGTTTCTTCCAGACTTAATAAGTAAGCGGAGCTATAAACAGTAAGCCAAAAGGATGGGGATGGTAGGCATTTATGGGGTAACAGGAATTTGTTCATTGAACTGGTCGTTGTGCTACTTCGTGACTGCGGCATCTCAGCTTTTTCTGCGAGCAGGAGTGATCTGTGTTGCCTTTCACATGAAGAGGAGCCAGAACTGGTTCTGTCCACAGAACTGTGGCTGTCATCTTGAAACAGACTCATTGTGTCCTTTACAGTGTAAGTGATAAATAGCCGTTTTCATGTATTACGTTGTCACTGTTTTGCTTTTTTTTTTTTTTTTTTAATCCATTTTCAATAACTGTCTGCTCTAATCTTTCTACTTCCTTCTCCATCTAGGTAACAGCCTGCATATTATTGGCTACACATAACATCTAAAATCACGTTCAGGAATCTATGAGAAAGTAGAGTCTTGAGGTAACCCTGCCACGGTGCTGTTAATAACACATTGCAAACAAGAAAGTAGTAAGTGGAAATAATGCACTCATTTAGAAGTAATAAATCCTTTGATCTTTCTTTGAAGCAAGGGTATATGCTTAAACTACCAATTCAGGGACAACCAGATGCCCATAAAGAATGGTTCTTTGCTTTGATAGAAAATCGCTGAGGCCTGCCCAGCAGCTCTGGTCTGTAAACAGATTAGTTAAGTGCTCATCAGCTCTGATTTGCATAGGACAGTTTTTGCACACAAGCCCTACTTCCAGCACTAACGAGCTATTTACTTGCAGGAAAGCTACTGGGTTCCTTTTAGTTAGCAATCTCAGTCGAAAATTGCTTTGTGAGAAGGGACAGGATCATGATTTAGGAACAGTGCCTTTACCTTGCAAAGATGTTAGCATGCAAGTGGTGACTGATGGTCCGACGTGCTTTCTGAACATCTTTAATGTCAGAGTGTGGGAATTTCACAAATAGCTTGTACCTGGACATTTGGGAAAAAAAAAAAAAAAAAGCAGATGAAAGCCACCAACAAGCAGGGGGAACCCTGCTTCATCCTGGTTGATAAAGAGCATACATGGGAGGGGACTGCGAAGCAGACATCGGTGTCTGAGCGAGAAGGATCCCAGAGCTGAAGCATTCAGTGAAGAGGATTTCTCTGGGCTGTAAAATACTCATCACCTTAGAATGCAAATAAATTCCTTGTGGATGCTCACTGTTTTGTGTGTAGGAATTGTGTGCAGCCCTTGAATTTGGTAGTTATATTTTCCCTGTTTAACTTCTTTTGATCCACACAATTACTTTTTTTTTTTTCCTAATACAAAGGGAGGTCAGCCTTTCTTAGCCACAGACATAGCAGATGGTGAGATTCACCCTAGAGTATAGGAGAGCTACAGTACTTCAGTGTCTTTTGCATTTTAAAGTGCATTACTTCTCAGTTGACTTCAGCCTGGCCAATGGTTTGACATTCTTCTGAATCAAGAAAGCAGCAAAAATGCAACTTTTTTTTTTTTTTTTTTTTTTTTTTTTCTGATGGGGACAAAGCCACCGAAAGGGGGATAAAATAATATGAAGTATTGCTGAAACTAGTGTGAGCAGTTTCAGAGCAAACCTGCTGCAGCTGGAAAGGCCTTAAAAATGATAGGCTAGATTCTTTCTGCAGTAATGATCCCACAAACTTTGGGGTGACAGGTATATAGTTAGGGGTAGAACTTAGGTACGTGTGTTTTAAAGACAATGCCAGTGTTGGGTACAGGAAAGTTAATCGTGTAATTCTGTTTTACCCTAGTGGCACTGAAAAATCTTATGAATTTGGTTTTTTTCACTGCTTACACTCTTTCCATTTTGTGACCCCTTTTGCTTGAAAAGTAAACATAGGTTAGTGTCTTTGTGCCTGAAAAAATAGGGTGGAAGGACAGGACTGAGGAAAATACATATCATTCTCTCAGGCAGGCTGAATATAGTTATAAAATCTTCCCTGTAAATCCCTGTTCCATTTTCCTTTATTTATTTCACCAGCCAGATGCTAGTTTTTCACTTAGGCTATGATAAGAACATTACCCAAACACTTCCTCAAAAAATACAATCTACGTTATTACAGGGCACTCTGCGTTAGTCCATCAGCCGTCTGCCTTTGAAGGCTTGTGTTCAGCCCCTCGGTTTTATAGTGCCAAGATTCAAATATGGGATTGCTAGAGGAAATTAATTACTAGTAAATTTAGAACAAAGGAGAGAACCTGCAATTTCACAGCATGTAAAACACCTTTTGGAATTCTTTGCTCTCTTCTTGGAGACCAGTGTGTCAAATTCTTGGAATTATTTTAAAGGCCTTGGTAAAATATGTAGCTATCCAGCAATCTGTAATAAAATCTTATGTTTAAGGATATAAATAGCAGGCAGAGATTTATTTTATCTCTAGCCCCTTTAGATCACATCTACTCAGCATACATTGCAAAGCACTGGAGGGCTTGCTTTTCTGGTGCGCTGGGTGCTGAGTGTGGCTCAGGGCAAAAAGTGGTATCTGGAGGGACAAAGCTGTGAGCCAGGGTGGGAAATCCTCTGTTGTGCTGCTCTGTCCCTGAGCCCTACAGCTACTGCCACCTTCCTTTTCAGTGCAACTCCCACCAACCTCCAGAGTCCAACAAAGGGCAGCAGTGGGCTCAGGGATCTGCCTGGCTTCACACGTCCTGGTGACTGTATCGGCTTCAAGTCACCTCCAAGTTGGACAAAGATGCCTGGCCCATTTTTTGTTTCTCTTACTGCTGGTTCTCATTTCTCCCTCTCTGGTTGCCTCTAGATCACAGTCTGAAAAATAAAATAAAATAAAATAAAATAAAATAAAATAAAATAAAATAAAATAAAATAAAA
>CM021732.1:35845113-35880949 GCA_011075105.1 Heteronetta atricapilla | reverse complement strand
AATAAAATAAAATAAAATAAAATAAAATAAAATAAAATAAAATAAAAAATCTCTTAGTCACCTCCTCCCGCAGCCAGTGTGCAACATGGTCTTCTTCTGGCTTCTTCCATCACATCTAAATGTATACATCCATGATCCATGGAGATGTGCCACTGTCATCCCTAAAAGCAGCATATGACTCTTCCACAGGCAATGTCTTTGTTTTCTTTTCCTTTCTTTTGCCTTGTTAACTAGCATGTTTTGTCTCCCTTAGCTCTTCTGCTCCATTTGAACTGCACTCCCATTTTCTTGTACTTTTGCAACCTCTACTACTCACACAGCTGTTATACATGCTGTGTAATCAGTTTGAAGAGCAGCAATAGACTATATTTAAGGCATCAACGAGGCTCGATTTTATGTTGCCACATTCACTCTAGTTTTCACATCTTGTGCCTTGCTCCAGCTCCCTGAATTAGCTTTTTGACTAAATGAGTATCAAGTGTCCTCTCACTTCTCATTCAAAAACAGCTGCATCGATATCAGCCTCTAAGGTTACGTCTAAACCAACAATCCAGTCCAGAGCAGGAACCTGCTTTACAGTGTATATTTTGACCTTACCTATTTACCATACTTCGATTCACATTGCAAAGTGATCCCAGAGTGCAGGAGTGGGTTTTCCTTCAGATGAAGCAAAGCTGCAGGATCATGTTTCAGGTCTATCTTGTGCACCCTAACTTGCTCATGGGCCTTCTGATCACAGGCCCAGCTTGCAGCTCGTCTGGAGAAAACTCCAGATGTAAAACACACAGAGTGTGGACACCAGCTCCTCAAAAGCAACTGTTTAGCTTTCCAGACTTGCACCTATTCTGCTGGTGATGTAGACATTTCTTGAATGTCCATTCAGAGGAGCTGATTTTTTACTGCCATGGGAAATGTTTATTTCTTGTAACATCTGAAATCTGTCTGTGTCACAAGAGATGAGTGTGAGATTACAAGCCTTAGCCTTCCAGCAGTGTGGGGCTGATCTTCTTATCACACTGGTTTTGTATCCAAGCACACTCATAGACTTCTATGGGGATTCTCCTTATAACATCCAAAGAGAGAACCAAACTGAAATGTATCTTTGGCTTGTGAAATGTCATGCTCATGACCATATTCTGCATATTGTAAATGCTCTGATACCAGACTAAATATAAATCAGTTACTTTTCTAATACATGTTGCAGCACTCAGCTAGTTTTGTATTTTAATGGAGATAACCAGGTTATTATTGTGGAAACAAGATATAGTAATTATTTAAAATCTGTTCTCTGCAGGGGCTTGTTTTTATGACTCTAGATTTTTGAAGATTTCAAAATACATTCACATTCATGAAAAATGTATTGTAACAACATAATGGCTGGCAATCCTGCTAGTTGCAAAGAATTCCTTTGATGGTGAGCTACAAAGTCTTCAGCAGCCCTGGTAGGGATACAGGGCTTCCAACCCATTAGTGTCCCCTTTATTTTATTTATTCATTTTATTTGAAAGCTTCCCTTCCCAAAACCCACAAAGGAAGAATAGAAAACAATCATTATTGTAGAGGTGACTTTTCCACTTCCTTCTCTCTCATGTAGTTGTTAACAGTAATTTACAGATGCTCAGTTACATTGAGAAGGCTGTGATCTTTCTACCTAAAGTAATAAAAATCAGTGTGTAGGTCTTACTAATTTACTGCATGCCATAAAGGCTAACAAATTGTACTGTACTAAAAGAATATTGCCAAAGAATTTGCTAAAAAGCATATGATAGTGAAAGAAAATCCACTTCTCATTGACTTTCTTATCTCTATGGGGGAAAATGTCATAACATTAGGCATAATAATCAGCTGGGTTGTAAGGCTGGCCTGAGAAGTATCATGTTTTTTTTATGAATATAAAGGCAAAGAACTGCTATGGGTGTATTTGAAACATGCATACCTCTTTCCTTCTTCAACTTGGGTTGTGCCACTTGGGCATGATTCTGCCTTAAGCAACTCAAAAAATCTGAGTGCTTCTGGAGTTAATGAAAATTTTGCCATTTAATTTGGTAGGAATAACTTTTTCTCAAACCCATCTAATTGTTTGGGTGCAATTCAGATTGGAATAAGGCTCTTCAGTTTACAAAACATATCAGGAATTTTATAAAGATCTGAACAGATAATGAAAATTAATAATTTTGCAAGAAATAGTTAACATGAAGGGTGAACTTGACTTTTGAATTGTATTACTGTATGTCTCAAAATGTCTAAAAAATGAAAAAAAAAAAAAAAACAAAACCTGTCTCAAGTTGTCTCATCTTGAAAGTTGAGTGAAGATCTGTATATTTGTTGATGAAATATGGCCAAGTATTAAATAACTAGAAGTCAGAAACTTCAGGGTAGCAATCAGGAAACTGCCCTATTCAACCTTTCCACATATGAAGAGGCAAACAAGAAGAACCTGTTGTTGGCTTTTGCAGATACTGCTGTGCTGAGCATCATTCTGTCATCCCTTATGGCCTCAGGCATGTGGAAGAACTCTCAGTGAGATCCTGAAGGTGGAAGAGAAGTCCCTGCTTGCCACCATTATGTATCTACTGCATGTCCTTTCAGGCAGTGCTCTATGCTGTCAATAGTCATATTACAGGTGGGCTCAGTAGCATTTTGGTCATATGTCTTGCCTATAGATGAAAAGCAGATGAACTTAAATATTCTGCTATGCCAATAAAAGATCCCCGTTTCATGTGCAACGTACGGGGACTGTTGCTGAATGTCACATATGGTTATTGAAGCTAGGCTGTGGCTTGGTCTAAAAATGACAGGGTAAAAATGCTGTAACGTTTTGTATGTGGTATATACATATATTTATTTTTCAGTTTCTCAAAGCATGTATCTCCAAGCCCAGCTTGTGTCTCCAAGGATTTTTTTGGTTTTCCACAATAACAAAGTGGGGAAGATATTTTACTCCAAATGGAAGATGTTGCTTGCTATTTTCCTAACCCCAAAGCACATGTTGACATAATTCCCAAAAGCAGAGCTTCTTTGGGGAGGGACAGGGGTTAGAGCCCTGGTTGTTCTCAGCATGTTCTCAACCAAGACACTTCCCACAGACAACCAGGCACACCTAGGTCTGTGGGAAGAGATGGCTTCAGGCTGCTCTACCCTGTGGTGAGGTCAGAAACCAATGGCTTCACCGTAGCGTTCTGCCTACACAACTGCACAGGTCCCCAAGTCCTCTGTGAAAGACTAAATATCACTTCTAAAAAAGGCTTTCTTGTTCTATTCATGCTTTAACCAGACCCAGGAAAAAAAAATATCAGGCTCTAGGTGAAAGATCCGTGCTGGTGCCCAAACAGGCTGCGTAAAAGTAGCCACAGTGAACATAGCTAGAGCTCCAAGTTGGAAAATCACCCTAGCATGCTGTGGCTTTAGCTGTTAAGTTAATGCTTTTTTTTTTTTTTTTTTTTTTTTTTTTTTTTTTTTTTACTGTGGGAAATGGCTTATGTCTGAATCTGAACTGGGTGCTAAATTAGTCTGTCTGTATCTGTTTCCCCTGACAGCATAGCCCGGTGAGCAGTGATAGTCATAATCAAGGTGAAATGCAAACCTCACCATGCCACCCTGGATGTAGTGGCAATGTTCTGCTTGGAGGCTTTTCTGATCACGGGCAGAAGAATGTACTTCAAATTCAACTGGAAATAATTTTATTTGCTGTAAGTTGTTGAAGTACAATGATTCTGTGCTTGGCAGCCTAAACTCCCCATTGATCTAGGCTGAACTACTATCCCTAATTTGAGATAGCAAATAGCAAGCTGATCATAAACAAATAATGAACAGAAAGAAAATTTGAATTGACTGGATAGGCTATTTGCTGTGAAATACTCACTCAACTCTATAAATAACATTTGGTTTCTATCCAGAGGAGGAATGATTTACTTCACTGAACAGGTGAAATAGAATAAATAACAAGACCCTAATACACTGAATCAAATGAAAAAATAAAAACTGAGATAGATGTGACCTTTGGAGAAATGTTCAATTTTGTTTGTCACTGCTTGGAAGTAATACAATGTACCTAACAGGAGGTAAGAGCCAGGCAGCAGAAATGTCACTGTTTTCTGTTATCACCGTAATGTGGAATGCAAGTTTTTTAACAGACCCAATACATTTTAACAGATTGCTTGTTTTCTTTGAACATTCATAGAGCTTTTCTATGTGGGATCATGAATGGGTGTATTCCCCAACCCCTGCTTTGCAGCTCATCACTGTCACACATGACTTTAGTGTAGCTGTAATGTGCGAATATGTCTACAGCATTCCTGAGCCTTTAGTGTGCTGATGAGCTGGCCTTATACTTTGCTTGTTTCTTCTGATTTAGATCAAAAGGGTGACTTGCACATGGGTGAGCCCCTTGCAATGTACCTGAGGTGCTTCCAAAATGGTCCAGGTGACAAATCTCATTGTTATTGCACTGCCAGTCTGCATGTTCAATATGCAGAAATTTTCCAGTGTCTTTACTCACAGACCTTATACCCTTCCAAATCAAGTCTTATTCTCACAGAGACCCTCCCCAAAAGAGCTGCTTGCTACCTTAGGTTCTCTCCTCAGTTACCATATCCCTTTAAGGAGGGAGCATGCTGTGTATTGACATGCAAAACCAAACTCCGAAGAAGTGACCTGCTGTGTCCGACAACTTCTATATCAAGTGGCTTTTAAATTAGAGTTAACCTGAGATTTCAGCCAGACTGCTCATTTGCACATCAATATCCTCACGTTCCTCTTTAGCACTGGTGATGTGTTGGTGTTACTTTTAGGATAAGGTGGCTAGCTTTGATATTTAGAGAGATGCGCACATTAGAAAGCTGGATGTGATCCTAGAAAAAGTTCCAGGAGGGTTTGGGCCAGCTGCGCTGGGCATGTATTAATGATACTGGTAAACACAACAACCTGGAAAGTGTTCATCACATGCATGCACTGTCACAGGCAAAGACATGCTTTGGACAGCTGTAGTGTGACAGATTACACCAGCAGAAGCATAACTTCAGTGCTAGAGCATCACCTAAGCTGGAGCTTCTGCCAGCACCACTACATTGGTCAAAGGCATCTCTGTCCCCAGCCTCTCTGTCCCAGCAGAATCCTGCTGCACAGTTATGGCCTCAGTGTGTGGCAAGCACACCTAAAGAGCAATGCTCAGGAAGGACAAATCATCCGGGCTTCCAAAAAGGAAGTTAAGAGCAATCTGGTTATGATGGGGAGACCTGTCCAGGGAGAAAATGTCCAAGACTGGCAGGGCACAGCAGAGGGGCGAGCTACAGTCCTCTCCAGTCCACTGCAACATTGAGGAATTCAAGTGAGGTAAATAAAATTGTTGTTCGATGGCAGTGGCAGTAATTGATCATCAAACAGCTTATGAGGGAAAGTGAAAAATTCATCCTTGTGAAGGCTTTTAACAACCTATTCTATCTCAGTCACCCAGCTACCGGGTTTCAAAGTCAGGATCACTACAGGCTGTGAGACAGCATCCCTGGGTCTGTCTTCTTTGTATTCTGCATTAAGCAGGGGCTCTGGCCTTGTAAAGATGCAATAATTACTGTTCAATACTTTTGTCATTTAGGATTTGGGTGCCTTTTTTTTTTTTTTGCCTTTTTTTTTTACTAATGATTTGTGGTACTGATACCCAATGATAGCTAGATGTGAGGTGCAGGTGCATTCCTGATGGATTTTGGCATTTACTGCTATGCCATAGCAGTAAAAGCTATTTCTCGGTCTATCTTCTCAGTGGTGTCAAGAGCTGAAGTTCTTACTGACATGAATTATATTCTCAGCTGTGTCTCCAGCTCTTACTTCCTCCCTGTTTAGACTCAGCCATGCTTGTAGAATTGATTGGACAAGAATTTTTTTGAAATTCAGAATTTGCACCTCAGAAATCTGGCTGTTCATGTAAGTGCTGTGTTTTATTTCCTATGTGAATGACTGTGCAGTTGCAGGGAAACAATTCATGCAAAGTAGTTCCCTTTGAATTGTGGTCTTGTGTAAGTATAAAAAAAAACACCACATTGGGTCTGACTATAGCTGTGCCTCCTGTCATGGACAGCAGTAAGTGATGGATGTGGAGAGAAGAGTGCAGCAACAAGGAAAGCCCAAGGAAAGTGTGGTATTTTTCCAGTCTGCTTTCCTGAACTCTTCGTGTTTTGTACATATTTTTCTAGTTTTCTATGGACCTGATCCTGTGAGATGAGGGCACTCAGCACCTCTCACAAGGTGCTTTATATGATTTCATGAAAGAAGTATTAATCTTTTCTGGTCCCTGACATTTGAGCTGAAAGCTGCATAAGAAGTTGTGCCTCATGGGCAACCACTGAGTTGGGATGGACTTCCCCTGGGGACAAAAGTGGTCATGTAAGTTTTAGGGAGGTAAACATCCGTATTGCTACTTCAGTTTTTGCTGTCAGGGAAACTTCTTGTTCTTATCCCACTTGTGCTATATGTACAGAAATAATCTCTTCAGACTCTGGAAATGTTACATTTCCTTTTAAAAGCCCGGGGGGGAACTCAAGCACACACACACAATCAATGCTTGTATTCTACTGACCTCAGTTTCCAGACTGTGTTTCCAGATTTTAAACAGCTACTTGTTCCATTTTGTTCTTGTACCTCCTAAGCAAGGAATGACCAAAATTTAAAATATTAAAATTTTAAAATTTTAAAAATAGAATAAATTAACCCTTAAAAAAGAAAGAAAGGTTCTGATATTCAAATATCTTGACACTGCCAAAGCACTGGTGGAGTTGTACCTGTTTTATGAACCCTATTATTGCCAGTTCAGGGCCTTACCCTCAATTAGGAACCACTGGACAGACATCCTTTGAGCATGGAAATGTATGTCACAATGTCTTCCTATTTAATTGCTCTGATTTTATTTAGATAGGAGGTTAAGGCATTAGGAAATACCTTCAAAGCAAATAGAAAAGATTTGCTGTGGGATAGGTGGGAAGCTGTTTTCTCACTGGGATCTTCAAAAAGCAAAGATTTGTAAAGCTTTCAAGATGACTGGGGACAGGACTGACTTCTTGTTAAATCAGATAGGGACCTAATTAGAGATTTATGAAAGCAACAAAGCACCCTGCAGCAGGCAGTTTCCCTGCTGGGAGAAAACCCACTGAAACATGAGGATAAGGCTAATAGCAGCTACTAAGAAGAAAGAAAAAACATGTCCCTTTTAACTGTTTTAAACCCTCGAGCAATTGGGCATCGCTGTTCAAGGTTTAGAGGAGATAGCCTAACTTGCCCGATAGGAAGACAGGAGACACAAATCTGTTGCCAGAGGCTACAATGAAGGGTTGAAAAAAAAGTCTGAGGTGGTCAGCAGATGAGCAGATATCTCCCCTGCAAATAGAGGGATGAATTAGCCTTACAGTTGCTAAACTCAGGATAACAAATCTGCCTAAAGACTTGCTTCCTCATCGGGAAAATAACCTTTGAATGGATCTCTGGAGCAGGAGAAAGAGATCAAGGAAAATGTGTCAATTTGGGCTAATAAAGGAAGCAGAAGGGCCATAAATAGAGCAAATATGCATCCCTAGGCAGCAGCCACCTTTTTTTCTTTCAGCAATTGACAGTGGCCCTCAAGGTGTTGTTACACATGATGGGTTCTCAGATTTGATACTGCATTTTTTCTTATTAACATTTGCATAATATATGACCCTTTGCTTTTGTGTATGAAACAATCTTGGGATAGAAATGTGAACGCGTGGGGGGAAATTATTCACACTCCATCTGTTTTGGTTCATTCAGATTCTAAATATATATTTTTATGAATGCATTTTTACCAAATGGAATGCAAAGCCAAACCTGAAATTTTGATTTTGCACTTCCTTTTTCTATTGCAACCAGTAGAGGCCAAAGTCTGGAAAGTGAGAAAGCTTCATGGCTGAAACACGAACAGTCTCACTTAGAAGCATTCTCTCATTGAAACAGGCATTCATAGCTCAGGAACAACATTGCTGTGTTCAGCATGAGTTAGGCAGTCTGGCACAGTGGACCTTCTTTTGCACTTTCTGAGTGCAAAAATGCTAGTCATTGTTTGCTTGGGTAAAATTGTGATAATTTTAATGCTTTGCAGCACTGAACACTAATATCCTGAAAGTTTCTATGATAGTAAATAGTAAAAAATGAAAATTACCAAAGTCGTTTGCCACTAAACTCACTTATTTAGCACTGGAAAGGTGATAGAGCTTGTGTTTTATGTGATATCATTTTAAATGAAAACAAAACTTCCATTATTCTCCCTAATAAATGTTGAATACTTCGGTAATGCTTGCCTGCTTAAGTAATATATGCATGCTCTGCTAGTTTAATTTTCATAAATATGATTGATTCAAATGTTGACTTTACTACCATAACTTTTATATCCTCGTGTAATCAAACTACATGTTTATTATTTCAATTTTACATATTTTAGTAATTGGATTGTGTACCTTAATGGTACAATAAGGTTTTGCATTGTTTACCAAGGAAAAAGATGACTTGATTCTGTTTCTCCTATTTTAGTGCCGTATTCTTTTTTTCTGGGCCAAGCTATTCTGAAATAACTTTACAGGAAAAATATACAACCAATTTGAAGGGAATTAAATGAGACTAAATTCATTAGCTCTCAAATTCCAGAATTATTCCTACTTCTCACTTGGGTCTCTTCCTCTGCAGCTGCCTTAGTCTGATATTGTGGTCTTAGCCTTCCAGTTTCATGCAAGTAGATGCAATTCCTAGATTATCCTCATGGTCATCTACTAGGCAAATGAAAATGGCTGAGTTCAAAACTTGCAGAAAATTTTCAGGTTTGTTTTTTCCTTCCACTTTCTTATCACAGATACAATCCGCAAAAATATTTCATTCTTTCCTTTTACTTAACTTTCCAGCTAAAATATTCAAATAGGATTTGCAATTTAGGTGCCAAATTCAAGATCTCTAGCGAAAATCAGAGGTGTATCTAGATGGACATACCAGAAATGAGACTTCCCACTTTGCTAGTCAGTCTTGGAAGACTTCACCTTCAGGTCTAGCAAGTGTAACTCTTGTTGTTTGAAACATATTTTGGCCTTGTTTGCTGGTCTCCTCATCTGCCCTTATGACAGTTCTCTTTTTTGCTTTTTGTAATACTTCAGTGACAGGATTTCTGTACATATAGACTATAAATATTGTATGGATTGTTTTTCATCTCTGCATATTTTTTCAAAGACTGGTAATTAAAAAATACTAAGGACCTAGGTCAAAGTTGCATCACAATGCCTAAAGAATTCTTTAGATAATTTTCATCAAAATATGCATGGTGACTGAGGAAATTATTTTTGCAGATGCACTCTATGCAGACAGTCTCAGTGAATTGCCAGGGTTATTGGATGAATCTAGGATTTCTGGGGACAGAGATAATTCAGGTACCATATGAAATGTATACTCTTTTTGTTCATGCTTTGTATTACCAGAGGGGCTGTTGTGCTTATTTTTAAAGTAGATGATGTGATCAATATGTGAATTAATGTAATTTATTGATTAAATTTTATTTGCTAACAGCTTGACTTTTATGCCTCAGTGGCATTGTGTTTTAAGCAAGTTTCTTTCTGGAATATTTATAAACAAGATAACTGAAAGGAGATCTGGCAGGTTGACTGGGGTCTGGCAAGAAAAAAATGTAGATTGGGTAGCGAGCATTTTTTTTCTGATACTCTTTCCCACTTTGCCACTCCTTTGTACACTTTGTACACATAGGCATATCATATCTTCCAGCTTGGAGGGTATTTGTGGCCAAGGAGGTCTTGAGCAGAGGGGCTCTGTGGAATGCATTGGTGCTGCTGAACTGGCATCCATGATTTAGTAGGTGGCAATCATTCTTTGGAGTCGGAATTGAACTGCCGACCTAGCCTGGAGTTTAAGAGACCATGCCAATGGAGCTACTGTGTTTGGGGTGAAACTTAAAACCAAGGTCCTGTCTGTCTCTGGTCATTAAAGACTTCTGGCATACATCCTCTCCTAAACTGCTATATGGTATTGCATTAAGTGTTGTATTTCAGAAGTGGATTAAGAGATCCCTTTGTATGCTTTCTAGAGCACTTTAGGATCTTTTGGGATGAAAACATACTATATAAATGTAAGTTCCCATAATAATAAAATGAAATCACTCTCTTCTTCACTTTTCAAACAGGAGCACATCACCTTTACAAAGAACAAAACCAGGTTGGGTTTTTCAGCATGTAAACTCAGAAGATGGTGACCAGATGTGGGTCAAGATCAGCTTTAAATCAGGGTTTGGGTTTCAAGTTAAAGGCTGAACCTTGGCTGAGGTTCACATTGTGGTTTAATGGTATAGAAATTACCTAAGGATGTCCAATAGATTTCATCTCAATATTATGAAAAAATCATTAAATCACCTGTTATCCTGAGATTCTCATATTTGTCCTCATCTTCAAAGAGGATCCTTCTCCCCAGGTTGTGAAAAACAAATATCTTTGAAAGAGACTTAACATTAAGATCTGGATGGAGGCGGTTCATGTCCAGTAGTCTCACTTGGGCTCGGTTCTAACGCCAGACAGAGAAATAGGTTTGGAAATAAAACAGAGGAAAGTGCTATAGAATATCAGAATATAGAATAGCAGCTTTACTGCTCTCTATTTAGCATAACTCTCCAAGTCTTCACTGGCCATTTTTAAGAGCCACTTGGTAAGCAAAACTGTGTAGGTGCTTAGACAGCGCTTAGGCTTAGATCTAAACTATCCACGCATCATTTAAAAATATTCACAGCTAGCACTTTGGAAACACATTGAAACACATGCCTTCAACCCATCACTTTCTAACTCTGCAATAATCCATTTTGCTGAGCACTTAACTTGTCTTTGCACAGGTCAGCACATTTCTGTTACAGGGGCTGGCAGTACTTGTCTGGGCAATATAGTACTGGATCAACATTATCTGTAATCACGGCATGAAACAGCCTGTGCTTCAAGCTTGTCCTTGCCTCATCTCCTCCATTTACTGTAGGATCCGTGGCAGAGAAATTGAAGTTTGGGGACAGAATGGAAGTACTTGCTAAATGGCAATTGCCAGCCAGAGATTTCGTAGGTAGGCATGTCAAAGAAAATTTCCCTCCAGTAGTTTAAGAGCATGTGGTGTAAAAGGCTAATTTGAGGATAACTCAGACAGCTGTATCATAGTCTACATTAGTGCTAAGAAAATATTTGGCTATTTGGAAACATAGTTGTCTAGTAAATCATGAGTTACAGTGATCAGCTCAGGTAGAAATACTTTCCAACTAAATAATGTGGTATGAAATCAGAAAGCTTGTGCAAATAAAAAGATGAAAGTGTCAATTCTGCTATCAGTTTTACTCACTTAGGTAGGGCTTTCTGGAAAACAGAAATTATGGTTTGGGGAGAAAAAAAAAAAAAAAAAAAAAAAAAAAAACTAATGCTTGCAATTTGCATTGGAGTGAAGCCTCAAGTTCAACCTACTTTACAAGAAAAAAAAAATGCAGCTCATAAGATCCAACATTTCAGTTTTGTGGAAAACCTGTATGTTCACAAATTATTCTGTTCCCTCTCACTGGCCATTCCCATTCTGGAGCCCCCAGTCTTTGTAATATTTACGTAAATGACATATTCTCACAAAACATTCTGATGGATATATCTGCATTTTTACCACTAAAAACAACCTAAAAATTATTTACCTGATCAATCTTACTTTCATTTCCATAAATAGGTAAGTATGTTTGAAGATATGTTACTGTTTGGATAATATTCTGTAGGAAAATCTGGCTGTAATAAACCAAAAATTATATGGCTCATTAAATATGCAGCCTAATCTGTGTCTGTATTCTGACAAAATCATGAACCCACTGAAGACAGTAAAAATCATCCTGAATGATATATTGCACTCTTGGTAGAATGTTAATTTCAGTTTCTGTTAAAGCTTTCAATATTGTGTCCTGTGTTATATGGGTATAACCCTGGAATATTTGCATGAATTTTCCTGTGTCTCTGGAGCCTTTGTCTCAGAGTCTTTGCACTGAGAACATCACAGGACTAGGACCATGCATATATCAAAATACATGCATGTACTTTAAGTTGTTCCAGCAAAGGAAACCCGCTTTCATTGAAGTACTGTAAGTTGATCTAAGTAAGTTTTCTGATGTAAGGAACTTTATCACTTTGATCCCCATGAAGAATGCATCTGAGTCAGATAGAGTCAGAAAAACATGTAAATCTGACACTACAACAGGAACATTTGTTTAAAATGAGTAACACATCTTGATAGCCTTTTTGATAGCTAAAATAAACTTTATGCAGTACAGTCTTGAGAGCCTGTTGAAAAATGAATGGATAAAACATGTTTTATCTCAAGAGTCAGCTATTCAGTCACATCACTTCTTTCTTTTTGATTCAATATAATAAAAAGTTAAATCCTCTGAAGAGTCATTGTAACAAACTGACTGGGTCTGTTATGGTAGAGCACATATTATCATAAAGAACCAGCTTCGCACAGATAATTGTCATGGCAATAGAAACTGAAGCAGAGACACAGATGCTCGTTGTGTTCTGCTAGCCCTGCCAATGGTTGTTTGTATGTCTGCAATCAAACTGAAAGATGAGAGTTTGCGCAGAGTTGTTTCGTACTAGGGTTTATGCAAACAATTAAAAATATATACTATCATATAAAGCTTACACTTCTTCTTTCCCTCTATACCTTCTATGACTACATTAAAAACAAGTCCCTGGAAATTGCAGATTTTCATAATAAAACCTGATAGTCAGGAATATGTTTAGCATATTTATTTCAGAATATTTAAATGCCCATCAGGCTATCAGAGTTCCTTACAAGACTACAAAATGGGAAGTTTAATGCACTCCTAATGGTCATCACAGCTACATGGCTCTCAGTGCGAGACATCTGCAGCCAATTCCCCCTCAGGCTGCCAGCTGATATATTATCAATTAGCCAGCAGACTGACCAAACACATCTGTGCTGCCTTTTGCCTGAAGATTGCTGAATCACATTGCCTGGTACTCTCAAAGAGTGATGACTAAGTGCATTAGGAAGGGCAAGATGGTAGTCCAGCAAACGTAGAGAAAACAGCTCCCTGTAGTGGAAAGGTTTAGTCTTTTAACTGCTCTATGCATGGTTATGTTTATGATCTTTTGTGCTGAATTTCAAATGCTGTGAATGAATACAAGTGTTCTTCCAGTAGCACCACCAGAAAGCTGCAGTCTCAATTTTTACACAGGAGTAATTCAGAGAAACCTAATATGTAAATACATTTTAGATGTTAAAGAATTAAGGGATGATGGTTTTTAGAATAATCTGTGTTAATCATTTGTGAAATAACGCAGTGAACTGAGTTAGTTCAATAGCTTACATTTAATAAAAGAATGAGACTGGAATGAAAACTGGCTGATGGAGAATGTAAAATCTTGAGTTAGAAATGCCCATTTGTTCAGAAGGCTGTGAGGGAACAATTCTATGAATGTAGGTAACAATACTAAGTGATTATTTTGACTGAATGGTATATGAACCTTGCTACGTACCATAATTTGTGATTTCTCACAGGGAATGTGATGCTGGCATAGCAAGAAACAGCAACTGAGGTGAGTGGCTGGCTGACAAACCAATTTAAAATGATGATAAGCGCAGTGATGATGAGAGGATGTGCAGGGGTGAGACTTCCCCACATCTTAACTCCAGAAACATTGATTAATGAATTCATTTTAAGCCCCTTGATTTTGCAAAAGCTCTGGATAAGATGAAGTATGAGCAGATGAGTAACAGAAGAGGGCAGTGAAACAAGACAGTAGAGAGACTGATCTTTCAGCTGAGATGGGAAGGCTTTGTGGAAGGACTAATTTCAAGCCAAAACTATGAATAATAGAGATTATTTCTGTAAAGAGAACATTAGTTTTAAGTCTACAGGGACAATTTCTAATAATAACACAGGAAAAAAACTAACAGAAAGCATCCTGATTTCTTTTTGAAGACATGGAATAAAAACCGTCAATGGGCAAGTTGCTGATAAAATGATATCTTTCACAATATGGATTTACTTTGGGGCCCAAAGTAAAAAAAAATAATAATGAAAATCAGGAAAGTATGTTCTATTGATCTGTCTATCTCTTATGTACAGTATTTAAGTGTAGTTCTAACATTTTTTGGTGGAATTCAGGTTTTTCAAGTCCTTGGTCAGCACCATCACCACTCTGCCTTCTCCAGACAGGAGCAGGGGTAGACATGGGAAGGATTAAACCCCAATGTGTGAATGGGGACATCACTTGGTACTTGGGTCAAGAAGAGACTTGTTTTGTGCAAGACCTGTCTGCCTGTTTATGTTAGGTGTATCTGAAAGGTTTTGCTTGGCAATGTCCTTTGTGTTGTGAGTGCGTGTGTGCATGGCTCTGTGTGTATTTGCACAAATGTGTGTGCTTGGGGATCTCATTTTCAGATCTGATCAGGATGATCGTGGATCCTGTCTCTCCTTTACATTGCTCCCTGACAAAAACGGCACCCTGACCCAAGTCTTTCGGAGCAGAAAGGCAAATGTCCCAGGTCACCACAGCTGAAGCAGCCAGGATACACACAGATGCGGGATGTTACCTATCTGGGGCAGTTTGCTGTCAGAAATTTAAACACCAGTATGGTTAGAGAAGAATTTCAAGGATTGTATTAATGGAATTGAATGCCCCTGTCCTGTCAAGTCCTTTATGGGTCCATAACAGAGCACGCTGCTCCTTTTGCTCTCTGTAGCCTGCCAGACAGACGGGGGCGGCAGCACAGGCTGGTGGTTGTCCGTGCTCTTTAATTGCTAGCACACTCCCGAGCACCACAGCTCCGGCTGTGCTGATTGCTGCTCCTCCAGACAACACACAGACACGCTTCAGGGGAGAGCATGTGCCAGGGACCGCTCCCAGCAGGCAATTTTGTCTCAAATACCCTGGTTTGGAGGGGGTGGGGAAGGGAAAGAAGAGACCACGGTATGTAGAGCTGAGCCATGCTGTGCTGCTTGGCCTCGGGGCTGGAGAATGGTCCCTGGTTATTTTACTTACTAGACATTTCCTGTGTGTCTTAATTCTCCGTCTGTTCAAGAGCAATAGCAGCACTTCCCTGGTTTGCAAAAACTAAGTGCCTTTTTAATGTGCTGCAGGAATAGGTGCTATTTTAAGTACTCGCCAGAGATGAATCCAGTATTTTTTGCAGCCCACTGGGAGAGTGGATACATGGTGAGAAATGTCTGTGCTACAATCAGGATTTTGACTGGGTTTCAGTCTGTGGTTACCTCAGAATCTCTGGTTGCTTCAGTTTGGCCTGCTATGGTGATATCACTGGTGCAATGTTCAAGCTTGGAACTGGAGTGGAAGGGGAGAAGGGTTCAACTTCATTGCCCTGCTTATTGGGTTGCTTCCTTTCTGGGCAATGTAAAAAAAAAGTCAACTGTCTTGTTTTTCCTTTTCCACGACCAGGGCCAAAGAATGCAGGAAAATTATCCAAGAGTAGGAAGAAAAAAAAAAAAAAAAAAAAAAAAGAGTTTTTCTGTAGCTTCAGGGATCCAGGATACTTGCCTTTCTCATCAGACAGAAAGCAACTAGACTGATATACTATTTTCCATCAATCAAGTCAGCAAAGCCAGGCAGAGCACTTCCTTTGACATCAATGCAGTGGTGACAGTTGTAGAGTTAATGCATTCCTTCTTAATGGAATACCATAAATCTAGGTTCAATGCTGCCAAAATAATGGCTGCAGCTCTCACTGAAGAAGTCGGCTCTCTCCCTGCAGTCCCATGGGCCTGAAACAGTTTGGTTATAGAACCAATATTAATTATTTACTTTTATTTATAAGGATCTCTAAGACATTCTGCAGGGCTGGTTTACCTGCTCAGACTGATGCTATTGTGTTTTGGTTGAGCATACCACAGCCTTTTAGTAATTGCATCATATTTAACAGCTTCGGAAGAATGATTTTTTTTCTGGTCTGAAACTGCAGGATAAATTTAGAAAGGAACAATTTATATTTTTCTGGGAAAATATTTGAAGTGTGTCAGAGACTCCCTAAAACAACCACAGCTTCGTTGGGTTGAACATCTTATTTATAAGGGAATATCTAAGGCAGAATGCAAATGTGACAGTAGGATGCAGGACTGATACAGGAGGAAAAAAAAAAATAATTAATCCACCACCCGTATTATATTGGATACCAAGGGAAAAAAAGAAACAAGAACAAAGGCAGGTATACTGGGATAGTCAGCAAATCACCAGATCAGATTGAGAAATCCTTTGGAGACTTAAATTAGCACCAGAAGACCTTGTCACCATCCTGGAGGGTGGCTTTGTGGCTGGGGTGTATACAGTCTGGTGGCCTGCAGACCTGAGGACAAAGGGCGGCACATTCTGCATTGACGGCCAAAGCCCCAACGCCGCCGGCAGCACAGCACCTAGAAAGCATCTTGATCCTCTTCCTCCTCTCCCACAGGAATGTGCTCAGCCCCCAAGGGGATATTATTTGAGACTGTCGAACTGGCTAGAGTTAAACAGCTTTATTGTGCTATTCAGGCTCAAGGCTTTACCTCTCACTTACAAGTTTATTTCACTCTGCAGGGATCGTAAAGCACCTTTCAAATTACCAGTCAGTGCTGCTGGGGCACAGCAGTTACCACTGTGGTACAAGGTCCATTTACTATAAGTTGTGAGTGTAGCAAAGCTTTTAGCCCCTCTCTGCATGGTAATCTGGAGGCAGAAGGTAAATGCCCAAAAGACAGATGCTGCCAGTGAGGGACTGAGGTGGATCTTGGGCATGGGTAACCTGCATTTCCATTCAGTGCTGGGGCAAAGCTTCCAGGATTCCCTTGGATGAACCCTGCAGTGAGAGCTGCAGTACTCCTGCCCTCCTACCCACCCAGGGGACTCACTGACCTACAGGTGGTCATGAGATCAATGCACTGAAATGAAAATGATTGCCATCAATTTACGGTGGCCTATCAAACCTGATGTCTCATTTAAGAATCATGAGTGATGCTAAGAAAATCTCAGCTTTTGTTTTGTTTGTAAGTGTCTAAGTCTGCAAAGAAAATGTGCAGGTTGCAAATAATACAGAAGCAGAAGGTAGCCTAGGGGGTCCAAGCCCTGAAGGTGTATAATGTGTTGATTCAGTTTTTGGAACAGATTTCTTGTTTATTAAACCAGCCACTTAATTTTTACTGGGAAGTAAAGGCACAGTCTTGGCACGTCTAAATCATAAATATTCAACACGCATTTAATTCCTAAACGGGGCCAAGAGTGAAGGTCAGATCTGGAGAGGGACACCAGGACCTACCTGCTGTGGGCTGGGAGAAAACCGCTTGTGTTGGCTTAGGTCACAGGAGTGGAGGCAGAGTGGCACTGCGTCTAGCTGCAGACACTTTGGTCTGGATGCAAGTAGCCTGGCCTTTGGTCCAGAGTGTGAAGACACACCAGCAAGGAAGCGATGTGCACTAGGTCTCTCCCGATACTGTGCTGATGCGAGGGTTTGGCTTCTGGGCCAGACAGCCTTGCACCCGTCCAACTAAGAGCACGGGCTCATGCGGGCAGGCGTGCACCCAGTCACATCCCAAGGCCATTCCCCAACAGAACCGCAAAATAAACACATGCGCATTCACTGCTTTTTAAAGCATACCGGATGTTAATAAGCAGAATAATTTGCAGTGGCTTGACTACTGCCTTTTTTTTTTTTTTTTTTTTTAAAAATCTTGTGACTAACGCATGAAGGCATTTCTAATCATAATTATGCCAATGACCTATTGTCACGTCAGCAATTGCAAACTGCATTTACTCAAACAAAAATTTGATGGTGTTCTTTTTATTGGACTGAAAAAAAAAATGGGCAAGCTTTCAAGAATCACAGTCAGAGTACAGTACGTCTGCATTTAATTATGGGGTTGGAGCAATTAACACTTGGGCTCTGCTTTGTTCTGTATTCCATGGCTGGTTGTTGAGAAAATACAATTCTCAAAAGCTTACCATTTAAAATATATTTAGCTTATTTTTAGTTAGCATGGAGGGGGTTACGTACAACTACTTAGAGCTGTGAAGTTCGGGCTAGGCCATGGGAGACCCTGGTTTAATCCAAAGTGATCTTTATGACAGTTGAAAAGTCACTTAATTTGTGCTGGTATCTTACCAGCCTGCTGGGAAACAGTTTCTTGTGGTAAGGCAGGGACTTCATTAGTTGTAAGGTGCTTAAATGAAGGCTGCTCCTCAGTCAGTCCTTTCTCGTGTTTCACTCCTAATGTATGTGCCTAACAGGATTCATACCAGTTTTAGCCTCTGATAGCCAGAGACCCTTAAACCAAAGCATTATAAAATGTGTAGCATGCATCGCTTTGCCCCTTGTTCATGAATTCTCTCAAACACCCAAGTCTGGCCAAATTCAAAACAATATTTCTCAAGCATGTACTTTAGGTTAAAACACATGCTTCAGAACTATTTCAGTAAATATATATATATATACACATGATACTAAAGACCTCCTTTTTTATTATTTCCCCTCACAACTTCACCTTGCAACACTTTCTTAATTGCAAAACAATTTTGGCTTGAACTTCTGTGTCTCGGTCTGCTGTACTGTGACCTAAAGAACAGTACATACACATGCAGAAATTAACTGGTCCCTTAGGAGCACTCTTGCACTGGAGAGTGAAGGAGGATAAGGCATATTTGCAAATAGCTATATTTTCTTTCACCAACTTAATTGCTTCTGTTTGGAACTTTTAAAATCTCGCCTTACCATGCAGTCATTTTCAAAGAGAGCACAGCATGACTGACCAAAACAAATCTGTTTGCTTTTTTTATTGTAATTTTGGTTGTGATATTTTATTAGTGGGGACTGCAACACCCCAGAGGAGTAACAGTCGGCTGGTTGTGGCACTTCTGGCATTTCCTAGCTTATACTCTGATTAACTCTGCTATATTAATAAAGTTCTTTTAATAAGTTTTCATTAGAATAATTTCCTAGGGCTTTAAGGAAGGCTCGAGGAAAAACAAACTCCATCACATAGTGTCACACTGACGCTCCTATGGGTCATCAGCAGAGCTGGACCTTTGGACCTCTGGTAAGTGAGCTAATGGAGTAACAGATAATACTACTATGCTGTCATCCTTCTGGGAGACCAGTACTAGAAATATTTACCAGTTTTCATAGTTATTTGTTGACAGAGGAATAGTGAGCCTTGGAGTAAAATCTCAGGTACAATTTGTGGCTCTGGAAGCATCTTCCTCATCTCCCCTTCTCAAGCACAACCCTTTGCCAGGTTTCCTGCAGCCTCTCTGTCAGACTGCAGTATCACAGAATCACAGAATCACAGAATTTCCAGGTTGGAAGAGACCTCAAGGTCATCGAGTCCAACCTCCAACCTAACGCTAACAGCCCACCACTAAACCATATCCCTAAGCTCTACATCTAAGCGTCTTTTGAAGACTTCCAGGGATGGTGACTCCACCACTTCCCTGGGCAGCCTGTTCCAGTGCCTCACAACCCTTTCAGTGAAGAAGTTCTTCCTAACATCTAACCTAAAACTCCCCTGGCTCAACTTAAACCCATTCCCCCTCGTCCTGTCACCAGGCACGTGGGAGAACAGGCCAACCCCCACCTCGCTACAGCCTCCCTTGAGGTACCTAAAAAGAGCGATAAGGTCACCCCTGAGCCTCCTCTTCTCCAGGCTGAACAAGCCCAGCTCCCTCAGCCGCTCCTCATAGGACTTGTTCTCCAGGCCCCTCACAAGCTTCGTCGCCCTTCTCTGCACCCGCTCAAGCATGTCGATGTCCTTCTTGTAGCGAGGGGCCCAAAACTGAACACAGTACTCGAGGTGCGGCCTCACCAGAGCTGAGTACAGGGGGACGATCACCTCCCTAGCCCTGCTGGTCACGCTGTTCCTGATACAAGCCAGGATGCCGTTGGCCTTCTTGGCCACCTGAGCACACTGCTGGCTCATATTCAGCCGACTATCCACCAGCACTCCCAGGTCCTTCTCTGCCTGGCAGCTTTCCAACCATTCCTCTCCCAGCCTGTAGCTCTGCTTGGGGTTATTGCGCCCCAGGTGCAGGACCCGACACTTGGCCTTGTTAAACTTCATGCAGTTGACCTCAGCCCATCGGTGCAGCCTATCGAGATCCTCCTGCAGAGCCTTCCTACCCTCAAGCAGATCGACACACGCACCTAACTTGGTGTTATCTGCGAACTTACTGAGGGTGCACTCGATGCCCTCGTCCAGATCATCGATGAAGATATTAAAGAGGACCGGCCCCAGCACCGAGCCCTGGGGGACGCCACTAGTGACTGGCCTCCAACTGGACTTGGCTCCATTCACCACGACTCTTTGGGCCCGGCTATCCAGCCAGTTTCTAACCCAACGAAGCGTGCGCCAGTCCAAGCAAAGAGCAGCCAGTTTCTTGAGGAGAATGCTGTGGGAGACAGTGTCAAAAGCCTTGCTGAAGTCAAGGTAGATCACATCCACAGCCTTTCCCTCATCCACCCAACGCGTCACTCTGTCATAGAAGGAGATCAGGTTCGTCAGGCATGACCTGCCTTTCATAAACCCATGCTGACTGGGCCTGATCGCCTGCTTCCCCTGCAAGTGCCGCATGATGACTCTCAGGAGGATCTGCTCCATGAGCTTTCCTGGCACTGAGGTCAAACTGACAGGCCTGTAGTTTCCCGGGTCTGCCCTCCAGCCCTTCTTGTAGATGGGCGTCACGTTTGCTAGCCGCCAGTCGATTGGGACCTCCCCCGATAGCCAGGACTGCTGATAAATGATGGACAGTGGCTTGGCCAGCTCCTCTGCCAGTTCCCTCAGTACCCTTGGGTGGATCCCATCCGGCCCCATCGACTTGTGCACATCTAAGTGCCGTAGCAGGTCACCAACCAGTTCTTCATGGATAATGAGGGCCACATCCTGCTCCCCATCCCCTTCCACCAGCTCAGGGTACTGAGTATCCAGAGAACATCCGGTATTGCCGCTAAAGACTGAGGCAAAGAAGGCATTGAGCACCTCCGCCTTTTCCTCATCTCTTGTAACTAAGTTTCCCCCCGCATCCAGTAAAGGATGGAGATTCTCCTTAGTCCTCCTTTTTGTGTTGATGTATTTATAGAAACGTTTTTTGTTATCTTTAACGGCAGTAGCCAGATTTAGCTCCAGATGAGCTTTGGCCTTCCTAATTTTGTCCCTGCACAGCCTCGCTACTTCTTTAAAGTCCTCCTTAGTGGCCTGCCCACTTTTCCAAAGCTTATAAACCCTCTTTTTCCTCCTAAGATCAAGCCACAACTCTCTGTTGAGCCAGGCCGGTCTTCTTCCCCGCCAGCTCGTCTTTGGGCACGTGGGGACAGACCGTTCCTGCGCCATTAAGACTTCCCTCTTGAAGAGCGCCCAGCCTTCCTGGACCCCTCTGCCCTTCAGAACCACCTCCCAAGGGACTCCACCAACTAGTGTCCTGAGCAGCTCAAAGTCAGCCCTCCGAAAGTCCAATACAGCGGTTTTACTGGTCCCCTTCCTGGCCTCGCCAAGAATAGTGAACTCCACCATTGCGTGGTCACTATCCCGCCCCAGGACCACTGCCCTTCATCCCTCAGCTAGGCAGCTTGTTGCCTTTAGTCTTGTCTTCGCAGATACTTTTCCATGTTTCCTCACCAGCCTCCAATGCCAAATTCTCTGTATTAAAACCACCATTCTACCTTCCCCCACACCTCCTTTCCTCTCTCTTCCATAAAGTCAGAAAGGACAGTTGCTGCTGCTGAACTATCCTGACTTAACCTTTGCCTTTATCTTGGTACCTGACTCTGACCAGACCAGATGTAGGGTTGTTTTTTTCTGAAATATGGTGATACATGTTTTTTTGAGTCTTCATGGCAATTGCTAGGTCACTGAAATGGATGACTCTAGTGGCAAATTTTCCATTTTAACAATTCTCCAGTATTATTTTTCTACCTGTAATCCATGTCACTTTCAATTCAAAGCTAAGCTAAGATGACAATACAGGAGGTACAAACCAGGTTCACACAATCAAAAGGGGATCTTTAATTTTTTGCAACTAGGCTCACAGCATTTCTTATCCAGCAGAGAGCATAAACTGCACATAGATTCCCATATATGCCTGGCCCTTTGCACAGTCCTTTAATCTTTGGCAGGAATCTTCAGACAGCCTTTGGACTGGGAGATATTCTCTTACAGTTATAGATATATTTTTTTTTTTCCTGGAGTAAACAAACACTTGATCCAGTTGGGGGAGGTTTTCTTATTTTTAAAATGGCACAAAGCCCTCAGAAAGAGATGAAAGTATATCACTGTGGCTTTGTACTTGTGGGAATATTAGCCATTTTTAATTATCTGGAATAAAACAAAAATGGAAATACAGAGAACATGATGCATAGTAAGCAGTCACAGACCTGAAAAACATGTATTACTCACGAACATAGGATCAAACGGTTGCTTTTCCTGCCTTGTACAAAGTGTTCCTGACATGACTATATTCCTCAGTGAACAATTACTGTATTTACTGCACTGGTGACCTTGATGCTGATTCCTCACCTCTTCCCATAATTTCTTCAGTTAAAATTTAAGGAGTGATTAGGACATTTTCTCCTATGATACCTTGCCACACTTTTTCATCTCTATGGGGCTAAATCCAAATAAATTCTTACTCTTGTCTCCACACCCTACCTCACAGTGAGATTTTTGTTTTGTCTAGCTCCTTAAAACAGACTTTTCCTTCCAGCCTGGGAGTCAAGAGACCCTGTTCAGGTGTAAAATCAGAAAATATAATTTGCAAATTGTCACCTCATTCCTTCCATTCATTGTGCAGATTCCTTGTGCAGAGCCCCACATCTTCAGGGCTTCCACACACCAGAACACCATCACAGCTGCCTCCTCTTGGACCCGCATGGGACAGAGCTACAAGAAAGCAGAGAAACAAAACTCTTTACTTCTCTGATTACAGCTGAGTGATTTCAAGAAATTGGTGTTGAGAAATATGTCAACATACCATTGATGCTTTTGGCCCAGTGAGCAATGATCTAATTTCTGTTTAATTGGCCAGCAGCCAAGTTAATTTTGATCAAAGTTTGACATGTTGTTTGTTTCTTATAATGACCAGCTCACCCTAATAAATGTGAGCTATAACAGCCCTCAGTTTGGGATTAATCCTGCAAGATTCTGCAAACTGAGTGGGAGGGGATGTACTCTGTGCCACCTACCTCATTCTTTGTGTCATCAGATCACATGATTTCTCTGAACCTGATCTGAAAATTCATTCATGAAGTCCTACACTGTAAATGAATAAATATATACAGAAAAATATGTTTTATCATTCACTGAAGAAGCAGAAATTAATTATACACAGTGATCCTAATTCACATTTGCAGTACTGCAGACTTAGGTCAATCCATTATCCAACTCGGACCTGTTATGAAATGGTCTTTCAATTATTTCTCTAGTTTACTCACATTTCAGATCTCTTAGTCAGGCACAAATATATCTATCCTGCTTTTTTTTGAGAAAAAAAAATACATTAACCTCATCAGTGGCAGCATAGTGCATGACACAACTAAGAAAATCACTGGAATTAGTTAAAATAATAAAAATACATTGTGTCCCTCATTAAAGGTCTTTACAAGAATAAACAAAATTGAAGGAAATAGTTGAGAGATCAGGGTCAACAGATGTTTCATTTTTAGACATTTTATTTCTAGTTCTCAGTCATTTTAGATGTTATACTTAAGGGTTAAAGGAGAAAGAGCAATGGCAAGAAGATGGAGATCTTCAGGGGAAAATTCATCAGTTAGTTAAATATATGGCGTATGAGAAAAGAACAGACAGAACAGGGTTCTCCTGGAAATAAGCTAATAATAGTCTCTAGCCAGTTTCTGGGGTAGGGACAGGCCTTCAGCATTTTGAATTTCTGACTGGTGACACATTTCCAGAACCCTAGTGTACAAGGAGAAGAGGTTGTCATCTTTGATAGAAGTGGCACTGAAAAGAATCACTCACAGCACACCGACAGGTCATGTTTGGTCCCTCAGTGCCTCTAGGTTCACAGCACTTTAGTTGGGCATGTAGCTAAGGACCCTCATACAGTCAATGGGGGGAAAAGGCAAGCACCCCTGTGGAGGATTAGGTCAATTTTTTTGTGGGATAAGAGTAGTTTGCTTTTATTTTTATTTATTTATTTTTCTTTTTTTTTTAGCCCACAGGCAGGGCAAGGTCATTTGACTTACCTCAGTGAACAATTAGGAGAAGTAAGATGACATCTCACTTATGGCCAGTGCAAAGACAAGAAGGGAAGCTTTCTGTTTTCTTGGATTAACTTCTGCCCTGACTGATACCCAGGGCCTGAAACCTCTGGAGACAAAGATAGAAAAGGGAGTATGTCAAAAAGACAAGATCCTTATTTGTGGGGATTCTTCAGGCTCCCCTTCACTACATAAAATGGAGGAGTCCACTTTTTCATTACAAGCTTTGTTAATAAATAAAAAAAATAAAAAAAAATAAAAAAAAAAATCAGACAATAAAAGCACACTTTCTCCTGATGTTCTGTTTTCTCTTCCTTTCCCTCTCCCTGGCCCCACCTGTACTAACACAGTCACACTTTCAGTAGCCCTTACTGGAACCAATGCCAGCTTTCAGTTTTTATTAAGAAGGTTAAATCAGGAGTTTATAATAGTCCTTTTATACTTTTAATGTTGCCCATTTTACTGCTGCTTTAACATTCACTGCCCAGACCTGGCTTGTATTCCATGTTCCCAGATCTGAACAACAGAACACCCCTATTAATTTAACCATGTCCTTTCTATTCCTATGGTTCTTAAGCAATACAGCTGTGATTTTGTCTTAGTTTCCCTGTCACACTTAAACGACAACCAAATCCATACATGCAATCATTGCAAAGTGAGAAAGGAAGAATTTGCAGCTCCTGGTGGCCTAAAGAAAACTGCTGTGCTACACTGCTTTAGCACTATCAGCAGAGAAGATGTGTCTTGTACCAAAGTGGAATGAATAGTCCTTGAGTACACTTAAGACCTTGACAAGCCCTGGATAAGGCTCAGCCAGCCATTCTAGTTCTTTAAGGTTCTGGTGATGACTCCCATTGAAAGCCAGTCCTCAACTGTTTTCCCTACATATTTCATTATCTGCTTCCACTCACACATCTTTTGGGTTTCTGTGTGATTCAGTTGCTCATTGTTTCCCTCAGCCTGGTGAAGATGTCAGAGACAGAGGGACGGGGAAGAAGACAGAGAGAAAATGTCATTCATGTCTGCTCCCTGTGTTTTGGTGATGGGATGCAAGATGCTTCTCTGTGCAGCTGATTACAAAGCCAAATTTTCAAAAATGTTTAGGCTTCTAAAGCCAGAAGTGGCTAGCATTTTTCTCTGAGGTACCTTGCTACTAAGTTGGGATTGGTATTATGGTTAGTGGATGTAGCAGCATCCAAGCTTCAACTCAAACAGGAATTCAGGCCAAAACTGAGATTCAGAAAGCCCCTGTTCAGATGCTGTTCCCTGAGGTGCCTAAGCTTCTACTGGTGGTGCGCTTTGCTGCCATAGCCCTTCCTTGCATTTAGCCATCCACCTGTGTTTGCTGCTATTCACAACCTCAGAAAACTTGGAATAAAATGCCTGAAACAAATATTGATCGAGTTTGTGATGCAAGCCACTCCTTAGGCACACTGTTGCTTAAGTCAGGTCAAAGATTCATTGGGCTCTTTGTAAGGTTAGAAATATCAGAGGGAAAACATTTGTGCAGCACTGCTCCTGCCTGGAGATTGCTCCTGCTCTGGGGTTATGCACTGATGTACTTCTCCGCCCTCACCGCACTAATGAAAACAAATAGTGTGGTCGAGTGTGACCTCCCCTCACGCAGAAGGCAAGCACCAGTGTGTACCTAAATGGCAATATATTAACATCATTATCGTATTTAATATAGTCAACGCCACCACTAATCAGTAAAGCCACCAGCAGCATTATGTTCTTTTCTAAGTGACAGGTTTGTCAATAGAATTAAAAAAGCCTTTCTATTTAGGCATGGCAACATAAATAAAGGGATCTTAATGGAATACCTAAAATAACAACAGGCAGAAAGGAGATCTCTTTTACTAAGAAAAAATGTTCACTTATTGACTAATTTGCTGTAAATCTGTCTTTTCCTTTCTAATCAATCGTTAACAATCAAAGGCCACCTGGCTTAATTGAGCTTAATTTTCAGGAAGCCTGATCTGGCATTCCTCGGACACTGCTTGGCTGAAGTGAATGAAGAACTAGGAAAACAATAGAGCTGGTAAAGAAAATCTGACATTAAAACAACTTTTTAAGCATCCACACATAAAAGCTTTTTTCAGTAGCATCCACAAAATATGAAAGTTGGTGATCATTTGATAAACTAACAACAATACATTTTTTTCTTCTCCTAAATGTTTTTAAAGAATGAACCCACACACCTAAAATCACAGCTGTACCAATTTTTTAAATCTGAAAAGCAACAGGCTGTAATATGACCACTTAGTTACTGAAGAGAGCAGTTTTGTACAACCACCATCTTAAACGTATCCTTTGGTATGTGGGTCATGGCCTTAGAAAGGTTTTAGAGGATTTCAGCTTGACAGCATAAGTGAATATCCTAGACAACAATCCTCTTTGGCACCAGGAAATATTTTATTGGAAAGTTAATTAGAGCCCTATCAGCTTTCTCCCTCTTCTGTGGGAAGATCTCCTCCTGACTCCATCTTCCTTACAGAAGCAGAAGAGCAGCTCCAACCCTTGCTTCTCATGGGATATGACATGGTTTACAGGGGGTGAAGGTTTGGGGGGCCCTGTCCTGGGATCATTGCTTGTCTGACTAGACATTGCTGAGGGATTAAGCCTTTGTTTTATATTCTGCCTGAGTAATTGTAATAAATATTGATAGGTGTGCTCCGTTATTAATTTATTTTGGGCAGAGTGTGTCTGTGAAGCTGCAGAATGACCTTGACAGGAAGCAGTGCTTACCAGGCATAAGTATCTCTGCTGAGGGCATGGCAAAGACCAACACACCCTGTCAACACAGTTGAAAGACAATGCCAGCAATGGTAGCTTCTTTGGTACTGCAGAAAGATAAGGTTTTGCTCAAAGACATACATGTAAAAGTAATGCTAAAGTATGTGTTAGGATTTCTCCTAAATGATAACACCAAAAGATATAACAGCACTGGAGAGCGAACCAAAACATTTCATTCCTTTGCAAGGAGAGGACATGCCATTCCCAGCCTGGTCTCCTTTTTCAGGATTGAGCCACAGGTCCAGGCTTTCCTGCAGGTGTGGTACTGATTCTCCAGCCACTCAGGGCCATGTCTTGTGTGCGTGGAGTGCCACAGTGATCCTGCCTCCCTAGGCACAGACCACTGTTTGGCCAAGTCTCTTTATAAGATCAAGGCTTTAATCTCAATTTCAATTTCCTCCATAAAATTTGTATGCAAATATTTTCCTAGCTCACAGAGCTATTATGAATGGGATTGCCCTCTGGGTGGTTGCCATTCAGCTTGGCTGCCTTTACTGTAGACTTTACTGGTTGGCATCAGAGGTGCTCTGCATGTACAGACCCATCTGCAGCTGTAGCAGCCATTTTTTCCCCAGCTCTGCCAGGTATTTTTGCATGTCAGAGGTGGCAACCTATTTGTAGCTCTTTGTTCATCAAGGTACTTCAAGTACATGCACAGCCACTTTATTTGCAGCATCATTGAGACTCGGAAAATGTATTTCTTTCCTCTTCCCCTGCACCCAAGAGGAAATGCTTTGTGCAAAAGTTTTCCAGCCACTAGCTGTTCCTACGTTGGTTAGTAATCAGTGGAGGGTTTGATTTTTCTTCTCTGTACCTGACAAGATCAGTCCTTTAGTCCAGAAATACATTACTATTAACTCATACATCATCTCCCCAGACTGACTGTTAATCTAAACGGCCAAAATAATTGTGCTTTACATTAAGGTTCTATTTATGAGTAACTGATAAAGGACTAATAAATGGTTAATAGATGTAATAATTTGTTAATTGAGTATTACAAAGACCAACAGGTTAATTGCTTTCAAATAACTATGGCTTAAAACTGTTTATAACCCCATCTGCCGATGTCCTTCATATGTACATTTCATTTAAGCCATAACACATAACTCTGGTGGCTGTGATGTGTCACTACTTTTAGTGCCTCAATTATGGAAGTTTGTAACCCACATTTTTTAAAAACACACAAAACACACAAAAACACAAATCAAACCAAAATATTAAGAGGCTAGTGGAGTTTCATAGAAACCATACCTTTTAGCTCAGATTCTTGACTGTAGCGAGGCATTTTTGAGAATGAACAGTTTGTGCCTTCTCACATTAGGTATAACAAGTGCATTTTCTATGAGGCTTTGCATCTCCTCAGTGTTTCTCCAAGGTATGTGTCATCCCTCTGACAAACTGAGATGAGACTAGTGCATACTCCAGAGAATCATGTCAAATACACCCTCCTTATCTGCTAGATATCTAAATGTACTTTTGATTGATAAATATATACCGTTAGAAGTAAAATCACTGAATTTTCCCTTCCTCCATATCAGCTTTATTATAGCAATATATGGAGAAGTTTCAGAGCTACATTTCAAGGGAGACTGAGCTGGCGATGGGACAGAATGGCAGTGTACTTCCTGAACAGAGCTAATACCACTGGTTTTCTGATCATGCAGATGCCCTGCATGTCCCAGCTCTGGGTCCTATTGTACTAGAAATGATTCTCTTGCTCTGTTCTTCCTGTGTCTGTGTTCTTGCTGTGCTGCCCACTTTTACACTAACAGTGTAAAGGAGCCATACTTCACTGAAAAATCTCATACATGCTTTTTCACTTCTGAGAAAGAGCTGGGGCTAAGACCTACCTTGAGTAGTGAATGACTCCACTCAAGCCATATTGGAGCATCTACAGTAATGGAGATGAGACTTTGGGCTGACTTTGGTGGAGACAGAGTAGGTGAAACCCAAAGCTAACCAGTGAAGGTTTCATGCCTCTGTTTTTTAAAATTATCCAGTGTTGTTGAACTACAACCAACTAGCCATCACTTGGTATTGCAGATTTCCAGTAGCCGAATGCTAACATTTATTCCTATCCTTGTAGTGAAACAGTTCACTAGGCATGACAGCAATGCTAGGACACTGACAAAATCATAGTAGCCTTCTGCAAAAATGAGGAGAGAGCCTCAGCATGCTCACACCAGCACAGCCTATGTAGGCTGCTTTCTGTGCTGAAAAGACAACTGCTCTATTTTAAGGCTATTCCCGTAATTTGCTTCATTCTAAGCAGAAAGAGAGAAGTTTGTATTAAGCAAATGTTCACTTTCCTTCACTTCCCTCTTCACATCAGTCACTGCCAGCTTGATATAGAAAATATGGCCAATAATAGCTTGCAGTGGAACAAACATTTGCATAACTGTTACCTCAGAGCCCATAACTCTAAGCTAATTGGCTGATGGTGATTAAAATGATTAAGTGACTGTAATTTATATGATTAACCAATTAAGCCATTCTCCTATGATTGGCCCAGGGTAGGCTTTGGGATGTGAGCTTGTTTCCCAGCATGCATGCCGAAAGTGTATGATATTAAATATTCTTTTAAATACTTGCCGTTGTTCCTGCCAACAGCACTCAAGGTGCTTTAAAGGTATTTTAATTACCCCGCATCATTCGTGTAGCACAGAGAGCCGTAAGTTGAAGACAACACATGAATTATTAACAAAGTAAATCTAGCACCAGCTAGGATAACACAGAATTACTGAAGGCAGTAACTAGGACAGTGAGTTTGATCAGCCAGAACTGATGGATGACTGACTGGTGTAAATGGGTATGATATCACTGCCTTGAATAAAAGTTATGCTGATTTACCCCAGCATGACGTCTAGATTGTGATCCATGAAAACTGAAAGTTCACCAGCAGGTCTGAAAAAAAGGTAGAGGGTAATAACTGCAAGGCCTTTTAGGTAAAAGAAGTAAATGGACTTGGTTAATTTGTAACCGCTTCCATTAGGAGGGCATTTGCCAAGGAAGCGTATGTTATTTGAGTGAGCAAGCTCTGGTTCTTGAAGGAGCTAGGCAGGTGGGCAGGAAGCAATAATTAAGCATATTCTTTGTTAATCCCCTGCTAGGTACATTGAAGGGAAAACTTGCTGTGATTTCATCCCCCTCTTCCCATCCCCCTCCCACCTTCCTGTGGGTTGCCGTTGCTGAAATGAGGGACTGCTGCATTCCCCGCTTTTCCCCCCTCTCACCTCCTACCAGCAGACAGTTTAATTCCATGCTTCCTGAGGCTAAACACATCACCTTCCTTCACATTACTTTCAATTTCAGCTGCTGTGTGTCCTGAAATCTTAAATCCGTTGCCAGTTAGCCTGGGCTATCTGTTCTGACGCTGTAACACTCTAGGCTTTTAAGAGATGAGAGCAATACGTGTTTCTTTTCAGTATACTTCAGAGCAGATTGCTATTTCCTGTGTGTTTTCTCATCTTTCTTGATGGTTATTAAAAGTCAACATAATAAAGATTGCTAGTATTTTACTGTCATGCAGGTTAACTACTTCCATGTGCAGGTTTGTCCTGAGTGGTGGCCTTGGCAAACAGGCAAATATTGTACGTTGTTGTGCTGTTCCTGCTACTGAGCTGCATTAAGCATCATTGTGATGCACGGGTATTCCCAGTGCTCAGCTGGATAATTTTCTGGGATACATTGTTGGTTTTCTAGGAAATGAAGTTTTGAAAAGTTGATGGTTTCCTGAAGGATAGCAAAAATCTGAACAACTGCTTTCAATCTGAATCATAAAGGCTTTGGCAGGTTGGCTCTAGTGTCAGAATTTCTGTTTTACAGTATGCTGCAGTGATATTAAACAAATTACCGATGCTCCCAAGTTGGGCCTATGGCAGAGCCAGAAATCCATCCTCAGTGCTGCGTGTTGGATGACATTGCCTCCGTCTTGCTCACACAATGCCCAGTAGATCTCAAGGGATGTTTGTGAAACTGATCATGAGACTTCAGTCCTGGGGGGTAACATGGCAAATGTGTGTGTTTGTGCATCCATCCATCCATCTAGCTCATTACTGACATGTTGTAACCACTTTAGACTTGACCCTGGGAAGTGTTATGAAAACCTCCATCTCCCACTAAAGTGAATAGCTATAACTTAACAAAAATGAGGGCAGTAGTTAAGGCTGAGGCTGGGGCACAGGAGATGGCTCCTCAAATGTTGTGCATGACCTTGGCCCATCACCTCACCCCTCTTTGCATCAGTTCCCTGCGGTTAAAAGGAGGCATCACACTTTCATCACACCCAGCATAGCTTGAGGACAAGGCCATTAATATACATAATGCACTCGCATACTACCAGGATGACCTCCATGGAAAAGCTTATAAATAAACATAAATAAGGACCTGATGAGTAAAAGGCTGGGTCCTGCCCAGGCTTCAGTGAGACTTAAAAAGACCACACAGAAAATGCATCTTAAAATAGACCATTTGAAGGTCATAGCCTCCTACCCTTACCTGTCAAGACCTGAGCGGAGGCTTTGCCTGTGAAATGATGGCCCAGCTGATGACATCAGCACTCTACATGCAGGTTTTGGCAGGTGTTAGCCATTTGTTTCACCTCTGCAACTGTTCGTCCAGGAATTTCTTTGGAGTCATGACTCACGGTGTGCCTCTGTGGCAACTACCATTTCGCTGCATGATAAAAAAAAATATATTTCTGCTAAAGATCTGCTGCCGTGATATCAGAACTTGAGAAAAAGCAGAGCCTCTGACTGATTTTTTTTTTTTTTTTGGCAGGTTATAAATATTAAAAGATGGTAAAATTGTAAACCTCATTTTTAGGTATCTATCTGCAGCCAAATCCTGTTGGCCCAAGGGATCAATCAATGAAACAACATTACATAGAAATGCTGAATTCATGTTATCCTGGATAATCTATATCTCAAAAATGAGACTGAGCTCTTAAATGACCTGCACATGGATTTGATCTGCTCCTCCCTTTTAACTTGCACTTCAGTAGCCTGGCTTTAAAAAAATTAACTGTTTCAGTAATGTGGGAGTCCTTTCATTCCTACAGTCTTCTGATTAGTTCCAATAAAACTGGATAGTAATAAAGTTAAAATCCATTAGTGGGTACAGGACACACAACAGAACTCATGCTGGTATTAAAAAAAAAAAATGCAGAACCATTATAGCCTTCTGTGCAATTTTAAATTCAGTACAAATATTTTGTGCTTTTTTTTCTTGATTGCTTGCTTTTATTTTTATTTTTTTAACTTTATTTCAAACCTCAGCAAAGTGGGTCTCATTTCCTCATGTAGTAGTATAAAAATTATTCTGGCAGATTACTGCAATAGTGACTCAAAATACAACTGACGAAAACCAAAAAAAAATCACAGAGGTACCTCAAATAAGAATTGAAGTGTTTTTGAACACCCAAGAAATTGTTGATACTGAGGACCCAGGGTCCATGTCAGATCAAGGAGACAAATTGAGGAGCTTTCAGACCAGCACTACTCCTGTGCAGTAGGCATCCATGAGTGACTGGAGTGCTCTGTGCTCTCTGGAGGACACTTTTCAGTTGGGTTTCACTAAAAATGGTCCAGGTTTTGTGATGAGGCAGCTTCAACGGTCCCTTCTGGGGCAAAACAGCAGGACAATGCTGCTGGGCAAAATGGTGCAAAATTGCTCTTTTCAGCCCTTAGTTCCTAATGGTCCTTCCTAGTCATCAGATCACAATTCTCCTTGCATGACTCTGAGGTTAGCTCTGCCCTAATGTGTGTTTGCATCAGGTCTGCTCCCTAAATCAACAAGGAGGCATGATGAGTCTCCCAACCCTCAGGAGTAGCGTCAGGTTCCTCACAAAATGCTTTTTTATTTGAAGATGCTTTGTGGAGGAATTGTCCCTTTTCTGCAGCAGGCTAGCCTCCCCAGGAAGGATGGGACCAGGTTGGATAGCCAGCCCAGCCCAAGGGGTTCAAAAACCTCATCTTCCCCATCACTTCACAGAACCACAGAATTGTTGGAAGGGACCTCTGGAGGTCATCTTGTCCAGCCGCCCCTACTCAAGCAGGGTCACCCAGAGCAGGTTGCCCTGGACAATGCCCAGGTGGCATCTGAATATCTCCAAGGAGGGAGACTCCACAACCTCTCTGGACAACCCCCGTCAGTGCTCTGTCACCTACTCAGTGAAAACAGTGTTCCCTGATACTCAAATGGCACCTCACATGGTCCAGTTTGTGCCCATAGTCTGTTGTCCTGGCAAAAAAGAGCCTTGGCAACCCACAAGCCTCCAGGGGACATTTCTCCAGGCTTTTAGCATCCCAGCTGAGGAGGAAACCAGCCCTGGCTTTCTCTTTCTCTGTTTAAGTGCTCTAACCACTGAACACCTACACAAAAGGACAGGCACCCCCAGACCTTCACCAGCAGCTGGGTTTTAAAAGGAAAGACAGATTAACACAGTGCATAGATGAAGTACAAACCTCTGACAAGTGCTTGGATCAGAGGGTTTCCTCACAGGAAAAACAGTAGACTTTCTCCTCCTGAGGAATAATTGGAGGCCTGGCAGGTGTGCCTGGTGCTTAAAATAAAATAAAAAATTCCATGACTGCACTTCTCAGTGAAGTCCTCTTTTCCTGGATGAAAATCAATTAACTCTTCACTGTGCCTTGAGGCTAACAGACAGGAAAGAGATTAACAACAGGAAAGGAGACTTCAGATTTATTGTACAGCAGCATAGGTCTCCCCATACTTGATCCACTCCATGAGTCGTCTAATCGAGGGTCCTGTCTGTACCATGAAAGTCTAAGGTGTTTAAGCACATGCTTAACTTTAGCTATGGGAAGATTTTCAACAGCCTAAGTGGAAGTCTGGCATTCACTTCTCCTCCCCCCAGCTTTGAATGGGAGTTACACACCTCGTTGTTCTCTATCCCTTTGAAAATTTCCACTCAACATGTTTTCCTAAAGAGTGACAAAGTGCTGGGCTTATGGAGTAACTGCTCCATTAGGGAAGCCGCTTGTTAGCCTCTGACATCTACTGGCTGGCTTTTGTCCTTGGGTATTGGGATTTATTTGCATGCTTAAGAAAAAAATATTTTTAAAATTCAGTTTAAGTTGATGCTACACATTCTGTTAGGCAATATATGTCATAACTTTTTCAGTGCTATCAAGTACTTAGCTAAAATGGGGGTCTGTCACACACCCACACAAAGTTTACTTTATTTTTATTGACTAGTTTTCATTTTTTAATTAAGACATATGGTAAACAAAGCTACGCAGCATCCCATCTTCTTTATACCAGACATGACACTATATTGTATTATAAGTGTTCATCTTCTCCCTAATGCAAATCCTTTCAAAATAAAAAGCTTTCACATACTTCTAATCATCCTTAGCTATTTCCAAGTTTTCCAATTTCTTTTAAGTCATATTCCAGCTTAGAAAAAAAAAAAAAAAAAAAAAAGTATCTTAGTAAGATTTATATCACACCATTGTTCCAGTCTCTATCCCCCCCTTATTTTTTTCCAATTTCAGGTGGTGCTGAGTGATAGCAGAATATCTTCAGTGGGATCAGAATCAGGTATGTTTGTGTAGTTCATATTAATCTTTCCTATATGAATTACTTCATATTTATCATTTAGAATTATCAGCATACTCCTTTTTCATCTAATTTGAGTAGGATTCTATCTCCTATTCTTAAATCATTTTGTCTTTTCTGGATAGACTGCATGATCCTCAGGTGGTGATACCTGCTTTTGGTTCAACTAGAGCACAAATTGTAGTGAACAATCTGATGTCAATTTAGAAACATCAGGTGATAGAAGACTTCTTCCTTTATTGTCAGCCTGTTGTAAGAGCTACCTTTTTCACCAAAAAATCTGCACGTTTCTAGTTTCACTTCTGCTTTTGTCTTCTGCTATCTGGATCTTTTTGTTAATTGAGAAATGTTATAGTTACTTAGAACTAATTTTTCTTCTTCTTTTTTTTTTTTTTTGGTAGATGTTTTTAAACTAAAACTACATTAGCACTTAAATTTCACCTTCATATGGTAAATATAAGGAATTTGTTTCATAAGCCAAACTCTCCAGGCCTCAGATTATCCTTATAGATATTTTCTTAACCCTTAACCAATGCTTTGGTATCCTCATTGATGAAAGACTGAAAAAGAGACACAGCATAATACAACCAAACTGATACTGTATTTATAGACAATATTGCACTCTTATTCACAGTTATATATCAAAATAACACATAACCTCTTTTGACAACAGTTTTACATTGAGAAATCATATTTAATTATCTGTCTGCTGTGATCTCTCAGTCCTTCCAAAACCACATTTCTAAGTGTTAACAGTATACCTTCTCTCTACATTTCCTTCTACATATATGACCTTATAAATTATTATGTTATACTGCATACTTTTTCATCACATTATCAAGATTAAAATAGCACCTGACCTGCCCATGTTATAATAAATTTCTTATAAAGAAATGTACATTCTTAATGGACATATTTCACAATATTACTTTGTGTACTAAATTAAAAATATACGTTTTTAACATAGAAACAATTCCCACAGAGCTCTGCCAGAAACACTCTCACATGTTCTTCATAATTCATTTAAAATTCTGCTTTGAGATAAAGCTGTTAGGTAATATTCAGGAAGATCTTAAATAAGACCTGTTTTCAAATGACAGGACTGCAAGAAATGTGAATATCCAGTACCAAAGGGGTTAAGTAAAATAAAATAAAATAATAAAATAAAATAAAATAAAATAAAATAAAATAAAATAAAATAAAA
>CM021732.1:35752792-35845103 GCA_011075105.1 Heteronetta atricapilla | reverse complement strand
AATAAAATAAAATAAAATAAAATAAAATAAAATAAAATAAAATAAAATAAAATAAAAAACACTGGTAATATTTTTCCTTTCAAAATTTGTCAGAGTAAAATGTGATTGACTTTTAAAAAATCTATTACGCAGTCATAATTCTATTAATGAAGAATAAAATGTATGAATGAAAGCATGAATTTCAATTAAAAATAGGATTCATAGAGACCCAAGTTTCCCTTGGCATGCCTTTTCCAGCCTCAGGGGCCCTGCAGCTCTAGGCTTTGTCATTCACTGAACTCTAACCCTAATGGGAGAGGAGGTGTTGTATTTTAACCTGGTAAGCAGATAAGCACCACACAGCCATTTGCTCACTGTGCCATCAGTGGCACAGGGGAGAGAATCGGAAAAGGTACAAGGGCGAGAACTCACTGTTTGAGATAAGGACAGTTTAATAAGAAGGGGGAGGGGAGGAATATTTTTTTTATTAAAAAAATGGTGTTTTTTTATTAAAAAAAAAAAGGTGATACACAACACAATTGCTCACCACCAGCTGACCAATGCCCATCCAATCCCCAAGCAATGGCAGACACCCAGCCAAGTCCCCAGTTCTACTGCTCAGCATGATGTCACATGGTGTGGGATATCCCTTTGGTCCTAGCTGTGTCCCCTCTCAGCTCCTTGTGCACCCCCAGCCTCCTTGCTTGCTGGGCAGTGTGAGAAGCTGATGACCCCTTGACTTAGTGCAAACACTGCTCAGCAGCAGCTAAAACATTGCTGTGTTATAAACATTATTTTCCTCCTAAATCCAAAACACAGCACCGTATCAGCTACTAGAAGAATATTCACTCAATCCCAGCTGAACTCAGGACAGGTGGGAACATCTGTAGCTCATGGGAACCATCTCCGGTCCTCTAGAGGAGAAAGCAGTGAGCAGTGAAAGGTTTGTGCAGTCCCATCCTTTCCTTGGCTACATTGACTACATTTTCTATTGAATCTCTTTGAAATCTTATTTGTATTATATGCACCAATGTGCTGAGTAGGAAGGCATTTAAATATTGCCTATTTTCTTCCATATTCAATAAAACATTATGCATATTTATTTAAAGTTTAGCTCCTGCCTGTTTTGTGACTGAAGTGGTCTTGCTTTATCTTGTCACCAAATTTATAGGCTTGAGTGCAGAGGTGCTTTATAGGAGTTTGATTTTTTTTTTCCTATTCCTTCTCCATACCAGCCAAAGCTTTAAGTTTTGGCTTACTCAACAGATTTTATGTACTTTAATCAAATAAATTTCTCATTCCTCTTGTGCCTCTCCTCTGAGTACTTCTGCTTGCAAGAGTCTTGTCTCAGCTGGAACAGGTTAGGGAGATCAATATGGCCAGCATGCCTGCTTCCTATATCCACACCTGGGCACACATACCAATGTTCCTCTGCTCTTTCCCTTCTTGTCACTCTTTGCTGCTCCAATCCTGACACAATTCTTTAGAAACTACTGCTGAATGCATTTCCCTGTAAGTTTTTCAAATGTCCTAAAAGGGGCAATATTTTTCTCAACATCTTTGTAGTATGTCAAGACACAAAGGCAGAGATCTTTTTTACTATAAAAATGGGTCAGATGTAACTTCAGAAAATGTCACCCTGCTTTCTGCTGAGAATAGGATGCTTAGCCAACCACATCTGTGTTAGTGAACAATTCCTCCTCTACTTAAGAAATATTAGACCCCAACCTGTGTGATTGCCTGTAACAACTAGAAGAGAGGTTTCAGGTGATTTCCCACTTTGCAACTGGCACTTTATCTTTTTTATCTTGTTTAATAGGCAAAACATCTCATTGCAAAGGCAAATATATTTTCTTGGCATGCACAAGATAATTTGAGCCCTGATACCATCTTAGGTGAAACCAGTTTTACAACCAACTCTGTTCAGCTGATTGCATATCTCTTTTGTAGCTCCCTTCCTCTTAACTGAGACAGGATTGAGGCTTAACTAACAAGAAAAGGTAATTTATTTGGGCAAGATCATTTATTGGTATTAGTTGAGAGGACATGAGGGCTACTGGAACTGGAATGGGAATGGTGCTGGTGGGGACGTATCCTCAGCAGTGCCTGAGGAGTCCCTGCAGGTCTGTGCAAGTAACACAAGTGCCTAAGTCATGCCCTTCTGCCTTCATCTCAACATCATCTGTCTCTTTTCCTTTTCACTTGCAGAGTGTGTAATTTATACAAAATACTGCTTAGCTTTACAGTATTTCTCATTCAAGAGGAAGGTTATATTCAAAACTTTGGTGTGAATGCAAAGGAAAGTGCTCAGTGAATTTAAGTAAATTGAAAGTAACAGGGAAGAAACACAAACATTTGACATGTTTCATGAGCTTTGGAGAGACAAAGGGACAAGGTGCAAGCTTCCATGCAAAACGTTAAACGTCATCAGTCTTTGACCTAGAAAAGGGAAGGACAAGTGACAGAATATCCAAAATTAGTGTCTCAATGACAAAATGTGGTACCAACTCCAGACTTAGCTCCTAATTTGACTGCATGTTTGCATTTCACCTGTTCACAAAATGATTTTTTCTAAGCTTTTATGAAATTTCCTTCTAAGTGACTATCCTTGTCTTATTAGATAAGACAGATGTGTCATTATTTAAATGATTTCTAAATGCTCCCTACATCACTTTGAATAATTAGGCCACACCAGACAGAAGTACAAATCTTCTTACAGAAACCTTTATAATAAAATTTGACCTTAAATACAGCTTACTGTTTTAATTAACACAATCCAAAGAGCCTAGAATGTGGGGCTCTGTGAATGCACACCCTCCTATTCTGGGATTGGAGCTGCTTATATTCTCTATAGTTGCTATGCAATGAAGACCTCTGCCCACAGCCTGGATGGTTCAGAGCTTACAGAGTTTACATATGCTGAGCTTCTAACTGCACAACTAGTAGCTTCAGTTGCCTATGAAAGAATAATAAGATGATGTTACACCTTGTTACTTGTTTTTTCCCGACATCAGCTACCTAGAACAAGAAAGGTCAGGAACGACCTTCCTCACTCTAGGTATCTTATAACCTTCGATTGCATAGAATACTTATTGTGGAAGATGAAGATCAATTAGACTGTCGCAAACAAATGCTCAAAGAAGAACTCCCTGAACAATAATGACCAAAAATAGTTATTGGAGCATGCAGTATCTTATAAAAACAGCAATACACCCATTATGACCAATACACCCTTTGTTACAGTAGAGAGTCAAGATTAACTGGAGCACTGCATTCAGCTCTGGGGCTTCCAGCACAAGAAGGACATTGATGTATTGGAATGAGTCCAGAGGAGGGCCACAAAGGTGATCAAGGGGCTGGAGCACCTCTTCTGTGAGGACAGGCTGAGGGAGTTGGGGTTGTTCAGCCTGGAGAAGAGAAGGCTCTGGGGAGACCTTACAGTGGCCTTCCAGTACTTAAAGGGGGCTACAGGAAAGCTGGGGAGGGACTCTTTGTCAGGGGGTGTAGTAATAGAATAAGTGGTAATGGCTTTAAACTGAAAGAGAGTACGTTTAGATTAGATGTAAGGAAGAAGTTGTTTACTCAGAGGGTGGCAAGGCACTGTAACAGAGAAGTTGTGGATGCACCATCCCTGGAGGTGTTCAAGGCCAGGCTGGATAGGGCATATCTTTCCATATCTTTCCACTTGCATCTAAATTATCCCACAACATCAAGGTCTGATTGAAATGTATTGCTTAAATATTTAGTGCAAACTATAAGTACACTTGCTTATTCTTGTCATTATGCCGCTATGGTTTAAACACTCCTATGGTTTGTGCTACAAATTTTCTTAGTTGGACAAAGACATTTCTGACATTTTAGAAATGGCTGTCCTACTCTAGTTTCTTTGGGTCATTGTTAATGCTCTTAGGGTGATTGTTTGGAGTCCAAGAAGAGACACACGCAATTGTTCCAGAAACATAGACCTTAAAATGTCAACATAATATTTCCAAGAAGATTCAAAATATTAATATTGTGGACAACAAGCCCAAATTATCCTTTTATTATTTCTCATTAAATAATAATAATAATAATAATATAGGGCTATTCAAAAATGTCCATCTACCTCCGCAACAGCCAAGCTCAACTATAAGGTCAATTGCAAGCAGACAGTCCACCCTTCTTTTTTTTTCCCTCAGTCCTTCTCTTGCTTCCCTGTCTATCCTACAAAAGACAGGCACTGAGCAGATGTCACTGGGGCCTTTGATGGGTGACAGCAGAGAGGCTTGTTTATTGCACCAAAAGTTAGATAAGACTGACATTTTCCCAAACCAGATTTTCAGGAAGTTGAAAGCTTTATAATTTACACATATTGATAGGTAACACGGTGTAGAAATTCTCTTTAATAACACAAAGCAGCATAAAACACAACATACACCCATTTGTGGGACAAGAGCTCCCGTAAATACACAACACACAGTCTGCCAGGGAAAGTAATTATTCAATAAGCTCTAAAATAAAACCTGTTAGAAGCTGTCATCCAATGGGTGGAGTTATACAGCACTTAAATCATGGACACAAAGCCATCTTCCAGATCCTTTCTGGAGCTATGGGGCTCTGGAGCAGCTCAGTTGTCCCTAAGCAGGGCAGAGATGGGATGGGAGAGCCTCCTGCCTCCTGCCCAGCAGGGACTGAAGGCACCCCAGACAGAGCTGCAGGGCTTCTCCATCCGAACGGTATGAACATAATTTCAATGATCTGTGTTATATGAAACTGAAGATTTCACTGGTTTTTAGTGTTCTCCATGGAAGCAGCTCAGTTATTGTAGCTTTGAATCCAAAGCACTGCAAAGAAAGCCTTCTGAAAGAGTGAGCAGTAGAGAAACAGAAGGCAGACCAATTAAAAGGAATTTTACATTTCTCCTGGAATTAGTTATTCCTTCTTTCTCCATCACACAGACTGCCAAGGGACACAGGTCTGCATGAAACATACACAACACTGAATGCCATTTCCACATTTATTTCTTACCCCTGACACTCATTCGCCATTGTATGTTGCCATTTTCCACATCTATTTTTTTCTAATAGCAATATTGTATACCTGGTTAGTTTAGGATTCACATTCCTCTGTTTGTTTATCAATTTATCTATCTGTCTATCTATCTAACCATCTACCTATTTGTCTGTCTGTCTACCTATCTATCTACCTACCTAAATCTCTCTTTTTACTGAGGCATTCAAGAACCCAATGTAAAAATGCAAACAACACTCTTCTTTACAGCCACCCTTCTTAAGTGGCTGAACAGGCAGTCTTATTCCAAGGTCAGATGATTTGACCACAAGAGCCCTGCTACGTCCCTCCTTGTGGCTCTTCACTGCTGGGGAGGTGCAGTCTGATCCATCCCTGGGTGCTTACGGAAGAGAAAGCCTTTGGATGTAAATCTGAGTTGTGCCAGGAGCTTGTCATTCCCTCTCTTTCTGATCATAAACACAACATAAATACAATTTTGCTACAAGAGCCAGTCTGTTGCTGGCCAGTCTGCCCCTCTGAGGACTGTGAGCACAGAAACGTTCTCATTATTGCTGTGAAGATTTGTTCACTACATGAGGCTATCTTTACTTCCCTGAATGGGAGTTGCTCTCTTTCCACCTTTTCTGCCTTAGTGCTACATCACACCTTCACAAAGATGTCTCACTCTCCCTGTTTCTTCTCCGTATAGGTGCTAGATATGCCATATATCTCTTTCTATACATCATGTTACGGCAAGTCACGCTCCTGGCGCTTTGGGCTCTTTTTAAAATTACATTTTACACATCAGTAAACTTGTAATGTAGGAATTGCTTTCTTAGTGTTATTTATATCCCCGTGTAGCAAAAGAATTTGTCAGAAAGTAATATGAATGTTATTTATCTGACGGCTCAGCTTTATTGACTGCTACATTTCACATCCTTCAGTACTTTTTGGCAGAGGAGTAAATAACAGTGCTATTAACCTCTAGCACCAGTATAAAAATAGGCAGTTATTAAGGGGTAAATATTACTTTGATTATTATTGCCCCAGTCTGCTTTCTCTGTAAAAAATGAGATCCCTTAATGGATCTAAAAGAAATCCCAGATTTTATTTAACTTGTAGACTGTAGGCCACTTGCTCTAGATAGTTTCTGGTACCTTCAGCATTAAGTAAGGAATTTATCATGCCTCAGCCACCTGACTGGATAGAACTGAAGTAAGGATATGAAAATAGTGAGAGCTGGGCAAGTCAAACCAACATGCCTAGGGCTGTGCTGACGTCTGTCTGTGTTGCCTCAGTGGCTGCCTCAGATAAATGCCTCTGACCTGAGAAAAATATCAGGTAAGCTTATGAAGGGCCTGGACTTATTATCATTTGAACAGCATTTTTTTACACAGTACCAGTGGAAAATGAGTTAAATCCTAAACCCTCAGCCCTTTCAGCAAGTGTTAAAAGGTGAACAGCACCTCACCAGGGGTGTTCAGCACCTGGCAGGATCAAGGTCTTTGCATCTCACCCTCTAAATTTCATTACAGACAAGGGAGTACAAGTGGCATTTCTGTTTCTATGGCAATTGCAGCAGCAGAAAACATTAAGGTTTGTTACTTCAGATAACTTTATCTTCTGTTGCCGAAGGCAACTTTCCTCTTTAAAATTTTGTCTGCTTCACCAAGGGAAAAAAAATGCATACAAGCATGGCTGGTAACGTGGATAGATTTTCAAATATCTAGTAAACCATGCAGCTTTGTATATAAAGTGTAAACATATATATTGGATTACATTAAAAAAAATGTGAAAAATTGGCATGCCTGGTAACCCCCTAATGTCTAGTCCCTATCTTTTATACTCTTAGGCTTAACCCATCTGTGTAAGAGATCCCTGCCAAGCTGAAAGTGCCTTTATTTCAGACTTCAGAACATGCTGGATTTCATCTTAGGGAGGATCATCACCCTGATGGGCATTTTCATCCTTTTGATTTCATTCCTTATGACACAGAAGGCTAAAGCCAGCTTCTGCCTAGCTCCATGAATCAGCCTGGGAAGGCAATCCCTGTCCATACTGAAACATGGGACAATGTGCGAGCTGGTAGGAGCTTCATATGGGGCTTAGCAGCACATGGGCTAGTGGAGAGATAGGATCAACCTCCATGCTCTGAACTGTAGTTGTCCCTGATGACACAGAGAAAATGCTCCAGCTTTTAGGATTGAGAATAACATCAGTATAAGCATGGGGGCTTAGCCCAAAAGAAAACAAATTAAAGTATACCAGTAAGCTTCTTTGGTAAGGTGAGACATTTTCTCCGATCAGCCTCTGGAGAAAACCACCAAGTGCCACCAAGTCCGTTTTTTTTATTTCAGTGAGAGTTAAAATCAGCTTTAGGACAGACCACAGCCTTACCTCCCAGCCACAGGGGCAGCAGAGAAGGGTCTCACGCTGCTGGGACCAGCCAGCCCCCCATCCCAGTACCAAAGAGGCCATGGCATGAACACACTTTAAATGACGTGTAGAAAGAAATACTGGCCAGAGGAACATCCATACACACATGGCCATTAATGGGGGATATTCATGGGGCTAATACAGTAGGAAATATATGAAGCTATTTCTTGAGTTTTTTTACACATCTCGTGAACAAAATTTCATTTGGTTTTACTGTGGTCTTGCTTAATAGAACTACCTCTATTTAAAAGGCAGCATTCAAAGACCTCTGCAAACATTTGTTGTTGTTGTTTAAGAATGGAGGATCAAAGTGATTTTGTGGGCCTAATGGAGACCGCACAACGGCCTAGATCTAAAATTGATCTTGTATTGTGATCAGGCTGAAACAACTTAGAGCTTTGACACTCACAATTCAGAAAGCCAATTTAGGAAAGAAGAGTGAGTAAGAGAAGTGAGAATTTGGAAATGGTGATTTGAAAGTAATGGCACAGAATGCTGAAAATTTTTCAGTGAGCTCTTAACATTTGGCCCAATTTACTGAGTCTTTTCAATGGGATGGAGAAGCTTGTGCTACATGCCTTTCATACAACTCTCCTCATTATGCACTTGCTGATCAGATAAAAGGCAGATGGAAAACAAAAAGAACTTTAAGGAAGCAACAGCTGATGCAGAGTGGTCTTCGTATATAAACTTGTTTAATGAGGTTGTATCTATTATGATTTAACTGCTGCAAATCAGATCTTCATCCATTCCAAAAAATATTAGTCACTACTAATAAAAAGGCTATGTAGTTTAGAGTCTTACTGAGCTCATCTCCTGACACTTTTGCAGATTTTTTGTCATTCATTTAACTGTAGGTTTACCAACTTAGTCTGAAAGGTGATTCCAAATTTCCAAGTTTAATTCATACATGCTGCTTTAACCCCATATTTTTCTATAGTGAAAAAAATTCTCTCTCTCCTAATAAGAATGCAGGAATTTAACATGTATTCCACAGGATTTACAATGGAAATCACAATGGAACATACTTTATCTTAAAATCCAATTTAATTTATTATTTGTAAACAGGGAACAATAATTCCAGAACTGTATCTGAAATAAAATCAACATCTGTTTCCCAAATAATTGGATCCTTACCCAAATGGATTACAGCACTGATCCAGATAACTGGATTGGGTATAAGATGGCCCATATATGATATCTATTATGTTTATAGGTTGGCTTACATATTATAATCCACATTATAATACAGTATTTTTGTTGTAAATAAAATAATGAAGTCACATTAAGAGAAGAGATTTTGAAAGCTCAGGAGGACTTTTATTATTATAGACTTGGGAATGTGTTCCCTCCTCCTTCTTTCTGCTCCTCCCTCCCTTTTCTGTGAGATTCAAATCCCAAATCCTAGAAGCACATTAAGTATTTTTTTCACTTGCCATTTATCATTTCTGTTTTTTTCTCTCAACCCTCTGAATGTTGACATTTTCAGAAATAATAGGCCATGCAGAATGAGTTACTGTGCATGAGCTCAGCTCCTCCACAATGGCAGGCCACTGCAGAACCTCATAGCCAGGAACAGATCATTTTCTGTTCAGGGGGTTGCTGTGCCCTGACTTCAAAAAGAAGTTAAATATTTTCAAAGCTCTGGAAGTCACAGTTTTCCCAAAAGCTTTTTTACCTACATGAATCAAGTCTGGTGTCCAGTGTCTCATGGAAGTATTTTGTGTGCCTATCAAGTTTGAATCTGTGTCTGAACTCATAGAGGCCACAGTACTGTTGCCTCCACTCCTGTTGCTAGAAATTACTCATTTTTTTCTAGTAAGTCAAAGAGAACAAACCTCAAAACAGACAGATCTAATGGTGCAGGAGTTCAGGAGGAAGAAATGTATGACCACTGGAAGTATGGAAAGAAACTACATGGAGACTTGAGCAAATGCAGCAGTTCCATCTCCAAGTATCAGATTTCAGAAGAACATTGAACTATAGTCTCATATATTTTAATGGCCTCCAATAATACTAGTAGTCCCCTGATAGTTTGGGCTGTTTATGAAATGCTTCCTAATAACCTGTCAACCATTTTTGCTCTCCCAGAGTAGCTACATTCACAGGGAACACTACAAAGGAAAGATGCTGGGGAGGGACTCTTTATCAGGGAGTGTAGTGACAAGTGGTAACAGTTTCAAACTAAAAGAGGGCAGGTTTATCTTAGGTACCAGGAAGAAATTATTTACTCAGAAGGTGGAGAGGCAGTGGAACAGGTTGCCCAGAGAAGCTGTGGATGCACCATCCATGGAAGTGTCCAAGGCCAGACTTGATGCGTCTTTGAGCAACCTGGTCTGGTGGGAGGTGTCCCTGTCCATGGCAGGGGGCTGGAATTAAGTGATCATTAATGTCCCTTCCAATCCAAACCATTCTATGATTATATGATTTTGGAGTAAGATGGTCATGGGGTATGGATTCAGCTCTGCATAGAGATTTTATGTCTGCAGACACTGAGCACATCTTTGTCTCTCAATTCTTCATGATCAGGGCAAGAAAAAACATATAGAGAAAAAATAAGTTGGAAGAAAAACATAGTAAGAGGAAGAAAAGAGATGAGGGGAAACAGAAGAGATTAGAGGCTTTTGTGTATTATATTATTTAGTGAGTTTTGTAAGTGGAATTGAGATTTGGCAGTGAAAAGTGTCCTAGACTATGACCAGAAGAAAAAAAGAGATGAAAAGACTTCACAGCGGTAAGCAGCTATGCAGAAAGTGACCACAGCTTTACCTAAGCATAAGGAACATTTCATAAAAATTTATCATATCAGCAAATTAACCAGCAGAAAAGCGAACAAATTTCATAATCACCAATTTCCCTACCACTCTCTAATATGTCAGATATATTAATTCTTTACATCCTGTCTTGCAATATGAATAATTTATCTTTTAGACTCCCAAAGCATTGCTTATAAGAAATGCACATTTTATTAAAAAATAAAAAATAAAAAAAAATCATCCAGCAGCTACACACTTCTCAAGTGCTAAGAGCACTTTAGAATGATCTTGTCTTTTCAAAGTATTCTTTTTAGGAATAAACATGGTATACTGATACAAGAAATCCATCTAATGAAGAATAATGTAGAAGAATGTTACTTAAATTTGTGTACAGTTGATTCCAGTCTTTTCCTCTGTGCAATTTTATCATTGCATTTTTATGATACAGGCATAGCTATACAACCAGGCCAGACATTCAGGAAATAAAGTACTGATTATATTGATACAGTTGACTCTGTCTTCAGAACTTTCCATTATAACGTGGTGTAGCCAGTGTACTCCTCATGATAAAAAAAAAAAAAAAAAAAAAAAAAAAAAAAAAAGCTATTCACTGTAATTTTAAACTTCTGCATTTATTTGAATTCATATAGAAATGTAACCAGCAATGCAATAAAATACATCATTTACATCTTCCTACATTTAAATGTATTATCCACACTGAAAGTAGACATTTATTAAGAGCAAGTTATTTATTTCACACTCAGGGTTTCTGAAGCCTGCAAAATCAGCAGTATGTAAAGTAGTAATTTTTGCCCATCTTACGTTGTTTAATAGGTTAAGCTGAGCATAAACTCAATGGCAGCATTGTGATTTACATCTAAACTAAGCTTTGTTTCTTTTATGATATACTCTTCTACTCCTTGAGGAAGTCTCTGATTCCCACAGAAGTCAAAGAGAGCATTTCCCTTGATGCAGGATTACGGCATAAAATTCTATATATGCATTGTGTGCGATAGCTACTACAGATGTATGTGCCACAGCCCACGAATCTGCAATATGTTGTATTTTCTACTAATTTCAGAGACTTTAAAATCTCTGAAGGCAAAATGCTTGTAGGTTAGAGAAATTCAGCATGTGTTTTGTTTTGTTTTGTTTTGTTTTGTTTTAAGAATTTTTGTTAGCCTGATATCATTAAGTAATTTTACACCTTTTTTAAAATAAAAGAATATCATTAATTACTTCATTATTTCTATGGTTTCTAAACAATTAAAAAATTGATCACTTCAGAAAATATTTTTTTGTCAAGTGAGTCATTCCTAATGTGAATGAGTCACTTTGTTTTCATAAATTACATTAATTGCTGTATTTATTTTCCCTCTGGAAGCTGTAAACACATGTATAATTACTTGAAATGGGTTTGTTTTTCAGCTAGTAGGGAAATACAGCTGGTTCTGCTAGAGGACTTAGGTGCCACAGCTACATTAAGTACCTCAAACCCAAGGGGATCTGGACACATATCATCCCAGGGCATGCCCTGTCTGTCCATCAACTCCTACTGGACTCAAAGGTGCGAAAGCTGCACTTTCTCCTCTTGAGGCAGATGCACTTTGTATTTGAATTAAATAACTTTTAGGATAATTAACTCTCCTCCTTACTGGTAAAAGTCGTGATAACCTGTAGAGACCTTGGGCTGAAGAGGCTGTCCAGTCAATCCAGTATAGTCTTTCTCCCTCCTTCATCACCATGCATATTCAGACATCCTATGTACAGCAGACCAGCTTCAGCAGAAGTGGGTAAATCTATCTACCCTCATAATCTGGGGTAATTGTTTTTTTCAGAGAGGATATGCATCCAGATAAGGGCTACGAAGCTGATGAAGGGCCTGGAACACAAGTCTTGTGAGGAGCAGCTGAGGGAACTATGATTGATTGGTCTGGAGAAGAGGAGGCTCAGGGGAGGCCTTATTGCTCTCTACAACTACCTGAAAGGAAGGTGTGGGGATCTGGGTGTCGACCTCTTCTCACAGATAACTAGTGACGGGAATAGAGGGAATGGCCCCAGGTTGCACCAGGGGAAGTTCAGGTTGGAAATGAGGAGACATTTCTTCTGAGAAAGAGCAGTCAGGCATTGGAATGGGTTGCCCAGGGAGGTGGTGGTGTCACCATCCCTGGGGGTGTTCAAGGAAACGCGGGACCTGGCGCTTAGGGACATGGTTTAGTGGGTGACATTGGTAGTAGGGTGATGGTTGGACCAGATGATCTTGAAGATCTTTTCCAACCTTTATAATTCTAAGATTCTATGTCTCAGGGGGCAGAAGGATTTGTTCCAAGGTCTTACACTTCACAACAGGCAGCCCAAATTGCTGGGTTCCTGACCAAAAATGGAAGGGTGCAACAGTAGCAACCCTTGTTCGCTACACTGGATATGCTCAGGCACAGAGTGAGTGGAAAGGAGACTAAATACTAAGCATTTATAATACCCACCTAGTTTGATAGCAAAAGTAGGGGACTAAATTCACCTGGAAAATTAAATGTTCTTTTAATTAAAAGAGAGCTTTTAGCTAATGTTTAATGTGCAACACTTACTAAGCTTTAGGATGATACAGATTTTGCACCAGTCCACAGTTCTGGGGCCTAGTTAAACTCCTCTAATCCAAGTCCCAAAACCTGGTGAAGCCAGCACTGTCTCGCGACATTTTTTCTCCTATTCCTGGGTTTAATCAGAGGGCCAGGCTGGCCTAAGGAACAAGATAGTATCAGGTCTTCTCCCACAAGTGCTACCTGGAAGGATTATTACAAGCATCAATAGATTGCCAAAATATGTTTGTTACAAATTTCCACTGCATGCCTTATGATGGCCACAAAGGGACAGTTTACTGGCATGTCCAGTTCAATACTCAGAGAAAAAACATATGTTGTCACCAAGTAGGACCTGCTTAACATACACATTAACAGTGATTTACACCAGCTAGAATGAACAATGCAGAGTGGCCATGCAAGTCCTCCATGCTCCCAATATTTTCTCACCATATTCAACACACACAGTGGGGAGGAGTCTCAGGATGCGTGGAACTTCTCTTGTCTTTCCACTCTAAGGATCAACCCTCCTTGGAAGAATGCTTCCAAACCAGGGAAAGCCAAATGAGATGTCTTTGTTTTGCGAAAATAGTATGCATCCCTTGCAACTGCATTAATGTTAGACATACAGTTTAGCTCTTCCTTTTCTTTTTTACAAGACACTGAATGAGTAAGTAGATCAAAGATGCTGCTTGCCTAGATTAAATCAGAAAAAAATCTGTGTGTATTGTGTCTTTTTAATGGCATCTATTCAGTAGAAACTGAGTAGTTTGTGACACTTTTCTCCACCTCAATCCAAGCATTTTTTCTGCTTCATATTGTTTGTATTGCTTCTATATTGTGTTTTTCCTACAAGATAAAGCTTTCTGTCTTTAATTAATTGTCAGAAATATCATTACTGAAAAACACAATGTATTTCTTCAAAGTTTGCCACTTTGTATATATTTTCCACCCAAAAAAAATGGTTAATTTTTCTAAAAACACAAAGGCAAAAATGATGGTTCTTTAGCTGGATAATCTTTTAAATTTGGATATAATAAGTGAATAATATCAGGAATAGTATCTTTCCCTGTCTTTGCCACTTTCTTCCCGGTGAGAGTTCAATTATAAATAAGCTTTCTTCTCTTTACATAGTGGAGCTATTGCTATATTTGATGTACAGAATAAATCAGGTCTTTGGTTCTGCTGTATTTAGAGTTAAGCCATGAGTTTTCATGAAAAATATAATGCATGTGGAGAAGTTGCAAATTAGTATTTTTTTCCCCCAGAATAAGCCCTCTTAGACTAGTTTCTATCCTCCTTTCTTTCTTTTCTTCTTTCTTATTTTTCTGACAATTAATAATAGGACAAGCAAGGGAAATGTCACACAATGAGAATTTGTTTTTCAGCTTATTTACTGTTTACAGAATTGAGGTGTATGGTTAGGAAAAAAAAGTAGTTCATCAATATTTAACTTTCTCCACCCTTGATTTTTGTTAAGCCAGCTTCATAGGAGCAAGTCTAACTTCTCCTTACCTTCCTGTCTTCCATGTGAAATGGTGTAACAGAAAAAGAACACAGCTCATCACAAACACAATGCCATTCACAAACACAATGCCATCTTATTTTTTTTTCTTTTGCCACCTGTGTGCCTGTTTTAAGGAAAGAATATAAAGGTACATATTCTTCATACAGTGAAAGCACAGGAAATAACAGTGAAGGAGAAGATGGCAAAGAAAAAAGATGGACATTTGCCTGAGAAGTCATCTTTCACTTTTAGCAGCCTGTAGAAAAATAACACAAGGTTGCTGGGCTGGATGACAGCCTCAGAAGTCAGTCATTCAGCCATATTCCTAAAGGTGGGTCCATAAATCTGCAGAATATACTAAGTAGTATAAGTCCACAGGTATAAGACAACACCACAAAATAGTCAAAAGCTGTGTCATCAAAACTTACTGGAATTATACCTGTGTCTCAGAAGGTTTTAATTAGTTAGAGCACTATCCTCCCTGCAGCTAAATGGCTGGTAGTTGTCTCAGAAGTTGGCTGGAGTGAGCTGACAATAGCTTGTAATACAACAAAGCAAATGGGTAGGTTCTCTCTGTAGATGATCCAACACCTGTTGGCTAACAGACCTGCAAAAGATAAACACACAGGTTTTGTCTCACAGGTGGGTCTTTTGCTTTTTCTATGTGACCATCAATAGTAGAGAACTTCCAGACATCTTGTACTCTGGGGTTGTTGTTTTTTTTGTTGTTGTTGTTGTTTTGGTTTTTTTTTGTTTGTTTGTTTGTTTGTTTTTGTGCAACCCTGATGATGTTTATACCTAAAGAGCAAATAACCCAGATTCTGCTTCATTTGCAGGGCATGAAAAATGTATTTTTTCTTATGAGCAGTCCAACGTGGAATAAATAAGCTGAAAATGAGCACCACAAGTGGATCTACACAGTGCCCTATTACTGACTCACCTTGAAAAGCACAGCCATATCTGCAAGAAACGTTAGGCTCAAGGCTATGCCTCAGGCCCTACATTTGATCCTATTTTTTTATAACAGTCCAAATCTGAACCTCTAAAATCTGGGAAAGTTCAGATCTGGATTCAGATTTTACGCTACAGCCATAAAAACTAATAATAACAAAGTCATCGGAAACAGGATGCCTTCCAGAGACCTGGCATTGGTGAAAACATTAACAAAATATAAAAGGAACAGATATGACTATTACTGATAATCTAAATGAACCCCTTGTTCTTGTGTTCACTAATTGGAACTTAGTGAGGTTCTTACAACAGGACAGTTCTTTAAAGGAGATGAATCTAAGGAGTATTTTTACATTATAGTGATAATAATCCAGGCTATAGGACAACCCAATACATTGAACAGCAAGAAATTGCTAAAGTCTGACAGTATTCACACAAGAGGTCTAAATGAACTTAAGTGTGAAATTTCTTTATTAATTGTGGTACAGGTCTTACTTACTGATCACATATGCTTTAATCCCAGATGAGTATAAGGTAGCAAATGCGATAACAGAAAGGATTCTTGGGGTAATCATAGGAATCACAAATCAGTAGGTCTGACTTATCTGCCATGCACCCTGCTAAAGATTATAAACCAGAAGAGAGATAGCCGCTATGCAGGTAAATGTGTCATAAAAGGAAGAGACAACAAGGCTTCCAGAAGAAGTCACATCTCACAAATCTTTTAGAGTTCTTTGATTTGCCTAAGTATAAGAGAAAAGTGCATAGCTCTGTCCTCTGTCAAGCACACCCAGGACAGCAGCATGCCAGAATACAGCTGCAGGTCTTGAGGGCTGCTAGAGGTGTTTCTTCCACTGCAGAGGTTTGGTGCCTAACTCCCTCTTGCTTTGCCACCACAACTTCATACCTACATCAGCAAGGATTGCTTCACTGTAAGAGACACAAAGTTTTGAGTTTTTTTGATGAAGATGAACTCTTAACACACTGAGCGTGGACAGATGAATATAGGAACTCCACATTTATGTCTGGCTTTAGGACCTTCTCATTTTAAAGGTTTAATATATATTCTGTCACTAATACTCTAGTAATTTTCTTTCTTCTTTCCTTCAGGCTCATTCTAGAAATGTGGAAAGACACTTTTAAATATGAAGAAAGGAGAAGGATGCTGAAAGATAAAAGGTGTGTAGATCACTTGAAGACATCAAGTTTCTGATAAAACAATAATGCACAGTAAAATAAGTTTATGCTTGATGATGGCAGAATTCAAACAAATGTGAGCAGTTAATATGGGAAAAAATTGGGAAAAAATATTAAAATTTAATCTTGAAAAAAAAAATAGTATCCTCTATAGAAAATAGTTCTTTAACAATGGATTTTAAAAACCTTTTCATTTTTTGATCAAAATCCTTTAAAAAAATTGAATGCATTTTCCCCTACAATTTTCCATTAAAAATATTTTGTACTTCTAATCAACTGCAGTAAATAGGAAGTATTCATATAACATAATGTGAGGTATCTTGCATGGCATTTGCAGTCTATCCACTTTGCTGAAGCTCTAATCAAGATTACATCTGCTTTATTTAGTGTAACAATATGCTACGCACTATTTCCCTTGGAATTACAGTGTCACCATGCACAATTTTCATACTGGTATGGGCATCTTACCATAACCCTTTTTCATGCATACACACTGAATGCTCTTTCTCCAGTGTCAGACTGAACACAAGAGCCTCGGGAGTGGGAGAAGAGTGTCAGGGACATGGAGGCTCTCCAGCTGGATGGGAATGCAACTCCACAGTTACTACTCCAGCCCAGGATGGCTGCGCCTGTTCTCTGATGAAGGATTGGGTCAGTAATCACAGGCCCATGTGTCCTGTCCTGGCACAGTTCCCCCACTCACATTAAAGCAAACAGTCCCCAACAGAGGTGTATTCTGTGGTCTGTGGGATACATTGCACATGTTTTTCTCTTGTAGATAACTTGTCCTTCGTCAAATCTTTTCGCTCCATCAAGAGATTTGCCCCTGTGTGCTGGTTCTAAAACCTCATGCAGAATTTATGGCTCTGATAAACATGCACTGTGCTTCCTCTCTCCGAGGTGCCTGCTTTTCAGTAGGGAGAGGAGCGATCTGTTTATATTTACGGGCTGTTTCCTTGCCAAAAATATCACAGCAATGAAGGGCAGTTTTAACAGATACCAAGCCTGTCGATTTGGCACACGAATACTCCCGCAAGTGAACTCAGTGGTTTCACACGATTCTTTTTTGACTTTAAGTTGTTTTGCTGCCACTGATAGACAGCAAATTCACACACTCTGCCTGTCAGGCAGTGGCCAGATTTTTTGGCTGAGGTTAGGGAGTTGGCGGGTTACCCGCCCTGTGGCTGTATTTGCGGTGTGTGCAACACATATCACCCCCCCCCCACCCGCCATGAAACTCAAGCTGGGGCCTTTATGGTTTGTAAGCAGTAATTCTAGGAGCTGAGCAGCTATCAGCAAGCTAGCCCGAGCTGTGTTAAGCTTTCCTCAGTTGGAAGTTGTTCCATGTTATATATCACTCAACAGATCTATACACTGTGGCGCTTTAAAGAACAGAGCTCTGTCTTAACTTGTAATCATTTTCTTTGAACTCAGATACTGTGAGAAATGCCAATAAACCCAGCAGAGACTATTTCTTACCGAGAAAGTGGGACTGTACAGGAATGTGGGTTTGAACAACAGGCTCACAGATCTCGTGAGCAGTAGGGTTACTGGATGAGGTAAAGGGGCACACACAGCGTTTTGGTGAGAAACAGACTAATTGCTCCTATCCAGATTGCTGGCACTGTGTAAAACAAATGTGTAAAAATGGAAACGTGTAACTGCTGTGTCGTTGCATTGTGCTAACCCTACACTCAAATTCTTGGCATGAGGACATCTACTTGGGAGACATAAAATACTATTATACCTGTGTTGGGTCTGTTGATGCATTTTATCAACAGCTCAAGAACACCGATGGTTACAAGAAAGCAACAGGAAAAGCAATCAGAGAAGTCTAAGCTGCACTGATATGCAAAGTTGCATGGAAGTGAACACACAGGCAAAATCATACGACTTCAAGCATAAAGAGAAAAAAAAAAAAAAAAAACCAAAAACAAAAAAAACTGACCCCTGGCTTTATTTCCCTTACTGCATCTCCAATGGATCCTAGCCAGAAACATTACATCTGATCTTCCTTCAGTTTTGAAAGGGTTTTCTAACTGAACTCACATCCAAATGTTGCTCTTCAGGCCTATGTTAATGTATGGCTGTGTGTAGTTACAGTAAAGCTGTGTAGCTGTTCATATTCACATGAGCAATGCCTCATAGCTGGCTGACAATTTAATGAGACATTCTGAATTTTACCTAAGGCATTCTCACCAGTAGGAAATCCTGTTAGATTTACAAGTGTCCATCTGTTAAAATCCTCCAGAGTCATTTTAGATGCTACACTGTTTGTTGGGTTTTGACCTCCTTTGCTGTGATTGTTCAATTAGTTCTGTAGTGTTCACAGCACATTTGTGCTGTGCATCTTGGAAAACACAGTAGGAGAAGAACAGCCATTTTTAAAGCTCAGCTTTGATGAGATTAAAATGCCAGCCAGGATAAGGCATGTATTCCTGCTTACTTATTTTCCAGGGAAATGCAAACTGATGTTTCTTTATTTTTCTTTACATTGCTGCTCTTGTAAGCAGAAGGGCTACAGTTCCTAAATTGAGTTTAATCTTTTTTGATTAAACTTCTTTTTTGTCCTTTTAATGCATCTTGAAAGCATTAAGTGGGATCAAGTGGATTAACGTTTCAAGGGTCTTTGAATCTATTCATAGACCTGCAAAGGACTCTCTATTTACGGTTCACTTTCTAGATCAGTTAATTTATCCATAAAATGGGCATAATATGAATGAAGTGTGTGGGGAAAAAAAAATAATAAAAAAATACAATATTTGGAAATATTTGGGTGAAGTGAATGTCAGATTCCAAAGCTGTCTCCCTTAAAAAAAAATTCTATTCTAGTTTCCCTTGCATTAATGACACCTATTCCCTTCTGAGCTTTCCTCCCCTCTGAAAGTACAAGAAGAAAATTCAACCCCTGCCACCAGAGAAAGCAGGGGATGGCAGATCAGCATGGCTTACACCTACACTTCAAGAGCTCTTTTGCAGGGACATTCAGACCCTGCCAATACTACAAGGCCATAATGTCTCTGCTTTGTCCTGCACAGAGACCTTGCAGCAGCTCTCTTATCTGCATAGCTCAAGCAAACACTGAGGCCATAAAATACACCCCCTCTGTATGTTCAGCCTGAAAAATATATTGAGCAAGGGATACAACAATTGCATCATAAGGTCATAAACTTATAATTAACTGTAACTAAATACACAGAGCTGGTTCTTCTCCCTCTCTCTCCTTCCCAGCTGCCGTGCCGTGGCTCAGCAGCAAGGGAGGATCCTGGGGCTGGCATGTAATTTCAAATCTCATGGAATATGGCCATGGCTTTTGAGGAAGATACAGTTACATGCAATTTGTGTGGCTAGAGCAATGAGGTCAGTCCCATGGTGCAAGGAGCTGTACAAGCAGTGAAAAGATGGCCTTTTCTGTCTCTCACAGGACACAGGACAGCAGTTGGGTAGACACAAATAGGGGAGCAGGGGTGCCCACTGTGGGTGGTGGGTTCAGCAGCATCCTCTCTGCTGTCTCACTTCCTGAGGGCAGTGTGGCAGAGCAGAGCTTTGAGACAGTATCTGACTGCAGATAATGAGGTGGTTTAGTAAGAATCCAGGGACTTACTTTCTGTATCTGAAGGAAAATAGGTGAGAAAGCACACAATATTTGTAAGGAATGCATACTGATGGGAAATGGGAGTTGGAAGTACTAGTGATGTGAAAGAGGGGGTCTGAAAATGAAAATGGGTGATGAGCAACAGGTGTCACAGAAAAACACAGTAGGCTGTGGAAGAAAACCTGACAGCAGCATTCCTGATGGCCAACAACCAGCCACAAGTCTGCTGGCCATGTCCAGGAAATAAGACAGACCTGCCTTGTCATCCATGCCCGTGCTGTGCATGGGGAGTGTTTGGGGTTGAGCCAATGCCACTGTTGTAATAGTCACATGAGAACTGGGTGAGGAAGGCTGTTTCTTAGTTTTTTTCTGCATGTAGTCTGTATGCAAGCATATAGAGAAATGTCTACTAAAAAATAGTGTCTGTTATGGACTAGAGTCCAGCCAGGTTGGTGATGTGCTTCCTGTAATTAAATAAGGAAATAGAGCTTAGATATTATGTTCTGGAAATGTACTGAATATTTTAAGGACTCAAACTCTTCAGATTGAGAACAGGTTTACTGGCAGGATAGTTCGTGATAAACTTCATATAAGGTCATCATAATGTTGTTTTGCCTGTGAACTTTGCATTACTGGCAAGCTAGTGTCTCCATGTTACATGACAAAGTATTGTGCAAAGGTTTCTTGAGTGTGCTGAGACCACAAGCAGTTCCTGACTCTCAGTCAGCATCTCCTTTCATTGAGAGACACCTCAGATCCAAAACAAATTCATACTTTTTAAAGGGGCCTGGGAGACAGAATGCCACACTCAAGCTAAGCTCACTGAAAGTAAAAGGGGGTGGGATGAGGAATCCTACCTACCTTTATAAATTATGACTCTCTCTCTAGACTTTCTTAAACATATTACTTTTAATCCACACTACCCTGCCAGCTGTGAACTCTACTTAGATCTCTGGATATGTGATCTCTGAATTTGGTCCAGTGAATTTAAAAGAGCCTAAGTAGTTACCCAGGCGCCAAAATAGAAGAGTTAAGCAATAAAAGACGTTAGTAAGTGAACATTAATGCCAATAAGTAACAGGCTACATTTTTATTTCAGATGCAGTCCCCAAGGGAGTACGTTACATAGCTGTGCCATTGCAGCAGGAGACCCCTGAGGCACTGTAACTCAGCGGCACACCTTCTCCTCTCCTATTCCCTCAGGCAGTCATTTACCTCTGGCCTAAGCCAGAAATAAAATAATACTCCCCCCCTTCCTCCCCCAGCCCCCTCAAGCACTCACCAGCTCATCTGAGCTGGCGAGTGAGAATGGACCCCAGGCTCTACTCATTTCCCACCCTCCAATTTCTAATCCCCAGAGAGGAAATAAGCAGATGTGTGGCCCTGCTTATTTCATGCACCTGGACAAAGCCTGGGTAATCCATGTAGGGTTGTAAGTGGGTTCTTACTCCCTCGGGCAGCAGCATACTACACACATGTAAAGCAGAGCATTTCAGCTTTGCTTTCTTCTGGCTCTCTCTCATGTGTGTTTCGCCAGAGTGCACCCTTTCTCCCATAGCCAAGAGACTTCTTTCACGTTTGAACTTGGGTACAGTAATTCTTGCTTAAAAGCCTTAACCCACATCCCACCTTGTCACAGTCCATGGAATAGAGGCTTTTCCCTCCTCCCCCCAAATATTTTACTCTGAAGCTACCCTTGGGCTCCAAAATGGTCATAAGGCTGCTAAGCAGAGTGCTGTCAACCAGACCCAGGGGGCAGTGTCCCAGCTGGGAAGGGGGGTGACATTCCTGAGGAAACAATGGAAATATTTTGAGCAAAAATAACTACCATTTTAACAGGAATTTATTGGGAAGGGCAGGTGGAAAGTGGAATTAGATGGGAGTCTCAGGGTACTTATTAACAATAGGGAAGTAAATGGCAGTGGCCCAGAGCAGCTGAAGCAAACTCTCACTCTGGTTAATCTGGATTTGCTGTACTCCCTCCTGATCTGCTCCTTTATCTCGGTGGTGTTTACCTGTGTTTGGGTTTGGTATATGATTCAGGGTGTTATGGCATGAGTTTCATTATGGATTTTATCCTGACAAAACCCCTCACAGAGAAGCACTAATGGCCAAGACTCCTTTTGCACACTGCATCATATATCCTGGGAAACTTTTACAGCGTGTACCAACAAAATAACTCTGCTACTCACATGAGCAGTAGCTTTGGCAAGAAGTTCCCCATGGATGTGTGCATGAAGAAGCATGACCTCTGCCAGTCTAGAGCATAATTCTTTGCACAATAGGTTGCTGTGGATGGCTAAAGATGAGAACGAGACAAAACATGGCCAGGAGGAACCTGACTTCAAATGCACTTTCTCTTCCCCTAGAAAGCATTATAATATGCTGTGTCACATAACTGTTTATTTTTACTCAGTGAATTTCACTGCACAGAGAGACCATAGCACCCCTAATGGGGAAGAGGAAGGCACATTTCTGTCCTCTCGCTGCTCCGGCGGAGAGAAGGAGAGGCCCCACAGGAACATCAAAGGGATATCAGCATGAACAGTAGTGCTATGGTTCCCCAGGGAAACCACAAGAGCTAGAGAGATGGGGTGGAAAGCTTTTCTTCCTGAGGTCATAGGAAAAGGTAGTGGAAATGTACCCCAGAGGTCTGGTTTCAAAGTAAAATTCTAACAAAAAGCAAGTGTTATATGTTAAAAATAAAATATTATAAAGTTCATGGTTCAGATTCATGACTCATGGGATGTTTTGGAGAGCAGGGTCAACCAAGGGCTTTAGTGGAAACTCAAAACCAGCTTTGCAATATCTGTGGATGGCAAATCTCATTTAAAATCAAAATTCATTGGCCTTACAGCAACTACCCTAGCTTGCACTGGCCATTGAAGTGGTCATGTGAATTTTTATAAGATTGTATAAAGTCACCAATATCACCCTAACTGTAGTCACTGGAATACCCATTAACTACAATATCTCAATCAGCTCTGCACTGAAAATGGTTTTAACTAACATGCAAAGTTAGGCTGATCACTGATGCAATTTCATTTTAGTTTTAAGAATAACACCAGCTGAGCCATGCTCAAAGAAGGCATTTGATTCATTCATGCCTTTAAACAAACAAATGAAAATGTCAAAAATAAAGTAATTGACTGATGAAACAAAGATGGAAACAGGTTATGTTTGCAGATATATAGCAACTTATGAACATTCACTGAAGTTGGAAAAAATACACATGGGGAAAATTTCAGTGTGCGAAAAAAAAATAAAAAAATGCAAAATAGGAAGCTATCAAGAACATGGGATAGTGGCTGGTCAATTAAGTACTGTGTAAAGATTTCCAATTTTCTTGTAGTAAATTATTTATTTAGCCCTTGTATGCCATCAATATATTTTACAAGTTTAATACCCAAATTATAGCTACCCACCCATTTATGGCCCTGTAAATGAGTCCTGAGTTATCAATGTGAATTCTTGTTCTAGGCAATGTCAAATTTAGATTGGATTTGGATGTATTGCTTTTACCCTTATCAAGAAGGTTTGCTAGTGTGGTATTTTATTGCCATATTTAAAATGGAAAGTGCTTTTAAATAGACTTGCCTGGATAGCACAACTGATCACAACTCAGATATGTCATTTCCCAACTTAAAACCCTGCTCTAATCTAGGCAGGAGACTTGGAGATCCAGCAGAACCCATTTATACTGAGTGCGTTTCTCTGCAAGCTCAATTCTTTTCTATGAAGTGGAAGAGCTATTGTGGCAACAATGACTTTAATCTTAAGTAAGGATGGCTGGAGCTCTTAAGTAATAAAACCAAATGGTAATCTACATGTTTCCTGATATTTTGTAAGAAAAACAAGCAATAAAGAATGCAAATGAACAAGTGTAATGACTTCCTAAAGTACATTGCATTATATTTGGTTATGCTTAATGGCTTTTATTCATGTTTCACTTTTTAGTAAAGGTAGGAAAATATACAGTAAAGGCAAAGGAATTATCAGTGAAGGAGAATAATATGTAAGTGACCAACTAATCAAAAAGACACATGAAAATAAGAACATTGTTGTGTAAAATGATATCAGGGCAACATGAGAATCTGGAAAACAGAAGGAAATCAAGCAGAAACACTGCTTGCATTTGACTAACTAAAAGCAGGATGCGGCCCAGAGTAGCAGTCATTTGGAAGGTTAATAAAAAAGACATTTGTATTCATGACATCAAAGCTAGCTGAGATTTGCATCTCTGCACCAAAGGGCATATCTACCAAGAGGACAAAACAGAAAGGGAGCAAGTAGGAGAAAGGTTTGTACCAGATAAAAAGGGTAGCCATTTTATTATTGGTCTGCAGCCTGATACTGACTTTTCAGGGCTCTAGCATTTCTTAGAGTATAATTGTCACAAGAGTAGAAGACCCTGAGGTAGAAAGTGGGTTGGTTTGAAGGCTGCCAGGCAGGCTGTGCAGTATGGGAGGAAAGCCCAGATGAAAATCATAGAATAGAATCATAGAATATCCTGAGTTGGAAGGGACCCTTAAGGATCATCAAGTCCAACTCTTGACACCGCACAGGTCTACCCAAAAGTTCAGACCATGTGACTAAGTGCACAGTCCAATCTCTTCTTAAACTCAGTCAGGCTCGGTGCAGTGACCACTTCCCTGGGGAGCCTGTTCCAGTGTGCAACCACTCTCTCAGTGAAGAACCCCCTCCTGATGTCAAGCCTAAACTTCCCCTGCCTCAGCTTAACCCCGTTCCCGCGGGTCCTGTCGCTGGTGTTAATGGAGAAAAGGTCTTCTGCCTCTCGACACCCCCTCACGAGGAAGTTGTAGACTGCGATGAGGTCTCCCCTCAGCCTCCTCTTCTCCAGGCTGAACAGGCCCAGTGCCCTCAGCCGTTCCTCGTACGTCTTCCCCTCCAGGCCTTTCACCATCTTCGTAGCCCTCCTCTGGACACTCTCCAACAGTTTCATGTCCTTTTTATACTGTGGTGCCCAGAACTGCACACAGTACTCGAGGTGAGGCCGCACCAGCGCAGAGTAGAGCGGGACAATCACCTCCCTCGACCTACTAGCGATGCCGTGCTTGATGCACCCCAGGACACGGTTGACCCTCCTGGCTGCCAGGGCACACTGCTGGCTCATATTCAACTTGCTTCTACCACGTCCCCCAGATCCCTCTCTTCTAGGCTGCTCTCCAGCGTCTCATCGCCCAGTCTGTACGTGCAGCCAGGGTTTCCCCGTCCCAGGTGCAGGACCCGGCACTTGCTCTTATTGAACTTCATGCGGTTGGTGATCGCCCAGCTCTCCAACCTATCCAGATCCCTCTGCAAGGCCTTTCCACCCTCATCCGAGTCCACAACTCCTCCAAGTTTGGTGTCATCAGCAAACTTGCTCAAAATACCTTCTATTCCTACATCCAGATCGTTTATAAAAATATTGAAAAGTACCGGCCCTAAAATGGAGCCTTGAGGGACCCCACTGGTGACCGCCCGCCAGGAAGGCTGAACAAAGAAACACACTCAAGGGAGGTGAAGAAGTGGAAACTGGGGAGAAGTGGAAACTGGGGAGAAAGGAACTGCAAGGAACTAAAATGCTCCCTGACAATCACATGTATGGCTGTCCACCAGATTTTTGCTCTCTGAAGCCCCAGTGCTTTATTCTCAGTGTATTCCTGGGGCTCAACAAAGACGTACACCTCCAGCAAAGCATGCTGCATCCCTGTACAAAACAATGATGAGGAAAGAGGGTATCTGGCACCAGCACAAACAGCAGTGGTAACAGACCCATCTGCTGATAGAGGAACAGAGGAAGAGTAAATGATAATTGCAACAGCACAGCACAAGTTTGGCTCACTAGGGCAAGCATAACGGATTGCATGCAGCATTTAAGTGGGATGAAGATAGCACAACTGGGAAAGTAAACAAAGCCAGGAATCTAAGCAGGCAAGTACAGATCCAGCTCACTAGCTGCTCAGGCTTGAGTTACCCATTAACAACATATGGCTGCAGCAAACTAGACAAGCATGCACAGCAAGGGAGGAAGCAGATTCCAAGCAGGCATTTTGCAGCTACTGATATTAGGTGCATTTCATACACCCTGACCAGTCCAAAATCTTGGCAACTTTGCTGTCTAGAGTCCTACAGTAGTCCCAGGAAAGTGACAAGCTCTTTCAGAGAACATTACATCACACCTCTTCTCATGCTGGTCTTGCAAAGAAGTGAAAAAAACACCTCTCTCTCAATTGATAGCTTAGAAACTAGCTAGACTAGGAACCTATTTTTTTACGCAGGAGACTCTACCAGATTTGGATCTCATCCTTAGTACATACGTCTGTCCTGTTGAAGAAGTCAGAACTGCTGATATCAGCAGCCTGCTACTGACAATTCTCTCAAACAATGGCCACTGTCTCTATCACTTTTGCATCACAAAACTTACTTTGAAAGCCCTTTTACTTCAATGATGGAAGAAGATGGGAAGACTTCATTATATACAAAACTTAGCTTCATTACATACGACACTTTTTCTAATTCCACAGCTGTTTCTTCTTGCTGTTCTCATGCTCACTTGCTGAGTATCTCAGGCTGATACAACAGTTTTCTATTGGGAAGTACTGATAACAGTAATCAGAATTGATTACTTGTATATTACATTAATTTCTGGGTGGAGCCATTCTTCTGATGCCTTTCACAGGGCTGTGTTGTTTTTAGGAGTTTCATTATAGATTAAGGCAAGTTAAATACCATTTTCTGTCCCTATTTGAAGATTCACAAACATTCAGCTTTTAAAAGAAATAATAAAATTATTCAATTTTACTGACTTCAGTGGAACCACAGCTGGTCCAGCATTCAGTTTTCTTAATAACTTCATCCTAATCAAGATTGTGAACTGGTCACTTAGAATATCTCCCAGCTAATTTGTTATAGGCACTCTGCTATGCCACATGGATCTCTCTTGCAAATTTACAAACACATCATAGTCCTGTGTTCCCAGTCAAATTCCATCTTAGATAATTATTTTCCAGGCTTGCTCATGCTCTCACTGAACTCAGTCATAAAACTCTCATTATTTCAAGTTCAGATTTATCCTCCTGTTTTGGAACTGCTAAAAGGTGTATTCCACTTAAAAGAAGCATGTTAGTCGTGAAAGCATCTTGCAAAATCCTGTCAGGATCTGGTTCTCTTAGATGAAATACATGCTGTATATATGTAGTGTATTGTTTATATGTTTTTAGTTATTTGTATATTTTAGTATACCATTCACAGTCATTTGTATTTCATAAGCACTGGAACAGGCTGCCCAGGGAGGTGGTGGAGTCACCATCTCTGGAGGTCTTTAAAAGACGTTTAGATGTAGAGCTTAGGGATATGGTTTAGTGGGGACTGTTAGGGTTAGGTTAGAGGTTGGACTCGATGATCTTGAGGTCTCTTCCAACCTAGAAATTCTGTGATTCTGTGATCAGTTTTTTTTTTCCTAATTACGTAACACGACTGTATAACAGTAGTCACATGTTAAGGCTCAATTGTGCCATTGATGCACTATAGGGGCAGGAAGGGGTGTGGGGAAATATTCTATTGAACTATAAATAGCCCTTACAAAGTGAAAACAACCTAATCCTTGTTAATCACAAATTAGGAAGGAGAGTGCCAAAAACAGCACAATGATGGTGTGTCATATTAAACACCTCTGTGCAGGTAGTTTGTACAATACCAGGTGACTATAACTGTTGTGGGAATACCCTCGCTCAGGAAAACAGTCCAACTCAGTGCCACATAGCCATCAATGACTGGCTTTCTCAGTGGCTCTCTTTAAAAGGCATCTATGCAACAAAATGAGTGATATGCTCCATTCTACCCATGTTTCACTGGCAGTACAGTGTAGTTGTAATCTAAAACCATGCAGTTGCTTGTACAGTAGTTAGTGCAACGTGAGTCTCACACAGTCTGTGCCAGATAACTCTCCTACACAAGTTTTGAGCGCACAGTGAATATGATTGTATTAACAATTCACCCTGTAGGGTCTGTTAAAATGCTTCCTCTCAGCAAGCTAAAGGTATCCTGAGTTTTCAAGCTTCGTCGATTCAAGCCTTCTAGCTCACACAGTTTCATCAATTTGTAAAGTCTCAACTACGCTCAAATATTTTATAATAAAAAACTGCATTTTTTCCACTCCTTGACTCCCCTCAGTGTGTTTATTATGTTAGATACATTACATAAGCTGGCACTTTAGGTGCTTTATGAGTTTTCCATAAACCCTTATTTACTAATGGCTAGTCTGACTTTGTGAGTCTACTGTAAGATTTGACCTTTCCTAGTAATGGAAACCTGGTTCAAATAATGTTTATAGTACCTTTAAAAAGAGGCATCATAGAACTGCAAAAAATTATTATTATTATTATTATTATTATGATAAAAATATTTCCTTTATATCATACTTTAGCCAGCTTTCTTTCACAGGGTGACTAGTGCCTTTCCAGAGTTTTTAGTATGTATCTTTATTTTTCTCAGCTGTGAATTCTGAGTTGAGAAGTAAAACCTTTGGAGTAAGAGCAGAAATAGATAAAATCTGGCAAGCTCTGCTGAAAGGTAAAACTTTTTACCTTTGCTAACAGTTCCACACCCAGAGACTGGGCTCATTAACTCCGTCAAGCTTACTTACAGACTGTTTTTTCTCAGTTTAAGAATTTCAATTGTTCAAAACCCCTCACTACCTTTGTAAACCAGTAGCTCTGATTTCCAAAGATGCTGGCACTAGCAGACCCAGAGAAGTTGCCAAGATGTTAGTTTGAAAGCAGATGAATAGGAAGATCTGGAGAGGGATCTTCCCACCCCACCCTGAGCAGAAGAAGAGCCACCGTCACCCCACCAGAAATTGTATCGGCTTTGTTCAGGTGAGTAAGAGATGGCAGGATTACACTACCACTATATATGACACAGTGTTGTCCCTGGATTTTATGGGGTGGGGAGGCAGGGGAGGAGGAGGAGGTGGAGGTTTAAAGTGATTCTGGTGGTAGCCAATTGGAAGAACTTTTGCAGGTAGACATGCAGAACTGAAGAATTTAGAAAAATATATATATATAAGCTAGGGAAAACTTCCCACCTCACAAACAAGTGTGAATATTTACTAGGTTGGCCAGCACCTTAATGCACTTGCAGTTACTTTACAAAGATGCACTCCAGGGAGATCTGCTCTTAATTACCTTAAAATACAGCCACAGGAAATGGCATAAGGCTGTGATAGGCTTTGCAACCTCAAATTCCTACTTTTAATCGGCATTAGTCATTTTAAATTCAGCTTTTTAAAAGTCTTAGTAAAATTGACCTTAGGGAACAATAAAATGGCAATTACATATGACAAAGCTATGGAGTAGAAACGATTAGTTATTACCTCAATAAAAGAAAAAAAAAAAAAAAAAAAAAGATGGGACTGTGAACCTACAAGCCAAATTCCAGGAAACAAGATAGGCTGTTTGACCTTAATGAAAAGCAAGCAAACAAACAAACAAATAAATACGGGAGGTAGACATTTTTGGTGTATCTCTCTAAATAAATTAATGCCTTTTTTTAATCACCAAATTTACTACTGATATATTTTTATATTGATACAATGGCTTTGATCAGTCACTTTGATAAATCATCATTTATTTGCTTGCATTACAAGTCTCCTAATACATTACCTGAAAAGAAAGCTGTTATGTAGAACATGTGAAAATATACTCTGGCTAGTTACTACATGTAGACTTAGCACACTTGGCCAAATCTTGTGCATCCTAATACAACATACATCCACAGTAGGAAAGCTTGGCCCATCTTCTGATGGGATAATGTGAAGTTTTATGGTATGTCCTAATGTCTGATGAAGACCAAACTTAGAGAACTCGATAGATGGTTAGAATAAGAAGAGTATCTGGCTTTCATACTTCTCTGATGAGTCCTGTAGCCATGTTCATCTCCATGTTTGTCTGAGAAACCCAGTCTGTAGAAATCCCTATGAAACTTGATAGGAGAGTTCAGAAAGGTATTTGTTTTCTATTAAATGCTATCAGCCTTTCCCATAAGGATAAAGAGACTGCGGTTTGCAAGTTTCTGCCTTGGTGCTTTTGATATATTTGCTGAGTGTTTCCTGCTAGTACAGGGCAAGGTTGCCCCACGCACCCACGCTGGGGAATAAGGAAGTGAAAGTCTCCCTGGGTGGCCTCTGTGCATCCCTCATCTATGCCTGACGGGCAGAGCAGGCTGCCAGGGAGCCAGCAGAGCCCCAGCCCGCCACTCCCCCACCCTAGCACGCAGCGGGAAGTAATTTACTGGTGATCCGGGCCAGGAGCAGTCTGCTTTTCTCTCTGATTAATGGGAGAATCACAGATGAAAGTATATCGCTGCCCGGCTCCTGGGGCAGCGCAGCTGAGAGCTGCTCTTCTGCTGCCTCTGAGGAGGGAGTGCTGCCTCGTGAGCAGGGTAGGAAGGATCCAGAGAGAGCCATGCAACAGCTCCAAGACATAGAAATCTCTTTGCCCCTTTTCTGGGGGGTGCAGAGGGCGTGGAGAACTGTGAGGCATGTTTACAGGTCCTTTCTGGATGCCCTTCTTAAGTAAGGTGTGACAGCTTTCCAGTGAAACAGGAGCAGATATAGAAAGGAGGAAGAGAGACTTGGGATTAGCAAAGAAGCTACCAGATGACCCAGACAGACACATCAAGAGAGAGCCAGGCCGATTCCTAACTTTTCATCTGTGCAGAGCTAGAAAGATTTCTGCTCTTAAGGGTGTAGCACTACCTTAAACCTTGATTTCCAATTTATGAGTTAATAAGCTTGCCCTGAGGAAAGGGAGGTGACTGAAACAGGAGCATGTGGGCTTTATTTGGATTGTCCTGGCTACTGAGTCTGCCCTGCAGCTCACCAGGTGATCGTCACATTAATTAAAAAAAAAAATCCCCAGACATTTCTAAAACAACCATGCTTTGTGATTTCTTCTCCTCCTTTGAGAAGTTTTTTACCTTTCCGACACACTTAGCAAGAAAAGAGGATCACGTGAATGAACTGTAGAAATGGTAATTCTGGAAGCCTGCTTCCTTACCTTGATTGTGTACTTGTGTGTTCCCTAACACAGCAAAGCAGGAATGATGTTTTCTTGGCTGTCTGAAGCAATGCATGACACCAGGCATGCTGAAAAGGAACAGTGGGGTTTCAGTCTATATTTTATCTTCTGCCAGCCCTTGATATGTGTAAGAATATAGCAAATGCTAGTTCACTGATTTTCTTGGTCTGCAGTTGGGGCATTGTCTGCAATGCAAATGGCATGATAGAAGAGTGAATCAAGAACAACACAGAGACCCACCTAGCTTTTGTATGCAACTGTGACCTCATGCTGACTATGTCAAAGAGTCTTTGACATACTCTTCACATAAGATTCCTCCAGCATCTGTTTGTGGCATTGTTTCTTAGGAAAGATGAGATTTAAAAAAAAAAAAAAAAATCTAAAGCAAGTATGGCTATTCATGTACCAATACAGTGATTTTAGAAAGTACTGATAGCCAATTTGTGATGATTCAATAATTTGAACAGATAGAAAAGAAAATACAGTACCTGAAAAAACTCAGTTTGAAAAACTCAAATCTGGAGTAAGTTTAGGTAATTTACTAAGAACATGTTTGCCTACCTGGATATTTATGAAAAGAATTTAAAAAAAAAATAGTGCAAACTTGTGAACAAGGAGGAAAATCTTAGAAATCATCAAGAACAGGGCTAAAAGGGACTCTGAAAATTGTCTAGTTCTTTCCCTAATGGTTTTAAAAAAACTCCAGAGACGATGTTTCCACAACTTCCCTACATGATCAACAGCAATCCCTAATCCATCTGTTCTCTTAGCCATCTATACTGCCTTGTTCTGCTGTCTAGTCTAAACCATCATCATTTCTGTAATCTAAACCCAACACTCACTGTTTTATACCAAATGGACACAGAAAATGTTATTTTCCAACTCCATGGCAGGGGCGTTGGAACTAGATGATCTTTAAGGTCCTTCCCAACCTTAGCCGTTCTATAAGAAGAAACCAGAAGAAACCAGATGCTGTTTAATAAGAGCAAGCGTAGAGTCCTGCACCTGGGAAGGAACAACCGGACGTGTCAGTACAGGCTGGGGGATGACCTCCTGGAGAGGAGCTTTGCAGAGAAGAACCTGGGGGTCCTGGTGGACAACAGGTTGACCATGAGCCAGCAGTGTGCCCTCGTGGCCAAGAAGGCCAATGGGATCCTGGCATGCATTAAAAGGAGCATGGCCAGCAGGTCAAGGGAGGTGATCCTCCCCCTCTACTCTGCCCTGGTTAGGCCTCTCCAGGAGTACTGTGTCCATTTCTGGGCTCCCTGGTACAAAAAAGACAGGGATCTCCTGGAAATAGTCCAGCGGAGGGCCACAAAGATGATACAGGGCCTGGAGCATCTTTCCTATAAGGACAGGCTGAGAGACCTGGGTCTGTTCAGCCTGGAGAAGAGGAGACTGTGGGGGGATCTTATCAATGTCTATAAATATCTGAGGTGTGGGAGACAGAAGGATGTAGCTAACCTCTTCTCAGTGACTTGTGGGGATAGAACAAGGGGAAACAGCCGCAAAATAGTGCGCAGGAAGTTCTGCACCAACATGCGAAAGAACTTCTTCATGGTGAGGGTGATGGAGCACTGGAACAGGCTGCCTAGAGAGGTTGTGGAGTCTCCTTCTCTGGAGATATTCAAGGCCCATCTGGATGCCTACCTGGGCAGCCTGCTCTGAGGATCCTGCTTTGCAGGAGGGTTGGACCCGATGATCTTTCGAGGTCCCTTCCAACCCCTACAGTTCTGTGATTCTGTGTGTATCTGTGTGTAGAAGTCATGCTGCAATTCTGTCAGACATGCCTCCTACATCTTTGAAGACTGCTAGCACTGCTTTAGGGCTGAAAAGAAGCAAAAAGGAATTAATTCAGTGGCACTGCAAGATCTTACTGGATCTTTAGCAGAACAAATCCTGAAATCCTTATTCAGGATGAACTTGCAGTGATTCCACAGAATTTAGTCTGAGCTTTGAAAGAGGCATGACATTGCCCAGAAGCAGTTGCTGGGCAATGAGGTAAAGCTAGGGACTTGGCCATGGTTTCTCCTGGAACATACCCAGCAAAGTAAAAGGAAGGAGGAGGGCATGGGCATTTCTGAAGATGTCCTGCTAATTTGCCTAGCATAGAAAGATCTCCCAGCTCCTGTAATATTTGAGAGCAGGTAGATGTGACCAAGCCAGTTGTCCGGCTAGCACCCGCAGGATCCCAGCTAGCCTGACTCACATTTTCAGGACTCAAAAGATGAATCAATTCAGGATGATTTAGATAGATGTATGTGGTTCTATGTGGTATCTAAACCTTATCTAATTCCTACACAGTATGTAGGAGGAAGTTGTCACTCCTCTTGCAGAGAGAGAGAGAAAGAGAGAGAGGTGTGTGAGTAGTAGAAATATTTCATTGTAATGATAAATGAACTTATGACATCGTTTTCACTTGGTAGCTTCTAGATCATAACTGTGCCCTCTCAAGGAAAAGGTTTCATTTAATCAGCTTTAAGCTAGAGCCAAGCAAAATCAAAATGGTGGCCTTGTGTATTCTGGTCCACATTAAAGGGAGTTAACATAGACATGTATTTTTTTAAAAAGCTGTGTTTTTTTAGTGATACTGTAATTCTTCCTCTAAATGCAAAGATAATTTCACAGCATTGTTACACCTGTTTTTGTTTATTCTGTTCATGTCCCAGATAATATTGAGAGCCATTCTAATTTTGAACGTTCATACATGCTCAAGTCTATGTGAAAAGCTCCATCACTAGGAAGGAAAGTTAGCCTGGAGTGATAGAGTAAGGCTAGATTCTTGTGTGGCTGCTAGAGAGAGACGATCAATTTCTTTTTGCCATGATTGCACTCCACCCCGCCCCCCCCCCCCCCCTTTTTTTTTCTTCCTTTTTTAGTTCCTCAGCTCTCTTTGATTTACACTGTCTCTGGTCTACTGTTTTGAGAAGCCAGTGTTGTGGAATCCTTAAGTCATCTGTGACCTAGGTCACTACAGACAGGAGCAATTTAGTAAAAGTATTAATTGAAACTCTTCTGGCAAGCCCTACTTCTACAGATGAAGTTACACATCAAACCTACACAGCCTGCAACTCCACTTCTGAGCAGACGAAGATTTTCAATATCTCATAAACAGGCTCCTCAATCACCAGAATCTAATAAGGCTATAATCATCATTGACACTATAATGATTAAAATGAATAAAACCCATTAAGAAAAGTCATGTTGAGTTATTAAAAGTTTCGCTCTGTGTGATATGTAATCTTTTATCCATTTTTTATGATGAAATCTGTAACCATCTATCCACAAAAGACCATTAATTTACTGCTCTGTGGATGTTACCATGCTCTTTAGTTTAACAGCTTATCATTGATTTCTTGAGGGAGATATTATATTTGGAGAAATACACATGGAACAAAAGCCAGTATGTTGCTGTAAATTTGCCACTGACAGGATGATCAAAGTATTTTGGTCTACTCAAAGCAGAGGGCTGGTGAACAAGTTCAGAAGAGCCTATGGTCATATCCCTGCTGTTGTAAGCAGACCCTGAGGCAAGGCAGCAGATACATGTTTTCAAGAATCACAAACTCTTGTAAGAAAAGGTCATGTGCACTGCAGGGGGAAAAACAATAAAATTTCCATTAACTAGAGCCTAGTTAACCGGCTTATTGGCATCTATTAGAAACAAATTGCAAACAAAACTGATCCTATTATAAACTTCCCCTTGTTCCCTCAGTAAAATAAAGTCACTGAATGGCCCACAAAAGGAAGGAGGAATACAGTTTGTCAGATGACTCGCTTTATTTTTAAGGAAGTATAGGGTTTCACCCACTGAAGGGTCTACAGTCATGACTGGCAGAAAATTACATAGTTATGGGAAGTGTGTGGATCAGAGCATCTAGACTAACCTGAAGAAGGGAGGCAATACACTCCTGCTCACATTCTTTTAATGGTGACTTTTTTTCTGGGCAAACAGCAATAAAAAAATGTGAATGGAAGGATGTGTACACAAACTTTCAGGCTAAGTGGTGGGAGAGCACTCTTCCTGAAGTGTACTTTTTCTCATAATAAACTCGGCTCCAATATCTTTATTGCTCATCTCCTTTTTAATCTTATTAACAATAAAGCCTAAAAACGTTTTGAAGAAGTCAAATAAAGAGTGTTGTCTTTCATTTCTGAGCATTCTTTCCATTTACCTGAGATGACTAATAAACTGGCTTTCCCAGCAGTTTAAATGCATGGGTCAAATCTTCAGCTGGTGCAAATTCACTCAAAAGCAGTGAGGATATGACAATTTTACTTGCTGAGAATCTGACCCCATCTATATTTTCCATCTTTTTTTTTTTTTTTCCTTTAGGCACCACTTAGCACTTCAGATGTAGCTATGACTCAAGTAAAATTCCTCTTATTTTATTTGAGCCATGTGTCACAAGCCAGTACCACAGAAATGTAAGTCATTTTGCGAAGGGAATAAAACAAATAATATTTTTTTTCAGAGATGTTTTGGCAAGAAAATTATAAAAGCCAAATATCACCTTCCCCTTATCAAGAGAAGGTATGGAATGAAGGAGAAAAGAACATGAAATATACAACAGTGACTGTGGGTGTCACTTTGACACTGACTAGAGCAGGAGGCAAACTGCTCTGATTTAGGCATGTGGTTGAGAGACAAAGATGTGCCAAGGAGCTCATGGAGAGGTGCTTGGCTCCAGCAAGCTCTGCCCTTTCACACACTCTGCCAACACAAGACTCTACTTACCTGAAAAGCCCAGTCTCACCAGCAGTACTATCGAAAGAATAATAGTAAGATTTCCAACAAATCATTGTTAAAGAATGAGGTTGGGAAAACATCTAAAAAGGTAGGTATCACTTTTCGAAGCAATAACCAACCCTTACTAGGTTTTAGTGACATATCTGACATGATGACCTGGTCAAGTGCAACAGCTTTATGCTCTACTGGAAAAAAAAAAAAAAAAAAAAAAAAAAACAACAAAAAAAAAAAAAAAAAAGGAGAGAGAGAAAGGGGACTCCCTGCTCTGGCATGAGGGGTCCTTCTTGAAGCCAGGATCCTGTATTAAATGAGACATCCATGCTGAATTCTACTTTGGCTTTTCTTTAGTCCCTCTGATCCTATTCTTCTTCCCTTGCAAACATAAACAAGAGATTAAAATTCTGTTGCACAAATCCCCCAGACTCAGAGCCTCTTGCCATGGGGGATTTTTTGCATTGTTCAGCCTGACCTTTTGCAGAACTCAAGCCAGGCAGTTTAGTACAGTTGTTGACAGATCGAGTCCAATGGCTTAGGTGAATCTGAAGCATTTCAGTTCATCAGTCACAAAATGATTGTATGCCATAAGTAGAAAACAGGTAGTCTGAGGTATTTATGGTGAACTATCCAACCATTTATCTGCTGAAGAGCATTAATTTACTACTCTGCAGATATGACCATGCTCTTCAGTTTAACAGTTTGTCTTGCTGCAGGGCAGGGAATTTGTTAGAATCAGATTATTCTGACAGGTGACCTATATTCTATGTTGAAAAAAATGGGGTTTCTGCCAGCCCTTCCCTCATTCCAGCTTTGGTTACTAGTTTGTCTAAGCTATAAGGCCATGTACCAGGAAACACCTGAGAAAGGAGGCTCAAAGTGCTGTGCCGTCCTACCTAGTGGCCCAACCCAGTTATTGCCAAAGCAAATGCCTAAACAGAAGGAAAAAAAAAAAATCCAAATCCATATTCAAGTTACATACTGAAGTGCCAGGGATTCCTTCCTGATCCTTGCAACTAACTCACAAAAACCCTGAAGCAGGACTTGACTATAGTCTTGTATTAATGCAGAGCTATAATTAATGAGGAAAACCAGAGGAAAATATCTACTTCCTTGAAGGAATATTTACATTGTTACATTTTAGACAAAACAGAAGTTTACTGTTATAACAGTTGCAATTTTTTTAGATATTAATGAATTTTAATTTATCTTCATGCTACTAAAAGTATACATCGTTCTGATTAACAAGGCAGTGAAGAGTTTGTCACATGGATGTTTCCCTGGCGTTATCTGAACTGTAATTAATTATAACCTTGTGAGTGAGGGTCTTGTATGGGAGAAGCAATGCACACAGGAATAATGAGAAAACAAGTCACTTCAAGACTTTTAGTGAAGCCATTCATTGGTGAGGGGTGATTATGGAATGATGAGTCAGCTCTCCCACAATTACAGGTGGGGAGAGCAATAAAATCTTGCTGAGTTTGGCTCTTGAAATTATATGGTTTCATAAATAGCATAATGTTGTCCTCAGCAGGTACATGTTATATTTTAAGGATGGCCACTTTACACCACACAGAACTATCCAGTGGCTGAAGGTCAGCAGGCCACCTGCTAAATGATGGTATAAATCCACAGAATTACTTGATAGAAAAGTAATTGTAGCATTGTTGTTCTTGTTGTAAAATTATAGTTTACTGAATAGGCAGTATTTTCATTGTAAGTATTTTCCTACAAATGTATCAAAGGATTGGGGGCAGAATAAATTTTTGCTGACGTGCATCTCCAACAATACGTACATTTTATGATAAACTAATCATAATGGTTGATCATTTTTTTTTCCTTCCAGTTGGTACAGAAAAAAAAAAAAGAAAAAAAATAGTTTTCTTGATTTTCTTGTTACTTTCTTGCTCAAATGTTACTTTTGGAGATTTAACCTCAGCACTGTCTTTAAAATGGTGATAAGCTACACATCTGGGTAGCTACAGCTTCCCAGATGTGACTGCATCAGGAGGGCAGGCTTCTAAATGAAGTTCTCTTCTAAACAGGGAATGTATGCCCTTAACAAAACACAACATAAAATATGATGGGAAAAGGGAGGGACCTCATCATGTTTAGAAAAAGGGCTGCACTATCTTTTGTCTTCTTTCAAAGTCAGGTTAGGAGGGGAGTGTAATGACAGCATAGTTTGCTGAGGATGCCTCATAACACCTTTTCTTCACAGCTCAGTGAGCTCTCCTCAACTTACTTAAAATCTGGTCTATAATTAATTCTTGCTCTTAAATAAAAATCATAAAAAGCCTTGGGACACCTGGGAAATCTGCAATTCACTTCTCTGTAGTGTTATATCTACTGTTTACCCAGCTGTCATTTTCAGCATTATTTGACGGGGCTTCATCATACAGAGGCATCCTCTCTCCATCTCAAACAAGACTTGTTTGTATGGGGAAGATAGAGCCTATTTTTGGTGTGTCCTGGATCCATGATGCCCCTATAAGCAAGGCAAGATTTTGCTCAGTTTAAAGGATGGTACCATTTTTCAACCTCTTCTATATTGCCTTTCCTGTATCTGCAAGGATGTGAGCTAACTGGCTCTTCTTTAGCTGCCAGTCACAGGTTTTGCAGTTGTTCAAAACCTTCACCTGGTGGGACACTCCTTCCTCCCTGCTCTCTGACTGTATATTTAGAGGCAGAAGCAGTTGTGCTGGACAAAAGGACATATAATAGATACTCTCCAGATAGTAAGTTTTTTTATACTCAACATGATGTTCAATGTTATGTTCCTCAAAGTATGAATGTCTTATTCTCACAGGAGATGCAAGCAAGGTCCAAAAAATTCTCATTTGAACCCAGACATTGCAAGATCTAAAGCAGATAAGTGATACAAAAAAAAAAAAAAAAAAAAAATAAAAAAAAACAAGCCAAAAAATAAAAAAAAAAAAAAAAAAGGCCCATATTTACAATTATTAAACCTAAGGGCCTGTGGAAAAGACATGTTGGAAATATATGTTTGAACGCTTATTTGCACAGGAATAAAGCTCATAGGCCTTCAAAGAAAATATTAGGAGTTTTCTAGGTATAACAAAAATGCAGTAATTTATAAATAATAAATCTCTTTTTCAATTACTCCCCTAATTATACATCAAGGCTTAATTAATATTTAGCAGTGGGTTGCTCTTTCAGTGCCCACATCTCTATGTAAAAGCAGGAAAAAAAAATGGGTTGGAGTCCACCTAACCAGCATCTTAATGGCATTCAGGTATCTTTCTAACACAAAATATAGACAATCTAAAATGAGAACCTACGCTATCTATAAAAATGTCTCAGTAGTGAGAGGCAGGTATGTTTGAAGGCCCTTACAGGGAAAGTTACACTAAGCAGCAAGGTCTTACCCAGGACTCTAATTTCACAGTTTGATATTATGTAAGCAAAAGACCATAAAATGTAGGTCTAACGGGTATAAGGAAGAATGCTTACAGATGGCTGTTGGTGTGTTCCAAAGTATTTCTAGCCATCAGGTTAGAATAAATGTCTGTACAGCTCCACTGGAGATTAGTGTTTTTATTAAGTGGGAAAATAAGCAGGAATCATTGCTTTACATGAAGATTCGTCCTGCACAGACAACCATGCTCAGAGGCAATATTTGGCTCAGATCTCCATGAGAAAAATTATCTCCATGGATAATTTGCAAAAGGTTTTTGCTGACCTAAAATTGTATTATTGATTTCTATCTTTCAAAACTTGTCATTAGATTATATTTTAGCATGATAACAAGACTATCATGCTATGCTATGCTGGCTTACATATTGTGCTGGTGTTCTGAATGGCTATTGCAATGGCTGGATTCCTCCTGGACTTTGACTGAAATGTAATTTTTCTCAAATTTCCATCAAATCTTGAACTTTATGTCTGTGCTTCACATGAGTACTCATACAGTCAGAGCAGGAAAGTTACACTTTCAGCTGCATCTTCTGTTATCACTATTGCAAGATCCTAACAATCTCTACAAAGATAACACACAGTCAAAAAATGTACGTCTTTGGTAGCGATGCTAGAATTGTACTAATTTACAAAGCTAAGGCTGAATTTGTAGCACTTGTAGCACTTGGTGCTTGGAATCTATTTTGTTTTCAATTATCTAAAATTATCTACCTCTGCTTGTGAGGATATTTAGGCTTTATATTCCCTGTGTTTAACATAGAAAATCCTCTCTTTCAGTAGCTGTTTGCCTACTACCCAGGTTTAAAAAGAGAATGGCAAATATTCAGAATGATTCTGTTTTCAACTAACTTGGACTGTATCATTTATGTAATACCTTCTTGTTCTTATTTAAAATTTGAGGTCCCTCACCATAAAAACATTTTAGTGTGAATTTCTTTCCACGCTAATTCAGCTATCACATGCTATCCTGTACACAGTGAAGTGTGTGCCCTCCCACTGAAACTCAGACACATGCTTATAATTTAAATGGAAACATTGTAAATGGCTTTAAAATGACTCCCTCTGCAAAGACAAGTCCTCTGCTTGAAGAATGTAAGATTTTTTTGAATGAAGAATGTAAGGGGTTTTTTTTTTACTTTTTTTTTCCATTAGTAAGGGGAAAAGCATTCACAGCAACACATACAGGTTGAGTGTCTGCACCTTTGGCACAGTTTATCAACATCTTTTACTTTCATCTGTCACTGAAAAGACATAATTTTACATAAGAAAAAGACATAAAAGACATTTTTACATAAGAAATCCTAGATAGTATCTTTTGAATACATTTGAGACAGATCACTATTTGCAACTGTTTAAATAAAATTTAATGTGAATGAACTTCAGCTTGGCTGCCCTTCAAGAACTACTATAAACAATGAGATAGAAAAAACATTAATAAAAACAACTCAAGAAAGGTAATGATGTACTTATAAACCTTGTGGTATCATTATTGCATATAATTCCAAAATCAGGAGTTAGACTTTGAAAAGAAGGAGATCTGTTTAGAAATAATGGTATTTTGAAACCAAAGCCTCAAGCTCCACACTTCAATGTATGCTTTTCAATGTCTTTTCAGTTTTCCTTTGCAAAGAAGAGGACTAGATACTCATTTTCTGCAAAGGAAAGCCAATACCCTTTTGGTCCTAGAACATTACAGAAATCACAGTGTAGTCAGGAAAGCTAGCAGCCATGTGGCTTCATGAAACCATTGCATGTATTTGTTTCATCTGTAATACAATGTGCTAACCTGGACATCATGCAGTCCATGGGTGTGCTCTGAGCACTGCTGCACCTCAAGGAAGAACCTGGCTGTCAATAAGAGCTAGAAGCACTCCCAAGGCCTCTCACTGAGGCCTTCTGCTGCCCTTGCTTACATATGGAAAATGTTAGAGAACCCAAATTACTAAAGCAGACAAAAGGAATAAAAAGAGAATAACAATGACTTTCACGTGTCCCATAAATATACCTTGGCAATGAATCCATTTGCAAGCGCAGCAAACTAGATAATTAGGGGCAAATTTTCAAATGTGTTCCCTTAACTTTTAATGCAAAGGTGCATGCCTGGTTTTCATATGAAAGTTTTTAGACTGTGTAAAACTCATGTTTTTGTGTTGAGAAGCATGTGAAAGCTGGCCTGAGACCATTCCTTGTGTAATTTCAGAGGCTGTAAAGAGGGGCCTTTGAAAACTGAATCTGCTAGTTACCATTCTATTGTGGAGATAAAATAGTTTTCTATCCCTTGATCTCACAGGGCTTTCTCAAGCTTCAAATGAAAATAAGTGTTAACTCCTCTAAGTAATTTTCGCAAGATATCTCTGGTAAATTACCCGCAAGATATAAGTGGGTTCATCTGATAGCTGGAGACCCTTAAAGTGTCTATTAGAAAACTATACCAATGAAAGACTTTCTTATTGATTGCAATCATTATTAGCTCAACTGGCCTGAGACAGAGAATAAATATGCATTATATCTCTTGAGAAAACAAGTTTCACAATTACACAAATTTTATTAGACAAATAAGATAAAAAGCATGTATGGTCAGCTCCTCTTTCGAGATTCCTGTCCAGCTTGGAATTATTATGAGAGCTAACAGCAGCTTTCTGTATTGTATGATTCATCTGTCCCTATAGATAGCCCTATATATCACTGCAGAATGTGCTGATTAGAAGGGATGTTACTAGGACCCAGAGGCCTAGATTGCTGTTTGATACTGCATTAACATTTCACATTTATTAACTCAACATAGAAGCTATTGATCTGAAAATAAAATTAGTGGTTGCTCTGGCATAGTAGTGAAGAATAGCTCTTTGTAATGGAGGAAATTCTCATTCTTGATTGCATAACAGTAACCATTAAATTTCTTTATTATAAAGGTGTCTAATTAGCAAAGATTTTCATTTTTTCTCTATACCACAGGGGGCCAATCACTATTCTGAGCACATATCACTTAGGTGCATAAAAATTTGCATTGTGCTGTTGGTTTTCTTTTTGAGAGAATGCCTGGGAATATAACAGTATTGATATAGTATAAATATTTTCTACATGAAATTAGAATTAAGTTCAGCCAAAAGTGTGTAGGAAGGAATTGCATTGAAGGTTCTGTTTCCTCTCCTTGTTCTTCAGCACTTCCAGCTCTGAAAACTTTGCCATGGATATTGTTACCACAAAAAGAAAATGGTTCTGTTATTTGATATAAAATTTCCCTGCTAAACAAATAGAATTTTTTAATAGGGCTCTGCTTCTTTTGAACATGCTCTTGCCTCACTTAGAATACAGATCCCATTTAAAACCATTTCTTCCATTTCAATCATACCTGCATCAGAAGACATGATTTAGCTTACTTCAGTGGTCTCTCTGCCACATCATCCAAAGCTGTGAAACAGAAATGAGTCACTGTAAATATATTGGTATACATACATATGCAAACATCAGAAGGATGAATCCAACAGACTTTGACATTCCTGAATACTTGTTCTGTGTATGTGCTTACACTATGCCTATAAGGCTGGTCAGGCTAATCATTACAGCTGTCTTCTTGATCGGATTCTGAGAGGCCACTATCAGCATCTCACTGCCTGGTTATGCTTAGGCCAGCAGGTTCTGTTAAGTGCAGCAGATGCACTGAAACCTGAGAAAACTATTTTGAAACATAATAATGCAGTGCTCTTTCACAGATCCTGTACCAAATTTAGAGCTATCTCAAGTGATGTTGTTGAAGCGCATGTGATACCTGGCGAGCCCTAATCTGAGCACATGCCTTATCTGTGTATGTGTAAAAGTGACAGAAAATATTAATATCCTGGGAAAGTCCTATAAATTTCTGTCTGTGTGCAAATTAGTGTTCATCCTCAGAAGGGAACTTTCATGACACACTGACAATACATATAATACAGCACCTGTAGTTTAGAAGCATGGTACCCTTTGGGATGTTGTTCTTTGGGTTGGTTTTGGCTTGGTTTAGTTTGGTTTTGTTTTCTCCTAGTAATGTATACCTTTCTACATTTATGAGTGTACTAAATGTTTATGTAGGAAGCAAGATTAACTTTGAAATTATTATATGAAGATAAAAATTTTAACTCTGGGCTCAAAGTAGCTCATCTATCTATTCCATTTTTTTGAAATGGCTAAATGGAATGTAACAGCATTATGGACATAAGAACAAATTCCAGATTATTTTGAGGTGAAAACAAGGAAAAGAGGAGAGGGGGAAATACGACTTCACTACTGTATTATTCTTCAGCTGTGGTTTGCTAAAGCTAAAATAAACACACAAAATCACAATCATACAAGTTGCTTCCTGTGACTATATTGACTTCAATTGAAAGTTCACCACAATTTGGAATTAGAAATAAATAAATAAATAAATAAATAAAGTATGAAAGTCATCATAATTAAATCTTTCCTTTCCCAGCTAGAACTGTCACTTTGGCTATGACACCCAGGTACTTGGGTCACCTCCTTACAAGCAGCCTCTGAATCACCTGTTGCAAATGTATTTTTACCATTCCTGAACTGTTTGAAGAGTTGTACAAATGCAAGCTTTCCCTCCATCTCTTTATGTATCAAACCCATAACCAAAATGAAGAAAGGGTCAAACTGGTGGTTAGATATATTATCTTTCATTCTGGGCCTTCTTATAAAAGTGCAGCTCAGACAGCTGTGATGGAAACAGACCGACAAGAACGCTTCCTAACATAAGGATATAACCAACTGGTTTATATAACCTTAATTCAAGCAGCACAACTAATGATAATGATATGCTACAGTATTATTATGCCAGGAATGTATGAAATCAAGAGAGAACATTTCATTTTAAACTTTGCTGATTTTTCACATTTGCTTAGCATTTTCTCTAATGATTTCTTGCACTGTTTTTATGCCACCTCAGATAAAATGCCATCATACATGATATTTGCACCATTAGGCACAAAGTAAGTGTTAGTTATGATTAGAGGCAATGCTGTGAAGCATTAGAAAATATAAAGGAAATGGTTTTCTAGCATACTTTAAAAGACTCTGAAGCTCGAATGTCATTTGCTTTCACTATGCCAGCTGGGTGATGTTCTGCATTTCAACAAAGCTGGCTACCATTTCCAAACAGAGCCATAGAAGATTTACATCATTCCTATTTGAGTGAGAGGTCCAGCAAAAAATAAATTCACACACACACACACTGACACACAGGAACAACAGAAATCCAATGAGCACATCTAGATGGAATTAAGTGAAACAAACACAATAATTACAATTAATCATCACTGAACATGACCATGATGACATCCTTTTCAAGGAAAGGCAACCATTTTCTGTCATAAGCTGAATCTTGTCAAACAACACTTCTAATATTTGGTTTTTATTAACACTCTTGTCTTTGTGGAGCATAACAGTGATTTTGACTAGCTGCATAGATAAGGGGTGAATAATGTAATTAGATTGAATTAATAAAACATGCTTTTGTGCTATTCTCACGTCAGTACGGGAATTTTTCCCAGCTATTTCCTAATGCTAGTATCTAATGGAGTACAGTTCCACAGGATTACGCCTCTACAATTATTCTGTTCATCCTCTGGCTTGTGAAGAAGAAAGAACAAGACTAATTTTGAGCTGTGTGAACCATTTTTTCAGCATTTGGCTAGGTCAATTGAAGTGCAATAAGTAAAACACATGAAAGAAATACTGGAATGAGCTAAGACCAGCTGAAATCAAATCCCTTGGTGTACATGTAACCACACATTAACATGTTCTTATCCCATGTAAATTGTTATAATATTTCTTTGGGTATGTTTTCTTAATTTATTTACCCAGAAAAGCTAATCCAAGGTCCAGAATCTAATTATCTGTGAGGTCAGCATTTGCAATACCACAGTGAGGTTTTTTTGAGCTAATAGAGAAATAAAAGGCATTCAGATGATTAATTGGAGTGAATCACACCGCCAGTACCTACCCTGGTGGAAATGATATGCACCATAGTCTATGAGCATTAACCCAGCAACACTCAAAGACCAAAGACAAAACCATTGCTTGTGTAAGAGGCCCATATATTCACATTCTCTGTGCAAGAGATATTTGTCATAGCTTCACGTTTATTCCTTAACAAATAGGATTAAGCATCCAGTTTGCAAGGAAAATAATATAATTTTCAGGTTAATATGATTGGTAGTTCTTAAAATGAGGGTGATTTTGTAAAGCAGGACTAGAATCTTGAATTAGACCTCTGTAAAATAAGTACACCTATGCGAAAGTCTTCATACAAAATGGTAGAGGTTGGAAGGGACCACTGGAAGTAATATTGTCCAACCCTCTTGCTAAAGCAGGGCCACTGAGAGTTGGCTGTCTCAGGCCATGTTCAAGCAGCTTTTGGATATCTCCAAGGATAGAGACTCCATAAACTCTATGGACAAACTGTGTCACTGTGCCAGTGCACAGTCATCCTCACAGTTAAAAAAAAAAAAAAAAATGTTTCCTGAAATTCAGACTGAGCCTCAGATTCCTTTTTTCTGTTTCTTTGATTTTCTCTGAACATGAGGAAGTGTAGAGCTCACAAGTGCATATAGGAGCTGTGTCTCTCCATGCTGATGGGAGAAGGCATGTATAGAGACAGCTCTTCTCTCTTTCCCTGCTAGTAAATTTGGGAATCCTTTTCTTTTCATTATTTAGTAATATAGTTGCTTCAGGAGGCACCTGGAAAAGGATCCTACAAACTACCAATGCAATTTAGACCACACCAAAATACAAATATGATACATGCATCTCCCTCTGGTTTGAGTTTCCCCTCTCAATAAAAAATTTAATTTTAATTTTAATTTTAATTTTAATATATTTTTTAATTGGGTTTACTCTGATTCACCTGAGAGGCAGGGGAATTTACCTGATACAAGCAGAGCTATAAGAATGAGGGAAAATATCATCACAGGCAAAGAGCACATACTCTGGAGTAGCTAGTTACTTTTAGTAGGCTGCTGCTGTATCATCCAAGAAAGAATACAACCCCCCATTCAGATGTTGGCCTCCCTCCATTTGTGGTACTATAACTCTGGAAATTGGATGATTTTGTCATAACTTTCAATCAATTCTTTTAATCAGTTGCTAATCAACAATGAAATAAATCAGTAAATGATGGAATACTTGTCAGGTATTTTCAGTCTCAAAGGTAGTAAAAGCAGAATAGTGTCAATATCCTAAATTACAAATGCAATTCAATTTAACATAAGTCAACAGTACAGTCTACATTCGGAGGAAGCAGGTAGCTGCTGGCTAACTGTTACCATTTTAGAAGAGATGAACATTGGGTTAATATTTCAGGTAGCTCTTGTGAACATTTGCAGTTAAATATCAAAGACTGTCCTTCTGCTCCTTCAGAGAAGAGAGAGGTGTCTCCAAAAAGTCACTATAAATCAGTTTAATACACCTGGGACTAAAAACACAAATTTGTCCTCCTTATAACTTTCCGTATTCCATCATGTTACTGGTAGTAAAGAGCAGAGCTGCTGTTGCTTAGACCTGTATTTACATATCTTTATGTGTTTGTATAGCTTTGGAGCACATTTTAACCATAAAGTTCCTGTGCTTGTAACAATTACAGCACAACTATATGTGCTCAATGCATGGTTTTAAATGTCACCAAATTCTAATGCTTTTTGGCCCCAAAGGTCTATTCAGATAGGAAGTGTTGAATAAACAGAGATTAAGGCCTCTGTATACATAACATATTACCCTGAGATTTTTGTCACTCCCATGATGTATTCAATTATTTTAATCCATGTATTGTTTAATGACATTTGATGCTAAGTCATGTTTTTGTCCTTCAGTCTAGCGTATATCAATTCCCACCAGGAAAAGTCAGAACACCCATATTGTCTATGAGTCAGATCACTGAGGATAAAGGAGCACCCCTCTATCTTCAGATTGCTGGAAGCACTGGCCTTTATAAAACACCCCTTGTGTTATTAATGTGATAGTCCGTTAGAGGTCTACTAGGTGGGAAAAGTCTCTGGAGGCACCACCCACAGTTTTTCCAGGTTAAAGATGACCCATAAACCTGAAAAGGCTACTCTGGATTTCAATGCAGATTAGGGATTAGGCAGTGGAGTGCTATTTTGCATTTGAATAGGTTGACAGCAGCACAAAGGAAAAAAACAGAAAGCTTGGTGTTAACCACTTGGGTTTGAAGCACAAATCACAGTAACATCTAAGGGGAGAGAACATGAACAGTTGCCAGCAGCACGGGTTCAGTTCAGTCACATGGTGAAATTGTTTTTGTGGAAACATTCTTAAGTATTATTTTATTTTAAACACTGATATTTGAATTACTTGTAAAGCCTTGAAATTTATTTAGTTACTCTGGGTTTATCAGAGATATTTCTTTTTGGCCCAGGAAATCTTTCCTTTTTTTAAGAGAGAAGATAAAAACATACCAGCCCTCAGTATTCTAAACATGGAATTAGTGTCAGATAAGTGATGGTCAAAATCATCCCCTATCTGAGACTCTGGAATGAGAGGATGTTCTTCAGGCTTTAAGAAGGCCAGGGTGTCCCGTGGCAACTGAATAGCTGTGAGGTTTTGGTGTTGTGGTTTTTTGTTGTTGTTGTTTTTTTTCTTTTTTCCTTCTGAAGAGTTTACACAAAAGTTGTCCTATGCAGAAGGAACAGCTGTTCCATATATATTTCAAATCTACAAAACGTTTGCATTAAATCACAAACGAACCTCTAAGAAATGACTTCAGAAAAGCCTGAATTCATCCCTTTCAGGATATGCAATCTAATCAGCACCCAGGGAAAGGAGGAATGGATTAGAAATTGCAGGCTCTGTTTATTTTTGTCTGGGAACTATGGAATGCACATTTATGGCTTTGTTTGAGACCTCAGAATTTAAAAATAAGGTCTATAACTCAGTATTATTGCATCTTTACTCCCCAAATAACTTACACCTCCAAAAATATCATTTACAAAGAAACTGGTCAAAGCCAGAACTTCAAACCTAAATTTATCAGTGTTGCCAGGTGCTGAGACATTTCACCTGAAAACTTTCAGGTATGAAACAACTGGTACAACTTCAGTTGTGAATCATATTTTGTGGTTCAGATTTAGGTGTCTCTAATATCCTTCAGTGAAAAATGGACTTTGTGAGATTTCTTCTGTCTTAAGCAGAAGTCTTGGAAATACACTGTAGAACTGAAACCCCACTTTAAACTTTGAATACTCCTGTCTAGTGCCTGGGTCAAACTGTACAGCCCACATACAGCCCCTTTTCAAAGCTCTACTAATGTAAAAATTTATTTAGCTGAACTTTTAGTAATGTGACTTTAGTAATGTTTGATAAGCATGGCCCCACTAACACTTCAACCTGTCCAAAGAAATCAAGTGCACTACATATAGTTTTATCTTCCCTGGCATAAAGGGAGATAGGGAACACACCCAATTGCTCAGAGATCCTATCAGTTTTGGTGGAGAAGTCCGAAAGGAAGAACCTGTGTTAATGCTACCATGCAGATATGTCCAGAGGATGAGATTGGAGGCAGTCTGCACAGCTACCTGCAGAGCAACAGCCCTAGGGACCTCAGTGGCATTTCCTAGGGGAAAATATTAAGCATACCCTATGCTTGTGAGCACATTCAGGTATACTCTGTCTCACCATGGAGATCTGATGCCCTGTGGATGGTCCTGTGGCTCCATATATCTCATTGACTTACATGCCTACAGTGGTGGTGGAGAGGCACAATTACCTGGAGTCTTTCCTGGATGAGTTGTGATGTTTCTAATCCAACCTAAAGCCCCTCAGCATTTTCCCAAATTCTCCCAGAAAATCTTGTCCATTTGCCCTTACTGTCACCCGGCCCCTCTGCCAGTGCTCTCCCCTACTTGAGGGTGGGGTGGGGAGGAAATATCATCCCCTCCTCACCCTCTTGGCCTCTGTGTGCTCCCTGATCTTGTCCTCTGAGGGAACAAGCAAGATACTAGTACTAGTTCATGCTATCAGAGAGGAAACAGAATTTGGCTTGCCATGTTTATGAGTGGCTTTTCAGAGGTATAGATGTCTTAACCATGGCTTTTCTGAGTAGAGATGTCTTAACCAGGTTTGCCTCCAGATGACGGGAAAGAGGGCAGGACAGCAAATGGTAGAGCTTTTGCAACAGCCCCAGACTGCCTGTTGCTCCACCAGGGTGGGGACAAGGAGTGAGACTGAAACTACCAGGAAGATCTGTCCCAAGGGCTGCAAGCATTGCTCTATCAGGCTGTGCTTTCTTTTCCCCTTTCTCTGCCAGCAGAGGCAGAGCCCTGGCACTGTGGTTTCAAATTGGTTCAATTCCTGCCTCCATCCCTGCCCATCACACCACACATGGGCCATATGGAAGGACAATACCCCCAAACACGAATGGAAAGAAGATTGCTCTCAAGTACACTTCAGGTTTGTGAAAACCAATGTACTGTACTAGTCAGAGGATGAGGACAAAGAACAAGTTCTAAATTGCAAACCTTTATAACTAGGACCAAGGTCACCTATAAAGGGGTCACCTTAAGATTGCTGACTCCTTCCAATAACAGTGCTCCTCTTCCCACACAACTTACCAGTGGAAAGCATATTATTTTTGTGAGGCTTGTGTGAAAAAAAAAAAAAAAGTAGCTTTTATTTTGTTTTCAGAAAATTAGACAAGGCTAAAATCAGGCTTAAAATGGAAATTATCCCATAAATTGAATTAGATATACATTTTACTGGCAAACTCTTGAATGCTGCTTTTATATTAAAAAAAAAAAAAAAAAAAAAAAATCTGAAGATAACTTTCAGCCCAAGGGTAGCTGGAACAAATGATGGGAAAAGTCTGATCAGATGTTGCTGGCCCACCAATCGCCATGAAACATGAGTCATCTTTATCACTGGAGAGAGCATTCTGGGGGGACTAACAATTGGACATGGATGCCATTCATCCATGCACATGGAGCCAGCACCAGGCCAATGCACTGTACGAATTCCACATAATCCCTCTTCTGTAAGCTTCAGGGGTATATAGGCTTTGTCCAAACTGTAGAAAGCCAAGAATTTTACCCATGGGAAGCAAAATAAAAACAATTCAAGACAAACTGTGAGGAAAATGTCACTGATAAAGGATTGCAGGAGCATGTTTGGAGAATGTCCCTAATTCATTGAGCACTGGGGAGTTGAAATGTCAGTACGGAAAAGAGCTGGACCACTTAACAAACACTGGGTCTGAGCCTTCAAACAATTACTTGTGTGAGTGATTAGTAGTAATTCCATGAAACTTGTGTATAAATATTTGCAAAAAAATGCCCAGAACTGTTTTTCAGTCAGCAAAGAGAAGCATGCTCCCAGTAACATCTGAGGACAGCCCACAATGTATGGGCAGTCTGGGTAGGTATTTTTTAGTTTGTTTTGTTTAAAAGGTATTTTAAGATGTGATGCTTCAGCAACAGTAGAGGCAATAATAGAAGAGAAGGCAGAGTGTAGGAGAAGGTTCACGTTCAGAGAAATTTTTCATATAAATTTGCTGCTAATTGCTTCCTTCTTCTTAAGACACCAAATGATGCCATTGATCATTTGCAAGTGCTGAGAACAGCACAAGGATGGTTAAATGTATCAGTAAAGAAACATTCTTAATGAGACAGAAAGCAGAGTAAATCTTGACCAGCAAATTTCCATACTTTGTATTTTAAAGGAATATTGATCTTAGCATTAATTTTACTTTATTTTTACTTTAAAACCTGAAGAAAGAGTTAAAATCATATAATCATATTGAGTTGAGAGCTGCTGTCATTTGTGTATTTCAGTGGTCCTTAATATAACTGTTTAAATCCCAAACAGGAAAAGCATTTAATTTCTCTTGCTGTTTCACAACATCATGCAGTGAAAGTTTAGTGAGATCACCACACATTCACAATTTTAAAAGTGTTCATAATAACAAAGACAGATTTAATCCAAAAGTGTTCATGCAAATATTTTAATTCATGTTTTGTCAAGCTGCTTTAAACAGCCAACCCTTGTTGTAAGAATATGCTAATATGTAATTAAACTGCACTCACGTCATGCCATATGGTACATTTGAAACATAAAGCACTGTGTTCTATTATTTGGGGAGGGTCATTTGAAAAGGAAAGGGAAAGAAAAAGAGAGAGCCCAGGGGAAAATACAGTTTGTCTGTCCTCCCACACTTTATAAGACAGCTTTAGCATTAGGCACTGTTATTCTGGTTAAGATTTGACAATTCTTGGGTTAATGGATCTTAATCTTTTATTAAAAAGAATAACATTTGCTGAGATATAACAAAGAGTGCTGTATGGTTGTTTGTGTCTTCCCTTTAAATTAGATATAGCTATTTTTTTTAGGGAAATACTTATCTTATGTATGAAGCCATGAGCAGGTAAGCATGTACGTGTCGGGGAAGTAAGCTTTGGAGCTAGTGGGAGTTTTGCCATTGACTTCTATGAGGGCAGACCCTGGTTCTCTGCTGTTTTCCAATCTGATGTTAATATGCAAGTCAGGAGGGTGAGAGGGAGAGATAAAGAGAGAAATGCTGGATTCAAAAAGAGAGTTTGGCAGTTAGGTTCTTAATTACATAGCAGCATGTGGACAGTGTTTAAGCAGGAGTGCAGACGCAGGCAAAAATGATGAATCTCTTGTTTTAATTATACTTGATCGTTTGATTGTGTGGCCATTATTGGAAATGACCTGGTATTTCATTCGGGAACTTCAGAGTATGCTGTGAGAAGCTGCTGTAGTCTAAGGCATTATCTTTTTACTAGTAGATGTTTGTATTTTAATGTGCTTGGCAGGCCACAAGTGAAATGAGTGATGGGCTCAACCTAACCTTTGCCACATGATCCCCTACATTAAAAAAAAAAAAAAAAAAAAAAAAAAAAAAAAAAAACATAATTTATTAAAATCATTCAAATACATTTCTCAGTAGAGCATTCATTGTCTATTTCTCTTCTTAACAATAACAGTCAATGATGCTACCATCTGATAGCTATTCAAAGGGATGTGTATTAAATCTGTCAACCAGTGTTTTCAGCATGGCTCCCAGAACTGAAGGCCCCAGGTCCTCAAAGTATTTTAGTGTCTAGCCTTCCACTTCAATGCTCCTTGGGATTTAAATGTAGGTACCCCCAAAATCCAACCCACTTTGAATTTTGTAGGTACCTGCAGAGAGGCAAACAAATTGGTAGCTTTCTGCTCAGTGATGTGGTGAAAAACAAGCACTTCTTGAAGTGAACACTTCAAGGCGAGATTGTGGCAAGAAGCCTGAACTGCTATGTAGAGAATTTTAGTTTTCAGAGCTGGCAGGCAGTAGCCTTTCAATGCAAGGTTATTGCACTCAGAAATATGTTTCTGGCCTCATGGGAAGAAACACACTGAGTTAAATTCTGCTGCAGCATGAAAAGGTTGAAAGGTTTCTTTCACATGATGTAACCTCTCAGGAAATCCAACCTGACAAACAAAATAAAAATACCCTCTCCCCTCCTTCATCAACAAGAAAACAACCACCTTGTTAACCAGCCCAGAGTGTGATATGTTTTACTTCAGCTCTGCAAAGTACTTATCTTAAAGCATGTATCAAAACTTATTCCTGTTCTGTAAAGCAAGAAAATAGGGTGTGCTGCTTAAAATATTTAAAGCCATCATGTCACTTGGTAAACCAGTGCTAGGGAGAACCATATGAAATTGTTGCTGGCATGAGGCTGCCTTAGGACATTCTGGAACTTGGGATCACGTTTTCCATTGATTTCACCAGCAGCCAGTGAGGACCAACAAACAGAAGGAGGTTTGGCTGTTTGTTCACAGCTAGCTCCAACTTTCATACACACCCAGGTTAAACCCTTGACCCCACCAAATTCAGGACTATTTTTCATTTATTTAAACTTGGCCAGACCTTCACCCATAGACTTTATGGATAACAGTCATCTCACTTGACAGTCAGTTGTGGAAACTCATCCAGAAATCCCTGTGTTAAACTCAGAATTTCTGTCTGAACTAGACTATATATACTTCAGGAAGATATCCAATCTTGATTTAAAGGTTTTAAATGAAGAATTCACTGCATAGCTATAAAGTTATTCCAATGGCTAATTATTCTCACTCTTAAAAGACTAAATCTTACTTCCCATCTTAATTTGTATGTATTCAGCTTCCAGATATTAAATATTGCCATGTCTGACAGTCTGAAGAACTCACTTCTATTAAAATACATATACCCATTTATGGATCACATTAAAACCAGGTTTTAACATTTTCTTTAATAAACTAAGGAGTATTAAGCTTACAGAACTTTCAACTTTTTTTACTTTTTTTTGGGGGGGGTGGAGAGGGTCTGATTTGTACACAATCGTGCCAAAATACTTTTAACATGTGCATTAATATAATTGCATTATCATAGAATCATAGAATCACATCACTGCATCGTCCTGATAAAAATGTGTCACAATACTTCAATATCATTAAAAGAATTACAGCACAGTTTTCTAATTATAATAAATAAAGATAGACAAGAAAGTCATGATAAAACATAGGACAGTTACCCAAGGAAGACAGAATTTGTAGACCGCTAGACAGAAGAAATATATGATCCTTCCAAAAAAAATTTTTTTTTATTTAATTTTATTTTATTTTAAAGAGGTTTTGAACAAGAAGAGAGAATGAAGAGTATGGCAGAAGGAAGAAGAGAGCATTCACTGCACTGGAAAATGTGCCAGAATGCTTGTCCCAAAATGAGAAATATAAAAGAAGTCTTGGTAAGGTTCTTTTCTGTTAGGAATGAGAGAAGTCAAGGAAAGAAGCGTGTGAGATAAAACATGACTAAAGATATGCATAGGTGCTGTCTAAATGAGAGTGAGGAGTTTAGAGTAGTCTTGGAAAATTGAAGGAAGGCAATGGACAACAGAAGGAAAGAATGATTTGTCTGGTGCGGGTTCCAGAAGATGATGGCTTGCAATTTTATATTTTAAAAAAGAATAGAGAAAAGCAAAAATGAAAAAGAACAATGTAGGGCTAGTAAGGTTGCACATGGAATTAGCCAAGACAGGAGTGTGGAAAGTTTTGGGAACACTAGAAAGAAAAAAAGATGTTAGAATAATCAATACTTTTTTAAGTCATGGAACGTTCATAAGAGAGAGGTGAGCTTGGTTAAGAAGGAACCTCTAGAGTCAGAGATCATCCACAGAGACAGTTATAGCTCAAGCTTCATAATGGAATCAGACCTAAAAAATAAAGGAAAATAAGTTATCCACAGATCAGTGGAAATAACAGAATTACCATAAGAGAAAAAGAAGGAAAGATGGGTGCTATTGAAGTTATTAAGTGGAAAGGAGAAGACTGACAAGAAAAAAAATGAGGAAATCTAAAAAATACCCATTATATGGAGAATAAATATCTTGGATAAGATGCTCTCCTTTGAGAAGAGTGGATTATTATATTGTTTAGAGGGGTTTTGGAGGATAGAAAATGTATGTCATTGGGATCCTAAGTACAAAAATATTTTTGTTGACTTCACTAATGCCAACATTTTAGCCAGAAAAACTTTTGCACAGATAAAGGAAGTTTAGCTGTCACTTTTCTCCACAACACACTTTACTGTTTCACTGTCCAAAATAGAATTCTATTATGAAACAGGTTCTCAGTGAAAAGACATAGCTACAAGATATTTTTCCTCATTCTGACAATATTTTCTTTCAAAGTGGCGTAAGTCTTTGAAAGTTTCCAACAACGCAGTGAAAAACCACAAGCAGCAGAAAATGAATCTATTTAGGGATAAATTGGCTTAATTATCCTATGGATTATGTTACCAAACAATTTAATCTGTGTATATGGTATGACCTACCATTATGGACTAAATGAATAACAGAAGGTAAAGAAGTTTGTGATCTCTGTGAATCCATGATATTTACAAATTATTAGTTAGATCCATAGAGAAGCTACTTAATAAGAATGATAAAAAGATTTGATATGGATGTAACTTGAAGTAATAAACCTTAGAAATTTGTTGGGAAGGCTGGAAGTGTGTGCTCTCCTTGTTCACCTTTAACAGATTCCCAGCCCATTGTCCTGATTTACCTTTTAAGAAAGTAACAGACACTTAACAAGTATGGCAAATGAGTTGTCAAAGGGAAGTAATTTCAGTGAATTTTTGCTGTAAGTGCTAATATAGATCTCTTCCCTGCCTAACTGTGAAGTTTTATTAATGCACAACACTCTTCATTGCATGTCACAGTAGCTATATTTTATTGTTATCTAAAACAGATTTAGAAGGAGCAAATTAAGTCATCTTGAAAGAAGTCTGATTGAAATGTGATAGAGGTGCAAGATTTTGAAGTTTGTTTCTCTACAAATAGTTTTCTGGTTTTGAAGGATATATTTCTATCACAGTATTGTTTGGAAAGATGGATCACAGTTTGGAATTTGGGTAAATTTGTATGAATAGCTTACTTTTATTTTGGTCATCCATTGCATCTGCATACATCACCTTGATTTCAGCTTTGTAGAGAAACACAGATAGATAGGAACATGTTGCTATTGGCAGTCTGTGAAAGTCTAAGGCTGGATCTCACCGAGCATGGCTGGTGAAACATTGCCGTTTTCCTCTCCCAGTGTGGTGCCTGTTCTCTAGACTTCAAAGAGAGAAGCAACTTCAGCTCTAGAGATCCCTTACATCCAATTTTATAATTTCAGGGGAGGGATACATTTTCCAGTTACTCAAGCACTTTTGAAAAACGTGAACTGTAAATCTATTCTTAAACACTCTCAAATTATTTTTATAAGACACTAAAACAGTCATCTGTTCGTATCATGAATTTAAACCCAAACAAAAAATTCTGTGCATCTGTCCAGGTGCTTTTAGTGAAATGTAATGATGCAAACTATATTTTGGAGTAAATTGTTTGGGCTTGAGAGCCTTTAGGCCATCGTAAAAGTCCCAACCAATATAGGAATGTTTCCTGCAAAGGGTTAATAAATGCTTTTTCTAGTCTAGTTTTCATCTGATGGGGCAATGACAGTCCTACAGCTTCCCCTGAGAGATCTTTTCATGTAACATCAATTCCACTGTAAGTCATTTCTGTTTCTCATTCTGTTGCCCTGTAAAACTTTCTGGGGGGCAAGGGAAAAATAATCAAAATGAATGAGTAAGGCTTGTGTCACATGTAATTAGAGATATTTTTGCCCTTGGAATGAAAAGATATGGTGATAACTGGAGACACTGGGGAGTCCTGTCTAAAAGTGGTGGCATCATATCACCTTATTTTAGTACAGATACAAAACTGAACAAAATGTGCAATTATGTCTTAAACATAAATGTGGTGCTAGACATCAAATGCATATAGCTGAAGCAACATATGAACACATGGCATCTTTGCTAAGTAATTTGCTCTTAATTGTCAGCACATTTAGTACTGGCATTTTTAGATACATTTTTGGTTCATTCTCTAACAAATGACTCTACACTAATTGTTTCTCCCAGCAATTTATTGCACAGCTGGGAGACTAAGTTGCAGAATTACACACACACTATCTTGTATTGAATTCATTTCTTGAAAATGTTTAAAATTCCATGAGGTAGTCAAGAATTATTTTAATTGCAGTGTCTACAATGAGAGTATGGAATTAATTAAATGTCTTGCAGGGCAGGTAAAGTACTGCTTTCAGAACCTATTGCTTAGGAATGTTTCAACAATTGTAATAATATAAATCAAGATATCTTTTAATAATGGGGATAACTGTGACATTTCAGAGGGTCTCTTAAAAGCATATTTTTACTTAAAAGGTGAACATCTGCTAAGGTAGCAAACTCATCTGTATGCTAAAGAATTATCTTTCTGAGGATCTTTCCATTATGAAATACCTGTCATGATTCTCTTGTACAAATCTGTTAGATCTCACAAATCTTCCTCTCATGTCTCTCCTAAGGGACACTTATCTTCCCTGATGAGAGATAAATGTTCATAATTCAACAAAAAAAAAAAATGTTTTAATCTTAAGCAGACCAAAGTCTGAAGGCTTACTAAGGAATATTAGCTGAAACAGTAAAAATGGAGATAGATCTTTAGAAAATGGGATGACTCCTTTGTGTTGGATGAGGTTTCAAGAAGCACTGATGTCACATTATAAGTTGGGAACAAATTGCCAAAAAGTTCTTCTTTCTTAGCTCATGCATCCCACTGCTCTGATGTGTCAAATCACATCATGTGTGATCAGTCAAATCACCTGACATCATTAAATGTTTAGTTATTTTTTATTTATTTATTTATTTATTTCCCCAGAGGACAATGATCTCATATCTTTTCAACTTTACCATGGAAGTAAGATCTTTAAATGTCCAGGAAAAAGTGGCTGCATGAAGCTGGAATATATTTTAAGTCTGAAGTGGGTGAATTCCTGCCAAATTCTTCAAGGCTTTGTTTTCTAAATAATTATTTCAAGAACCTTTAGTCATTTTAAAATTGTTTTTTATAATTAAAAGTACTACATTCTTTCAGTAGTCCATAAAATGTAAATACCATGAACTACTGCAGAGGCTTAACATCATCTGTGTTTCTTTGTATGCAGCACTCCAGTAAGCCCTTGGAAATATTGGTCTCATTTAGAAAACTTATCTTGCAAGCTGTAATTTTTCTGTAAGGGTTAAAGTAAGCACAGGGACTTGGCCATAATAGGATGAATTAACCTGGTCGTGTTTGACCTTGGCCTATAAAAAGACATGGACCTACGAAATGCTTGGATTGGAAACCCCAGATATTGCTGGCATAAGCCAACACCCTTTGTCAGGCAGCAAATGCAAGGTCACAGAAATCAAGAGTTGGAAAGCTCTGTATGGTTTTACAGCAGGACTGAGATGATGGGTGGGGAAGAGAAGAGTGGCTGAGGGAGTCAGCTGTGATTGCACAGCCTGGTTGAAGGCAACATCATATCTGCATATCAAATCTGCAAGAAGGTTAAGTTCTATTTGTACACATTCCCCTAAAAAACTTTTTTCAGGAAGTGCCATATATACACATGCACCTAAATTCTGTGTGCAGTTTCCAAGACGGTGCATCATGTAAAGTGAGGATATGCAAAAGAAGTAACAAATCAATTATTTTCACATGCAACCCCTGATTGTCTGAACATTCAGAGTAAAAATGTGAAAAAATGTGAAAAAATATGCTCTTTTATTTGTTTATTTATTTATTTTAATTTGGTATCATACTCACTTATATGAAACTTCAACACATTTTGCTGTAATCAGTTAATTGTACTTTTTAAAGATATTTACAAGTTTCTGAATATACTATTTCTTCATTTTTTAGACTATTAACATAGCAGTAATTAGTATGATTTTTACATTTAGTTTCAATTTGACTCATCTCTGTTTATTGTCTTTTTTTTTTTTTACATAGGACAAAAACAACCCTTTTGATTTTAGCTATGAAAGGGCAGAGAGCATTCTAATTTAATAGTATAAATGCAGCCCAAGCTAAATTGGAATGGTTCTGTCAGTATTACTGAGTGGTATCTGCTTAACCTAGAGTTGAATTTCCATTGATTTCAATTGAAGAAGGACCAAGGTCCTTAATGAAAAGGAGTTAAACCAAATTGTTCTTAGCCAAACAGCATTGTTTTTGTTTTGCTTTGTTTTTCATAAATTTACCAGCTGAAATCCTAAATCGTGTAGATTGGTTATCAGATTGTATTATCTGCTGATGTCCAGTGTCTGCTAGCTAAATCAACGCTTCTGAATAGCAAGACTGCAACTCTCTATAAAATACAGTTTAAACTGCCTGTTAGTGACCTGCGTGCTCCAGGTACAGAGGCAGCATCTGACCAAGCTGTAGAGGAGATGGAGGTGCCTGTGATGGTGATGGCATTGTATGACAGAGAGCCCACTACTGAGGAAGGATTAAATACCTTCCCCTCCCCAACAGTGTTCTTCTGTGCCCACTGAGAGGCTAAAACACCTGATACTATTTTTAATTTAAGAGATTTTTTGAAATTACTTCATCTGACAGAATGAAGGATTTGCTGCCCTGATAAAAATTCAATATTTTTTTCTAGCCATATCAGCTAGTCCAGTAAAAGACATAATCTTTTCCTACAAAACGTACCTCTCTTATCCTCAAACCAGCACAGCTACCTTAATTAACAAAGGCATAGATGTAGCTGGCAAGCAGATTTAAGTGGCAAGTATATTATTAGCTCAATTCATTTCAGCAGGCTACAGGTGAAACCCCAAAAGTTAGTGAAGACTTTCACTCTTCTAGCATCCTGTCAGGGAAAATCCCCCAGTTTACACAACTGCCAGATTTGAAGGGGGAATATGAGTAAGAAAGTGCTTTTACCTGCAACAGGGAGCTGAGGGGAGGCAAAACATAGCTGATTTGTTCTGGCTTGCCCATTGGAGGGGAAGAAAAAAAAAAGAAAAAAGAAAAAAAGGTACCTCCAAGCAGCTGCGTGTGACTGCTCATGTTAGTACTGCCATGGGAGAGAAGCAGCTTTTGTGTTACCCCCTCAATAACCAAAGCAGAGGTGGTGGAGCTCGAGATGGCTCCTGCTCAGCTGGCAGGTCCACACACTTTCCTCTCCTCCCCACCAAAGCTCAGTCAGCTCCAGCCCAGCTAAGGAAGCTGCAGTTACAGTAGGGCCAGGACTTAACCCAGAGACCCTTAATAAATGCATTTTCTTCTGGAAATTAGAGTACAGTAGCTGGTATTTTAGTTAACCTTTGCAATGACATATTTATTCTGGTGTACCCAATAATTTCTTATCACAAAGTTTTTTTTCCACATGGAAACTTTAGACATTTCTATTTCCAGAAACAGGCTTGAAAGGATTCTGTTCCCACTTCTCTGTAGAAGTGTGATTATATTTGTAACAATTAAAAATGCAGTTCCCCTTGGGGAAATGTCAGTGGTAATTATCACACTGATGACTCAGAGAACACTTCCTTCTACAACTGGCTCTTGATAAATTGCTGGTACTCGTTTGACACTCTCAGTTCTCCTGTTTGATTAAATAATCATCAGGAAAATATCTACATCATCATTTCATAGTCAGCTGTCAGTCTCCTTTCACGCTGAAGTGCATTGCTCTTGTTTTTAAAAACCACAACCACAACACAATGTGAAAGCCAAAAGATATCCAAGAACTCACATGTGTGGCTTGCAGTGTGTGCCAGTGGTAACTAGAAGAGCTATATGTCCACACCCACACCTAAATGAACACCACTTGGGTGGAAAGTGCAGAGAAAAAAAGCTTGCCTTACCCTAGCAGCAGTATGTACCAATAATTAAACTTTCATGGAGCTGCTGGACTTCTCTTGACTTTTGCTCATCTCTGTCCATTTTGCGGTGCATTTGATTTGCAGTTCACTCTAACCATGTTCCATATACCCTACATCATGGGGATAGGAATCAGTCAACAGAAATATTTCCACTGACTTCAGTGGGTGTTGAATTGAAGTTTTCATTCCTTAATGAAACTGAATCTCACTTCTCCCTATAGTACCAAATATCGTACCTCTCACATCTTCTCTCCTTGAAATCCTGCCAAGTCATTCTTCACTGGGGTCATTCCTCTGCCTTGCCACAGTTGTGATTCATGCTTTTTTGTTGTTGTTGGTTGGTTGGTTTTGATTTTTGTTGGTGGTGGTTTTTTCCTCATAGGCCTATTTGTATACTTTATTCACTATAATGTACACTGAAGTATGCTACATACTGCAATTTATTTTCACTAAGTAAAGACCCTTCAGCCAAGATCAGAACATTGTACACTGGTTTCCTATTTTTTTTTCTTTTCTCTTTTTCCTGATCCCTTCCAGTAAACAAATGTACTATTCCTTTAACCTCCATCAAACACCAGTTTTTCATGGAGCATCTTTGCAAAAGTGGTCCAGTGGCATCAATTCTGGGTTATGGACTTGTTTGAACCCTTGATCCATTATATCTGATATGCTGTCTAGTTCCACACTTTTATATCAGTCTGTAATTAAACAGAAGCTACCTATGCATTTGGCCAGAAAAGCCACATGAGCAGATGAGAGGTGACCCAAAGTACATAAATTATGTATTTGGGATCAGATTTTGTTGTCCACTGTGCTAGATGCCACATAGACACTAATTTAAAAGGCAATTCTCACTCCAAGAAGCTACAGCACTGCAATGAAAAAAGGAAACCAACCCATAGGAGGTGGGAACAACGGATGGCAAAGGAAGCATCAAGCAGTGTTTGAAAACTAGAAGAATTAAATAATATTAGAGAAGCAGCATTGAAGTTGCAAGGCCAAACAACCAAAGTTAAGAAAAAGCAAAAATAATGATGACTTCACTGTGCATTTCCTTATGTGTGTATGTATTGTGTTTTGTTTTGTTTTGTTTTCCTCAGCAAAAATATTGTGTCATTCAGATAAGAAGTTATTGACCTAAAAAGCAGGTTCTTACTATTTTATTTTCTCTGCATTGGCTAATGAGTGCTCTGTGGGTACAGTTACTGTGCACCACTTAAAGCTTTGCCATGAAGAGAGAATTACTCATGGACTTTGCCATCATGTTTCTCACTGCAGGACCAAATGTGTCCATTTCACATCTGCAGGGTCCTGCTGTGGTAACCCAGCAAAGGTGTCTCACCTAGCCAAGTTTTTTGTAGCACTCTCCACAGCACCTTTCAACAAATCTCTACCACTTGCTGAGCTGATGGTATGGGTCCATCACACATTTTAGGAAGACCTTGGCATGGATCTTGCTAACATGTGGGCTAAATCACTGGACATTGAGATGATCTTGGTTTAGCCTACTGCACTCATGACCTTTGAAAAATGTTCCTGGCACTGGCATTATAGAAGACTATAGCAGATAGTGTCAGATGGCTTTGGTGGAAGACTGAAGTCAGTGTCTATATCAAAGAGGCTTGAGCAGTAAAAAGACCTCCGAAATGAAGAAGACATGGAGTCAGCTCCGTGCAAAAAGAATCTTTGTGAAATTTATAGCCAAATACAAAAAAAGGACTCTGGCTGTTGAAGAAAAAGTTAAGCAGAACCTAAGCAATAATTTCCAAAACTGCAATTGTAAAAACCTCCTTGCAAAATTGTCAACTTCTGAACTCCATTTGCTCTTTTGTTTATTGTAGAGCTTCCCAGTCACCAAAGTTGCATCTGCTGTCCTACAGCTGTCACTGGCCAGCAGCTCTGAACTGTTTGTTGACTATCTGACTCCAAATCTAGAACAGGAACTAGAAATTTTCTGTCCCCAGATTCTCCAAGAGGCTCAGGAAAGTGTTGTAGCTGCATTCCACCATCAGAATTTGACACCACCTCAAATGCAGTAGTTCATTGCAAAATCTAGCTGAAAAAGAGCTGCCTACTTTTGTACATATACTAATGTATATGTGTATATAAGTGTCTGTGCTCTACTACCCTCCTAGTAGGATTTATACTAACCATCTTACACTTCTCATACAAGTAACCTCATTCCAAAGCTATGGAATATTCTAGGTTACATGGACATGTGTCACTGTCCAGGGAATAAGTCACAATTCAGTGGGTCAAAGACCGAGAACACAAGAGAGATGATGACTTTGTAGTCCAGTCAGTCTTAAAATACTCCTACTGAGCTCTTGAGAACCATAATTTTTTCGGAGGCTTGTACGATGGCAAGTTTGAGGAGCGTCTCAAAGGGATGGTAAAAGGCTCATCCACTAGTAAAGACCACAAATGAAAAAAGACTGCCAGATTTCAAGATAGGGGAGAGATGACCTATGTTTTTCCAAATAGAAGGTCAACAGAAATTTTTAGCATGGGAAGAACACCATGTTTTGCTCCATATTCCTTCTTAGAAGTAATAGTTTATTTTCTGCTTAAATATATGTGTGTGTACATTTACCATGAACTGTACGCCCAGCATAGAAAGTTTCTATGGTGTTTGGCAAAGCTGGAAGTTACTCAGAGAATTATATCATGGGAAACATCAGTCAACCACAATAATAAGGAAGGTTGTCATCCTTGCCTGTAACAAAACATGTGGGTGGAGGGCATCATGCTCTGGCAGATTTTCTGATTCATATCTGCAACCACATGCTTTAGCCAGGAGCTAGTGAGAAAGAGTAAATTGGGGAAAGAAGAATATGTAGCAGACCTTTACTCCTTAGAAAACATGTATTACTGCAAGAAACAGACATGAGACAGCAACTTGTCTTCCAAGAAGAAACATTTTTCCTGTGCCAGAACAGTGACCTGAGACAAGGATCTCTGAAGTGGGATCTCTGAAATAAGGTGAAATGTTTGGTTTGTCCATTTGGTGTTCCTTATGCCTTTCCCAGCTAGTCCTGTGGCACAGTACTGTCTGAAGAGCCCTTGTACTAACTGAGAGGACACAGAGGCTTTAGCTCAGCTGCCTGCATGATGGCAAAAAATTCATCCGTCAAGAAGATGTTATAGTTTATGGTAATTTGTAAAGTCTGAAGTCTGTTAGCTGCTTACAGTTTAGACAAAAACGTGTTTAGGCTTTTATTGACATATACAGAAACGGTGAGACACTGAGTCATGTGTAACAGAATGCTCCTCACTCCAATAACACATGCAAGTGTTACATTGCTCAAGACTGGCTGGACTGCATCATTTCTATACACTACCCTACTGAATTTCCCCAGGTGGGAGTGCCACAAGGTGAACCTAGTTACAGCAATCCTTTCTGGTTCGATTGGTCTTCTGGGGAAGATTTTGAGAACTTCAAGCATTTTTCCTCAACACATGAAGCATGAAAGCTGTGTTTTATTGCATATACCAAAGTTATATATTAGCTCAAAAACAGCTTTTCTGAACATTTAAGTTCTTATGAGTTCTGCTATTTAAAAAAAAAAAAAAAAAAAAAAAAAAAGTCTCTTCCACACATAGAAGATAACGGAAAATCTACATATACTCACTCCGTTTGGCAGCTGCTCTCAAAGACGTGCTATATAGACTCAGATGCACACACAATGGTCTTTGAATAAGTAACATCTGCAATGTTATATTCAGTCTGATTAAGGAACAGAAAGGCATTAGATATCCTGAGCCCTTGAATGCTGTTCTGCAATTATGTCACAACTGATCTTTATTGTTTCTACTGATTATTTATCTAATTTCCTCATGATTGTCTTAAGTTGGCTCCTTTATAAATTATGTCTTGGTATTAACAAGAGTCATTAATTACCCTTACAGAAGGCTTGTGTCTGCAGAGTGAGATGTTGCACTTGCAAGTTCTGCTTTATCCAACTTGTTTTAAATGATTTGCTGCTGCCATTTCTGTACAAGCTCCAGGGGTGATCCAGAAGCTAGTGCTTTTATCAATAATACTTCAGAATTTGTTATGTGCAATGCTGAGGTTTGCAGACAGGCTATTAAAAGCAAACCATTTAAAATGCAAATGTTGTCAGAAACAAGAACAAAGTTATTCTAGACCCAAAAATCTGAACTACAAACTCAATGCCTCTTCAAGAGAAATGAATGAATATTGCGCAGAACTGAATCTAGTTAAGATGAAAAGATCATCACTAAATTCTGAAGTATGAATCTACTGGGAACAGTGTTAAGAGTGGTTGCAATGCACATACTTCCTCACTACCATTTTAAAAATCCAGCCTCTAGCAGAATCTGACAGAACAGGTAGGTTTAGTATTATGTGCCTTGCACAAATGACCTTTGCATACTAAATCCAGTCTTAAAAAGGTAACAGGAGCTCCAGAAGTACCCCAAGCCCTAGCAGTTAATGAAGAAGCTTGTATTAAGCACCAGGGCTTTCTCCAAGAGCAAGGAGGAGCAAACACACATGGGGATCCATCCCTTCCTGCAGAGTAGTCTGCATCCTGGGACAGGGCTGCTGTGCAGCTGTCTGTGCAGGGGCCAAATGGATCACACCATACCTCTACCCATGTGTAAGGGTTTCCTTTAGGGAAAAAAAAAATAAAAACCTACAATTAAACAGTCAGTTGTGTACAGGCTAGTCTCTGAAGCCATTAGGTATACATACTGCTAGTCCTTGCTCCCTAGGTCCTCTTTGCACTAGTGATTGGAGCCTGGCAGCAGCTGAATAAAATATTTCTGAGCTTAGGAAATTGCAGAACAGAGCTTTGCTTGGGGAGCAGTACCTTGGCTCTGCTAGAGTTAAGCCTGACCTATCTCTATTGGCATACATAGAAGCCTAGTGTAAGGGGCAGAAGGGATTATGAAAATCATAACACTGGAAATTTTACATTAGAAAGAAGCAGTAGTATGCTTTTACCTGCAATATTGCAACAGAATGCAAAACTAATGAATTATTAGAAGTACAGAAAGGTTTTCTTAGATGTGGATTTTTAAAGTAAAGATTAATACAAGGAGAATTTGATGTGTTGTGCAAAGCAGCAGGAAGAAGAGCCATAAAAAAAAAAAAAAATATATATATATATATATTTTAACGAAAGAAATTTTGTTTAGCAGAGAATACCTCCTTGTTGAAATGATTGACCCATTAAGTCATCAGGCTGTGTAGTAAAGCCAAATCACATGAATGTTAACAGACTAACAGACTAAACAAAACTATCTGTGACAAAATAAAGGATAACTAGGCCACCACAACTTTAATGTAAGAGACAAATTCGAAGTTGCAAAGGTATTTGAAACACAGCAGAAACCATGTTTTCCTAATCCAAGTATCTAATAAGTGCTGAAAGAATGAAGCATACAATTGAAAACACATGCCCAAACTGAATGTGAGGCTGCAAGGGGAAGCGCATTGCAGGGACCAGGGTTGTTTGCAATAACCCTGGAGAGATTTGACACAATGCAATGGTGTTGGCACTCCTCTCCAATAGCAAAATGCACATGTGAAAATGCAGCTGTAAGATGAAGCTCTGCTAATGAAACAAAGGTTTTACTAAGTCTCTTAATTAAATCGACACTGTTAGATTCTATAGCAGATTGGCTTCTGACACTGAAAAGAAATGGATAAAAAGCAAGTTCCAAATAGATACTGGAGCTGAATACAACATAATCACAGCAAGCACTGTGCCCAAGGTTAAAAATCAAAGCTCTGCACATTTCAAATAGCAACATCAAAATGAGTCCATTTGGCAAAGCCATTCTGGCCTGTCTGCTAACAGATAGAAGAGTTTGAAATCATGGAATAAAAAGGCCCAAGTGTGCTTGATTGAAGAGCAGTCTGCAAATGCAGATGATCAAATTGAGTAGATAACCTATCTATGCAATTGAATTCTAGACTTCCTTTCAAAGAATACCACAAGACATTGAAGAGCACAGGGTGTATTAAAGGCATGTAGAAAGTCTTATAATACTGAGGCAGTTTCAAAAAGCATGGAAAAAAAAATCAGCATACCAAAGTTAAAATGAATAGTTGCTCCCAGGCAGAACCATTGAAAAAATAATGTAAAATGCAACCAACAAAGAATGAGAGGATGGCCACACAACTAATTGCCATCAAAAGCATTTTTGTTTGTCTGGTTTATTAAGGAAGAATAAGTCCTGTTAAAAGGATCTGCCTTTTTTTTTTTTTTAATGATAGTATATTTGGTTGGCAAAGATATCTGCATTTCTTTAGCAGACTCAGAATAATGTCTTTTGATTTAATCCAGATTCTGATGTAAAAATGTAATACTATTTAAATGTAACACATATTAGGTAGAAAACCAGATAGCTAATAGATCAGCAAAGGAGACAGTCCTGACCTAAAGGGAAAACTATCACAGATCCTCCAGCAGTTTTCCTATGGATCACCACTGCTCATTAATTTTATCAATATTTTTTTTTTGGGGGGGAGAAATGCTGGAAAAGAATGCAAATATCTTTGAGCATAAATAAATTTTAAGGACATATCAGTTTGACTAAATATCCTGGATCAAGTAGTAAATGGCCCCACACATTGTATCACATTTGATTTTGTCACAGAACGTCTATGTGGGACAGCCTGTTTTTGAAAAGGTTTAAAGTTCTGAAGGAGTAAGAGAAAATTGCCAACCATGAATCCCCAAAGTGTTTTGGTAGTTCATAGGAGTAATTCAAATGGAGGGTAGCAAGCATATAGATATTTTTAACTGTATTTAGCATAAGTCTGTTAATAGAATACAATCTTCACTTTGTAAAGAATATAGACAAATTGGGAAAAGATTCAGAAAAGTGCTAGAAAAACTATTCAGATTCAAAAATTTAATTTAATTTGCTTTAATGCATCCATATACCATCACTTCTATTTTGTCATTGATAAGCATTGCACTAAAGGTCTCCATGATGGCACAGAATAACATGACATTACTGAAAGCTTTGGGGAATGTAAAAGCTGCCAGAAATGGACTGAACTGAAATAAACTGAGATCAACAAGTCCCTTAGCTGTTGGCTCAGGATCACACAGAGATGTAACAATCCCTTGCTAAACCAAATGCCTAGTGCCATAAGCTTTCCAAAGCATGGGCTTAAACAGCATGCAGAGCTTTTTATTAAAAAAAAAAAAAAAAAAAAAAAAAAATCACATGTAGGTATCTTTGTCAGGTTGAAAACAACCAATATGACAAGGAAGTCACCAAAATGGTTAAGTTAAAAAACAAGAGTTAATGCACTGTGTAAGCAGAAATTAATGTGAACTCAACCTGGAATTGTCCTCTCTGACACTCACTGCAACTAGTGGCAGAGGGTTAAAGGAAGACTTTGGGGATTTGAGAAAAGAAACAAGAGGAAAGTCTAGATGACTGTCCATACAAATCTTTTAGAGAGCCTTCCTCACCTACATGTTGTAAAAAGCAGAAAACATGAAGTGAACTCAGGACCTTGCTTCTGCTATGAAACTGAACATTTGCTTTGGTGGAGGAGTAGGACATACACTAGTAGGAGAGAGGCTGTATGAATACTGTGTCTCGTTTGTGGGTAAGGGAGTGGCTGGAAATCAGCTAGGACAGCAGGAGGACATTAGTACAGTGACCCCAGGGAAGACAGCTGTAGATACAGACATGTTTCCAGCTGCAAATATGGTATAATAAACAACAAACTTTGAAGCAATATAACAAAGAATGTGAAGAAAATGAATGTTTTGGATTCCTCTACATCAGTGGAAGGGTGTGTGGGTAACACAGTCACAGAGCAGGAAATTCTTACTGGGGAAAAGATACAGTTAACACCACTAGAACCTGATGGGATGAATCATGTGAAGGAGCACCACATTCAGATTATAATCTGGATAAGCAGATAAACAGAGTAAGTAAAAGCAGTGAGTGGAAGTAGGGAGGGCCTGTTGGTAAATATAACTCACAACTAAATGCATATGGATCAATGTACTAACTAACAAAGACCAGGAATGCTGACAGAGGTGTGTCGCAAACTGCCAAATCAAACCCAAGAATGGGATGAATTACCTCTTAAACATTTGTCTGCAATATCTAGGAATAAAAATAGTAGCATCTGGACAAACTCAGTACAGCACATGTGCTACTTTTTCTTATGCAGCTAGGAGTAAACCATCACTGGTAGTTTCTAAAAATCATAGATAATTCCCCAACTTGAAAGGCATGTTGTCCAGCATGGAAAAAGCTATTTTTTAGACCTTGTTTTGATGAATTAATTTTTAGACTGGAAACTGGTGGGTGGCTAGAGACCAGAAATTACATTGAATATGATAAATTTTGAGCAATATCTACATGGAGGGCAGCTTTTTAACTACAGAAAAGTCCTAGGAGAGAAGGAAATGATGGCAAATAATTTACATGAAAAGATCACTGTACAGCATGCAGAGAGACCTGCAATAGACTGCAATTAACATACATTAAAAAATCTAAAATGTAGAAAATCGATAAGGGAAGCTAAAGACAACAGGAAAAATGCAAGGGTAATATGCAAAAGAATGGTAAGAAAAGGTTCTAAAGTACACTAAAAACAGAAGAAAGCCTCTCATCTGACACTAGCTGGAAGTTTTAACCTGCATTTGGAAAGCATGGTAATGTAATTGGAACAAAATAGGAAGATTAAGTACTTTTGATAAGGTCATTAACTGAAGAGGATATCAAACAATGCCTAAAAGGATAGAAATAGAGGAGGTTTTAAAGCAGTGACTGAGAACTCTGAGGTTTATTTGCAAGAAATCTTGGAATACTGGTGAAATTCCAAAAGAGATAAAGTTGTGCTTCTATTAAAAAGGAAAAAAGGAGGTGACCCAGTAACTGTGGGCTGATTAGCATGACACCAATATAAAAGACAGTAAAAGCAAAACTGTCACGGAATTAATTTCATAAAGAATTCAGGAAATGAATACAAATGATGTCAATCAATATAGTTTTATGAAAAATAGGTCTTGGCATTGCACATTTGATTTATTTTGATGAGATTATGGGTTTAGTTTATAAATGCCTCAGCCTAGGCTTTTGTAAGGAAATTACCACAAGCTTTCTAATCTTAGCTTATTATGAATTATCACTATATTGTACAGTGCCCCAGATCAGTAGATTCGTCAAGCAACCTAAGCATTGTCTAATTTAAAGATCACCAAGAAGAGCTGCCAATAGAGAAATCATCAAGAAATTTGACTACTGCTAGCAAGATTCTGGGATCAGCACTACTGGCTGGTTTAATCAGGTAGTCAGAAGTATGTACATGCCCAATGGTGATCAAATTTGTGTCAAGGATTTGTGTATGTGGCACCTGCACACCTATGTAGCCTTTATTTTGTCTATGAAGAGATGACAGTGCACAGAGCAGGGCTATCAGGGAGTTATGATTTTTTTTTTTTTTTTCCTTTAGTAAATCTCTCCTAGGTAGCAGGATAGCCCTACAGCTAAGTTGCATGAACGTCACAGAGAAATTTGGCCTAGAAAACAAATAGACTCTAAATATTGTAAAACATAAAATAAGATATTTAGGAACAAAGGATAAAAGCTATCCTTACAGACTGGGGAATATGTCCTAGAAGAGAGAGACAGAGAAAAGCAAGATCATAATGGAGAAATGTGTGAACATGAGATCCCACAGCACTGCTGCAGAACTGCTTCCAGGCTAGTGCAGTTCTTGGCTGCCTGTACAGGAAATGTTAAATAGAAGATGAAACATGAATGACAGACCACTGCTGGAACAAATGCTAAATACCCTCATACATGCTTTTAAAAAGGAGACTGTAAAATTGGAGATGGTGTAGAAGAAAGGCTCAGTCAGAGCTCAATAACTGAAGAAAGTGCCTCACACTGACAGATCACTCAAATTTAGTTTGCTTAGGTTGTCAGAGTGAAGACAGAGAGGTACTTTAGTACAGTATGCGAAGTTCTTTCATGGAAAATCCTGGGAAATAAAAGTTCAGTAATTTAGCTGAGCAGAACAGAAGGATAAATTGCTGAACATCTCTTATTAGAAATAAGCAAACTGGAGACTTTTTTTATTTTCTGGACTTTTCTGTTTGTTTTTACAAGTGAAAGTGAATCATGGCTGGCATATGCAACTAAGATTCTCAATGTGCTGGTATGTCAGGTCACATCAGGTACCTGTTTGAAAGTCTTTTGCTGTCAAATGCATCACAATAAATAACTGGGAGGAAATAAAACAGTCTGGGATGTACAGATAAAGCTGTAGGTTTTTCTAGATTTAAACTAGCAATTTATAAAACTAAATTTTAATGAGTCTGGGAAATAACATCTTGGAGACTTATTTAAAAAAACATTAGTACGAGGAGGGTAACAGCAACTCTTGAATTTCTACTGGTATGGAAGATTACAGTAGACATGACTCAAGTAGCATCCCTTATTGGAGGGGTGGTTATGCCAAACTGAAATGACATGCATAGAGATGCTCAACTTTAGAACTGCTTTTCAAGAAGGGGCTGTAGAGAATTATGCTCATGCATAAAAAGTGATTGGAGCTATTAGGGTAGAGGCCTTTGCCCTTTGTGGACTTAGGTAGCAGTGATATGGTGTTGCCATGTCACCATGAAACCACACATGTAGAAATGTCACCCTAACTGCCGACCTGGGTATCAAGAATTATAAAAAAGGTCTAGGAGTATATTTAGTTTGGCTATGGAGGGAGGTTGGTGCTGAAGACAAAGTGTCTGGGTAAAAACTTTGCTTAAGATATAGGTATCGTACAAGCATCTGGATGTGCTAAAATTGCATGATGTTGCTGATCATCACTTGCTCCAAATCTCAGGTAACTGTCCTATGTGGGGTAAAACTGTGATTTGGGTTTGGTGGAGGAATACTGGGCTGGGGAATGCCATCCGGGACAAATGTCAGGGATATCAGCCCTGGGAACCAAGCACAGCATCAGGGTCTCTGATTCCCATACATGGACCTGCAGATTCCACACTGTGGATGTGAATGTGAAGCATCATTAGAAAATGGAAGTCATTTTGCCTGTGTTCCAAACCATCTTGCACTATTAGCTTAGAAATGCTTGGCCACAGTCCTTGGGTTACAAGTTGCCAACTGGAAGATTATATTACAAAAATCAGTATGTGTGTTAGAGACATGGGTGTAGACTGCTGTACTGACATACGGAGTAGGGAACTGTAATTGGTGATGCTACTGCCTTTTTTTTGTGGAGGATCTCATGTCATAATCTGAAGTTAGATTAGATAAATGGGCTAAAAAGATGCAAGAGTAACTGCCTTGTTATCAGCAATGATTTGGTTGCTCATTACTGCAGTACAGTTCTGTTGTAAAAACCTGCCTTTGTGACCCGAATGACATGCAGGCTTTCCGGTGGAAAGCTCTGAGTGCCAAAACAGAGGGAGAGGGGTGTTCTTGTATCTTGTGAGCAAGCATTAATGGGCAATAATACACTGCTCAGGACTGAGAACAGCTGAGACACTTGGGCTTGTCCACTCATCCAAATCCACATTGAACCAGGAATATGTTAGGACTATCATTTGGAGCCAAACCAAGCCCCGTCATCTGGCTGAGAACTCTTCTGCCTTTGGAATGGATCCCAATCCACATTTCAGCTGGCTACAAGGGGAATATAAACATTGACAAAGCTAGGTTTTTCCTCTCTCCTTTTTTTTTTTTTTTTTTCTTTCCTTTTCTTTATGATCTTCAACTTATTTTGTAGTTGTCAGAGGAGGCAAGTCTGCGCTCGTTTCTAGATGAAGGTTTACTAAACCAGAACTTTCGGGTTTGGATTAAATTTTACTTCAGGTCAGGTCATTTGTGGAAAGTGGCTTTGGAACCTATGACTCAATGTCTCCACATTAGAGAAAAACCCTCCCTAAAGTACACAGGCTTGAGTAAATGTTAGAATAATTGTAATTCATTCCCAGGAGTGATTCACAGTGTATGGGAGTACAAGGCCACACATTAATTGTGCAGATCTCATAATAGTAGTTACTTTATTTGCTCTGCAGTTCATCTTGGATCCTGCAGTGAAATAGCAGTAAGCAAACCTCTCCTAAGGAAGCAAAAATGTATTTGGGGTGTTAGTTAGGAGCTTTGGGATCTGATTGCAGGTAACCAAATTGGAAAGTGAAAACAGGGTTTTAATAAAAATTTAGCAGAGTGAAATCAAGCTGTTGGCAGAACTGGCTGAACAGACAGAGTCTTTTCTCATGGATAAGAAACTGAGTGCACTCACCTTGGTGCAAACTGGGGTCCCTCCATGAGGTAGGCAAGTGCCATTTTCAGTCTGTGATTTTTGGTAGCACTGTATGACACATGTCTAGGTCTTAGTTTCTGGGGACCAGCTGTAAAAGATGCCCCTAAGGTAATATACTGTTGTTTGAAAGGAATGCAGCAATATATATATACATATATATATATATATAAAGTGAATGCAGAAGAGCAAATAAAGCAGTTCAGTTTACAAATACCAATCAGAGATGTTTTCCCACAGAAGGTCAGGTGGCTGAGTGTCGATGTGTACCCAGGTACTAGGGATTGGCAGCTCTAGAGGCAACCTCAGGCTGACTACCTTCCCCAGAGACACCTCCATTAACATCAGTTTGGACAAGTCAGCATCACTTTCTGTTTTGCCAAATTTATTTCCTTATTAATCAGAAGTCTCATCTTCCTCTGCCTTCAGGTGATTTTTTTTTCTTAAAATGTTTTGTGGCTATCCGGGGAGAAAAAAAAAATAAAAGAAAAGAAAATAAAAAATAAAAGAAAATCAGAGTTGCGTCAAGGTGAGCTTACAGTGACAGCTGTCATTTATTCCTCTTTTTTTCCCTAGCACGCCCCTTTTGAGGGTTCTTGTCAAGAACGAACTCCTCCCCTCCCCCCGTTTCTCTCTGTTTCAGAGCGACTTCTGATCTCAGAAATGTATTTTATACGTTTGATGGATGAAGCGATCAATTTCTTTTTCGACCGAGCGTTTTTGGTCTGGAATAAATTGGCGGTGCTTTTTTCCTCCCTGCCTGTTTGTGTATTTGTTTTGTTTCCTCCTCCCCCAAGGTAAATCTAGAGCGCTCTAATGGGATCTATACATACAGTACGTGGCATTTAACTAAAACGTTTTATCAAGCATCTTTAAATCTGCAGTCAGCCTCATTTAACCTCTAAAATTACGCTCAACAGACGACCTTCATTAGCCAAATTGGAAGGAACGTGCGGTATGTTTTAAACAGCGCTGATCAACCCCCCCCCCGCTCCGGAGCTAAAGAGAGGACAGCTATAATCGCTCCTCTCCCCTGCCTGGGCACCCCGTGTCCGTGGGCACCCCGTTTCCGTGGGCACCCAGCCCCGTGGGAAGGTTTGCAAGCGGCCGATGGGCTGTTCGGGGGGGTGCAGGATCCGTGCCCCCCAGCCGGGTTATCTATTTGTTGCCTTGTAGGCGGGCAGGGCTTGCTGAGAGAGCGCTCGCCGTCCCCGCTCCCGGGTTGCCAGTCCCAGAGGACACCAATTAAAGGCACTAATTGGACAGCAATACATCAAAGTCCGCTGCTGAGATTGGCTCCTCGGAGCTTCGGGGGTCCTGCAGGCAGGCTTTTGTTTTAGACACCAGCGCTGCTTCGGGCTCCCGTGTCGGGAGCAGGGACAGGGACACACATGCCCATCCCCGTGCCCAAAATCCCGGCGGTGCCCACGGGTGGGTGCGCCCCCAAATCCCCCAGGCCTGCCGCAGCCCCCAGCTTTGAGACGAGATGCGGGAAAACCCGCACCCATGTGGCTCCCAGCTCCCCGGCAGGACGTATCACACCCCCCCTTGTACCCTCCCAGCCGGGACCCCCACCTCTCCATGGGCAGCGCGATCACCCCTCTCTGCGACCAAATTTAGGAGGCTCCTGCAGCAATCACCGTGGGGCCGGGGGAGGTTCCCACGCACAGGTTCCCGGGGAGAAGAGGCGTGGGTTCGGGAGCTACTCCTACCTCGGCACCCCTTCGTGCTGCCTTCCCTTTGGCTGAGCTTTTTGGGGCAGCAGGTGTTTCTCCGAGCCTGGGCAGAAGCCTTCCAGGCAGCGCCTGGGGGCTGAAGTGTTTTAGGGTTGCAAGTAAATAGGGCTGTGCTCAGAGAAGGGGCACCGACGAATAAAGCCGTCCTCCTCCCTGCTCCCCAGGTCCCCTTCGAGAAACGCAGCATCCCTCACGACTTCCCAAAACGGCCTTCTTCAACTTCAAGGCAAAAAAAACCGCCGGTCCAAGCCACCACCGCGGCTGGCATCCCGGGGCTGGCTGAAAGCTGCTCCCCACCACGGGCTGCGGGCACCTACTGCCCCCGGGGGAGTCCGGGGGGGCCCTGCGGGATGGGTTCGCCGCGGAGCTGCCGGCCGACGCGGCTCTGGGGGGACCGGGGCAATTGTCCCCTTGTCGCCCTACCTGCAGTGCCCTCCCTCCCCCCGAGCGGGGAAGGATGTGTCGGGAGAGCGAGGAGGCGTTTGATCATTTACTGCCCACGGAGGCATTTGTTTTTCATTTTGCAAACGCTTCCCTTTAAGTAATTGTTCCTGTTAAGAGCGTATACCTTTCACTGGGCTTCGCCGCGCTATAAATAATCCCGATGAAGATGCAAGGATATGACTTTCACAAGATTGGACAATTGATTAAAACTGTGACCTGCAATTGCGAATAATCTTGGAAGGCTATTTAAACAGATGAAGGCCTAAATTGTCTTGCTTGTATCTGAATTAATTTCTCATTCATCATCATTATGGAGTGATTGGTTCTATTCAGGCTCTGCAGCCTGCTGGAACGAAACTGGATTTAAATGAGACTGTAACACAATTTAAATGCTCTCCAGCTTTAACGAGGCCAATCGAGCAGCTGCAATAAATACAAATATTTTTCTAAACAGCCTTGTTTTAAATAATTACTTAATACTTTCATGTGATGTTCTTAAGTGGCAATTTCTGTCTCTCAAGAAGTCCAGTCACTTCTTAGCCGAGAGGGCAGTGGGGAAAATCGGTTCGCCCGTTTGCTTTGTGTGTGCATATGTGCATGCAGTGCACCGATGGCGATCCTTTAAAATGTTGTGAGGGGTTTTTGTTTGTTTGTTTGTTTGTTTTAATATTAGTGTAAACCTGCGCGTTGTGCCTAGTTGTAGGCATACCCAGTTTAACTGATTTTTTTTTTTTAAAAAAAAAAAGGTGGGGGGGGGGGGGGGGGGGAGGGGAGATTGTGGTGATTTATTTGTTTTCTTATTTGAAGAGAAAGAGAGAAGAAAAAACTTGGCAAAGACAGGGACCTGCCCGAACCGCAACCCTTCGCGGGACCCGCCCCGCGCTCGCCCCGCGCTCAGCACTCGGGTGAGGAGCGAGACGCGACCCTTGCAAAAGGCACAGCAAGGCGAGCTGCGGGGAGCGGGCAACAAATGAGGGACTCGGGGGTGAAGGACTTGGGAGCCGCTTCCCTCCCCCCGTAGACCCCTGCAGGAACCTGATGCGCCTGGATGAAGCCATTCGTGCTATAGAGACTCCAAGTCGTCCTGGCGGTGGCTTTACCCCCGGGTGACACTATTGTAAGGGGCAGGACAGCGGGCCTTGGGGTGACATATGGCGGCGAGTGTTTTCAGGGGCTAAACTCGGTAGTAAAATTAAGTAGGCAGGCGAGCGGGAGAATAATAGGAAACAAAAGGATCCTGGAGATATACAAGCCAAAAGCTAACAGAGCCGCATGCCTTGCTGCAGGTGCTGGAAAACGACCTAACAACCGAGCAGAAAATGTGAAATATGGAGAGCCGATTTTCTAATGATTTGGGCGCTGGAGTAAAGAATCGTGCTGGGAAAGCAGATCGGATCCAGTTTAATCATACAGCCTTAATAAAAACGTATAGCCTGAGACGGGGAAGTAAGCGGTAGTCTCGGCGCTATCTCACTTAATGGCACAGAAGGTGACATAAAGCACAACAAAGATGGTCTGGGTAGAGCCGAAAAGGACTGAGTGATTTGATGGTAAAGGAGCAATTTAATGCGCGAGTTAGAACACCGCTCCCCGGGATCGTTTAGGCTTAACCCGTTCTCTAGAGCTCATCTTCCTCTTCTAGTCCTTTTTTTTTTATTAGTATTATTATTATTCAGTTGTTTAAAATGAGCATTATCCCAAACATATGCAGTGCAATCAGCTCGGTCACACTTACAAGAACACGCTTTAATAAGGCAATCAATCAAACGCTAACAAGGCGGGGAAGGCCTTTCGGAGCTCAATCGGTCTGGCTGCGAAGCGGAGCCCAGGCGGCACACGGGGCGCCCCGAGCCCCCCGGGGTGGGAGCATCCCGGGGGGCTGCGCCCGGCCGCCGCCGCCCAGCGCCCTCCGAGGGGATCAGCCCCGGCCAGGACCAGTCGAGGGGGACCCGAAGGGACCCAGGCAGAGACCCTGTATATCGGGTGCCCAGTGTCCCCCGCAGCCGTGGCCCACGCGTGCCCGGAGCCGTCGCCCTGCGTGGGGCCGCGGGCATTCCCGCCGGCGGCGAAGGCGTTAACGGCAGCGGCCCCACGCAGCAAAAGGAAAATTTCATTATGAAGTAATGAGTAATTCCTCCCGGCGAGATGTATTGTTATATCTTCCACTTCAATTTAGGAGCACAGCGGCTCAATTACCTAGAAAATACAGTCAATTAAAGGCTGCTGATTGGACACGAGGACGGATCATCGATCTTGTACTTTCCAATATCGCTCCAGACACCTCATTTTCCCTCCCCTATTAACTGAAAATACTCTCGGCATTACTGCGACCCGGAGCCCATTTACCTGTCGCAGGCAATCTCTGCCGTGCGCCCGAAGGCACCGCCAGCCCGGGCTGCGGACAGGAGGGCGGTAGCCGCCGCCTCGCACGCCCATAGCACATATGTATATATGGATATACATATATATCCATATATGTATCGTGTATCTGCGTGGATCTCTCCCTGTATAAGCCCTGCGCCCTAGCCCATGGCGTTTTGCAGCCCGGGGCATTTGGTGAAGCGATGCCGCGGTCCTTATACCGCCGGCTGGGCTCCCGCCACCCCACTGCTCTGGGCAGCAGCTCTGGCCGGATCCTGCCCTGCGACCCCAGCAGGTGCCTTTGGGGATGGGGGCAATGCCACCTTGGAGCCCTCGCTTTTACCCCGCAGCACCCAGCTGCTCCCCACCTCTCCAACGCCGCCTTTCCCCTGCGACGTCAGGGGGGCTGTATCGGGCAGTCGCTGCTTAGCTCCTGTTTTACCGGGCTGCTTCTTCTCGTGTCTGCTAAAAGATAAAGTAAAGGGGGGAAAGGCGCTTGCAAAGCCAGGATTTTGTTTAGCTCTGCCCTTGGACGCGGTTTACAATTGTTATTTCCGGGGGCGGGGGGAGGAGAGTCTGTTTGTGAGTGTCCAAAAAGGGCCATCAGTTTCCATGTCCATGAGGACATCTCCTTCAGAGAGGGAGGAACAATCTGCCCTTAATGATTTAAAGATGGTGCCTTTGGATCCGTTTTTAAAAGAAGCTCTAATAAACAATTTTTGATTGGAAAAATGTATCCTGGCACGCCCGCGTCTCTTCCCTGCTTTCCATCCACTGCAGAGAAACGCTGCTATTTGCTTCCTGTCCTAAGGACAAAAAGTCTCCAGTGTGACAATAAACCAGAGGGTCCTCAGCAATTTAACACAAAGTAGATAGCGGAGGTGTCAACACGTCTTTGTTCTGTCCAGCATTTATTTTCCTGCTTGTTGAACTGTAACTATTAGAAACTGCACGAAGGTGAAATTCGGCTAAGCAACACTTTTACTCTTTTTTTTTCTTAAACAAGCACAATAAAAATGTGGGTGATGTGTTGTAAAAATGTGTCTGTTATTGTAGTTGTTGGTGGTGTTATTGTTGCTGTTAGAATATTTTATTCCGACACGGTAACAAATTATGGGAGTGTAGTCTTTGGGCTATTTAAAAATCAAACAATTTCGGTTTTGGAAGAAACTGCTACCCAATCCGGTGTCCGTGTTTGTTTTTAAAATTTTAGGCTGACAGAAATCAAGCAAAAGCAGTGATGCTACCTCCTTCTGAAATACCTGAAGAGGAAGGCGGGGTGCGGGGGGCTTTTGAAAGAAATTCTCCTCAAGAAGGAAGAGAGACCGGTGTGAAGGACACATACAAATGCAAAGAGTAGGGGTGGGGAAGGACACACAAAACCCAACACTCGAATTAAATAAAAATAATAAAAGAAAAAAAAAAAAGCGCAGCAAAGAAAAGCCAATGAGGGAACTGAAGGCTGAAGTACAAAGGAAGGGAAATCGCCTTTGCTTCAATTTACAGACTAGTGATTGTCTGAAGGAGTTCTGCTCCCTGTCACCTAATCTCTTCCCTTGGCGGCTTGTTAGCGTTTGGCACGGGGTCTCTGCTCACAGAGCATTATACATTCGATATTCAAAAACCCTCCTTACATATACATCACTTGCTAATTTCGTCGGTGTGTGCACATTTCAGCGACTGATAATAGGACATTGTTATTTAAAGGACAAATAGCTCTGACCCATGAAGAAGCGGGAGCTCCTATTTTTCCCTGCCAATTCCAGTCTGCCTCTTAAAAACAAAAGTTGGGATGAAAGAGGAGAGGTACTGCTGGATTTCTGCTCAAAACGAAGGAGGAGACAAGGGAGAGTAAAGAATGCAATTAAACCACGATAGCAATGTACAGAATGTCAGTTTTTTCTTTATGGTAAAGCATTGTTTTTTCGCAATAGAAATAACTGGATAATACTGTTGAGTTGCAATCCTGAAACCTTTTGGTTTTGCTCTTTGCTCGTTGTTTTTATTTTCTGAACACTCTGAGAGATTACATCTTTGCTTTCTTCATGCGCACAAGCCATTTCGTTATCAAGACAACGTTTCTTTCAAGTATTTCAGATTTTCCTTCTCAGTCTCGTAGGTTTGTGCATAAGGTTTGTTGCTGTGACCTGCAGAAGTCCCAGCCCCCGATAGGAAGTCCGTCAATTGAAAAGAAAGTCCCAGCTCATTTCTTAGTGTTACTGAAATGTGTTTAATTCGTCTTGGTGTTGTTTCTCTTCCGTGCCTAAAATCTTTCTTCGAGATAAACCACTAGCCGTTTATTTTCTTCTTCCGCCCACCCCCCACCCCTTGGAATGTAAATCCTTTCAAGACTGAGCTATTTTTTAGTCTTTTTTTTTTTTTTTTTCCATAGGTGTCCACTTCTGGGGAGAGAACACGATTAAATAAGCATCGGATGTAGGTACATTAACTCGCAGCGCGCCCAGGAAAGGGGCGAATTTTTAACAACCCTGAGACGAAGGCTTATCTTGTTAAAGGTACTTCTTCCCGCTGGTCCATGGAAACCGAGGTCGCTTTGCTCAGCACAGAGGGCGTGAAAGTGAGGAAAGAGTCAGTCCTGGTCGTGGCTGAACAGGTAAAGTCTGAGCCGGAGGGTCTCTGTGCCAGCCCGTTGGACTGGCTGCCGTGGCAAGCCAGGCAGGAGCAGGGGTTGCCCCCCGCGCTGCTGAGTCCATGGCTCGGGGCAGGGTAGAGAGAGGGGTGCCTGAAGGCGCAGAGCAGTTCTGGTCTCGGGTAGGGGTGCGAGAGCACCCGAAAGGTATCCAGCGGCCTCAGGGGGGTGCTGAACGGAGTGGCGGCGGAGGCCGAGGTGGCCCCGATGCCCATGTGGGAGTAATAGGGCAGAGGCAGGTGGGACGGGAACGGGTAGGGCAGGTTGCCCGTGGCCGCCGCGTGGCTCATCATGTAGGTGTAAAACGCCGGGTCCGCCGGGTGCGGCCAGGTCATGGCCAGGCGCTGCCGCTTGTCCTTCATCCTGCGGTTCTGGAACCACACCTGCCGAGAGAGGGGAGGCCACAGCCGTCACCCGCAGCCCCCTCACCCGCAGAGCCCCCGCCGAGAGACACCGTCGCCCTTCGTGCCCATGTACATCTGAGGACAGAGCCATCGGATCAGACCTTTGGGGTGCTGCTCTTCCTCACCCTCCCCCCCACACCCCCCGCCCGCTACAGCTCTGCCTAGTGAACTCAGGATAATCCCGACCCTTCTGCCTGCTCGCTACCGCCCTGCAGACGGGATCACCTGGGATTATTCGCGGTTTTTTTATTATTTTATTTTTTATTGTGATGGGATTTTATTTACGGACGAGGCAAAGCAGAGCGGGGAGAAACGGAGCTGCTGCTGGCTCCCTCTTCCCTCCCACAAGAGCCGAGGGAGTTTTGGACTGGCCTGAAGGGAGGATTAAAAATAATCTGGCAGGGAGAGGCCGGATTAGCGGTGCTGGCTGGGATGGCTCCGGGAGCCGCGTCCCTTCTCCCGCATTGCTGCAGGGTGCGGGCAGGGCCAGGAAAGGGGCGGGAGCGGAGCGGGGCGGGGGGGGGAGGGAAGAGATGAGGGAGGGTTGTGCTGGCGAAGTGCTTCCCCGAGTTTTGCAAGGAAGTTTGGCCGTATAGATTTATATCGTGCTAATTGGAAACATGTCCGAGCTGCGTGTACCTTGATGGTGGTTTCTGGCAGATTTAGAGCAGCCGCCAGCTCGCATCTCCGGGGCCTGGACACGTAGTTCTCTCGGTAAAACTCCTTCTCCAGCCGGGCGATCTGCTCGCGGGTGAAGGCGGTGCGGTAGCGGCGCATCTGGTCGCTGGCGCTGCAGGCCAGCGAGCCCTGGGAGCCGCCGCTGCCTCCGCTGCCCTTGGGGTGATCCCCCCCGCCGCTGGGGCTGCCGGCCAGCGCCTCGGAGCACGGCCCTGCGTGGGGAGCCCGGAGCGGGGACACACGCTCGGAGGCGGGAGGACGAGGAGGGATGCTCCCCGCCCGCCTCCGCGTCGAGCTCCCTTCTCCCCCCGCACGCCTCCCCATTTATTTTGCCTCTTTTCTATCGCCCGCCCCGGTGTGGTGAGGATGCTAGGTAGACATCCGAAGGGGCAGGGTAAAGGGGATGAAGCACTAGTGTAGGACTGAGCTGGTGTTTATTCACCGTGGCTGGAAGGCTACCCCCACCTACCCCACAAAAATAGTAATAATAATAATAATAATACCCCACCAACACACACACACACCGCCCTGGCAGTGTCCGCTAGGATGCCCCGCTTGCTCTCCGCACCGCCGCAGCATCCCCCGACCCCGAGAGGCTGGGAAAGGCAGGTGTGCCCATCGTGGGGCTCCGCCGCCCCTTCCTGCAGCCCAGCAAGGGGCCAGGAGCGGAGCAGCCGGCAGGCAGCGACCCTGCTCCCTCCCGGGGGGGAGGGGGCCAGGCCTTGGGGACTCCTCTCTCAGCCTCCGAAGCCTGGGATATTTTCAACAAGCCTCTAAGGGACGGGAGAGGGCAGACAGAGCTCTCCGTGCTTCCCGGCTTCTTCTTGAAGTGATGGATGAATGGGGAGGGGGAAGAAGCGGACTGTTGTAGGTCTGGGGGGGGGTCCTGTAGGGATGGGAAGGTGGGAATAAGGAGTGGGGGCAGGGGGAAAAGGGGCCTGGCCGCTTCGTTTGCTTTCAAATGCAGCTCTCCCTCATTGTGCCCGAGACCAAAGGCAATTAATTCATTGGGACCATTTCCGAGCTGGCGCCACCGAGACATAGAAGTGACAAGGTAATTTGGACCTCTCCTTTTTTTTTTTTTTTTTTTTTTTTTTTTTTTAACCCAACATGCAAACAAGGACCTCGCTGCCGCACTTTGGGCAGGCAGCAGTCGGCGAGCGATTTTACGGTCTTTATGGGCGCTTCCGCACTCGCCCGGGCACATTTCACCCTGCAAAACCACAAACAGCTCTTGGCCAGAAAACCCGTTTGATCTTGCTCCCTCCCCGCACCCCCTGACCCCCTTCACACTCAAAACACCGCCGGTGGGGAGGATCGGAAGGGATTTCCTGGAGCATGCACTGTCCAGGCAGTGGGGAATAATAAAATAAAATAAATAAATAAATAAATAAATGATCGGGAGTGGGGGGGGTCCTTGGCCAAAGAGGGTCCTGCAGGACAAGCTGCAGACCTGATGCATGAGCGCCGGGAAGCCTGGCTCCCCTCCAGGGACGCGGGGGCTGCCTGGTGTCGTGTCCTCTGCCTCCCCAGTCTGCCTCCCCGCGTCAGGGAGCAGAGGGGGCCGAGGAACCGAGCAGCCAAGGGCATCCCCCTCGCTCCCCCGACCCGACCTCGCTTGCCGCTTGCTCAGCTGGCCGGGGGCAGCCCCCCTCCGGCAGCCCCCCGCCCCCCAAGCGCTGCCCCCCGGCCGGGAGCGGGAGGGGGCTGGAGGCATGGGAAGGAGTTGGGTACCTTTGCTGTGCTGGTACTCGGCGCTCCCCGTGGCGCAGTCCGGGGTGCAGCTCACCTCGATTTCCTCATAGAAATCCGACTCGGTGTCCGAGCTGCTCTGCTGCCCTTTGCTGGAGGGGGGCTCCGGGGCGGGGGGCTGCTGTCCGGCCGAAAGCAGTGCTGCCGCCGCCGAGCGGCTTTCCGGCACCGTCCCTGTCCCCGGCAGCACCTCCACCTCCTCTTCGTCTTCTCCGCCACCTCCTCCTCCTCTCTCCCGGGACGACAAGGGGCCAGGTCTGGGGCTGAGGCAGTTCCGATGGATCATCTTCTCCTGCGGCTCTTGAGCGGGGCTCCCCACTGTTTCGGACAAATTAGGCACCCTCTTGCCAACTAGAGCGCCAAGTTGTGTCCCTTCCAGAAACATCACCATCTCCTTCCTGGTTTCCATTGTGGCTTCGCTTAAGGGAGGGGGGAAACAAGTCCAGATCTCGTCCCCCCCTCCCTCCCGCTCCCGCCCCAGCCTTGTGCAAACCCGGCAACCCTCTCCTGCCAATGCAGAGGAGCCAGCGGTGAGATAGGGTGACCTTGTGATGCGAGCGCTCCACTGTGCTGTGCTGCTCTGGGAGGGATCACCATTGCCCTCTTCTTTCTAAGCTGTCATCCTCAATGGTGCAGTCGTCATTACAGTACCACTGGTGACGCCACACATTGATTGCCAGTGGATAAATAGAAACGTCTGCCATGGGGAAGATGAAAGGAAGAGCCGGAGCTAATGGGCTAAATGCGTGATGCACCAGGTGTAGGAGCCCGAGATGGAGAGGGAAGTGTGAAAAAGAGATGCATATGGAGCTGAGCTGCAAAGAGGTTGTAACATGCGGTTAGAGTTCCGCAGGGGGAAGCCTTGCTTGACAATTAACTAGCCTTTTGATTGCTTTAAGCCGCAGCCTTGATGTAAAATTGAGGCGAAGATCCCTAGCTGCGCCCTGGAAATGAGAAGATACGCACTCAAGCCTCTTCCTTCGATGCATTATTTATTGCTGACAATCAGCTTCCGCATTACTGCATATATAAGGCTTTAGGAATCCTTTGCAAACTGGAGGATAAGGAAATGCGCTACTGTCATTCGAATGTAGAAATAGCCTTGACTGCTTGTTTTGGTTCAATATCGCTGCCTGTTCGGACAATCGTTATTGCTTTCTATCGATTCGTATTAAAACGATAGTTTAAACTCTGCGAATGCGGTTAAAAAATAATTGCGTTTTACAGCTGAAAAGATAAAAACGATTTCGCTTTTCCTAACTGCAGTTGTTCTGGCTATCTGATATTTACCATTTACTCTTATTTCTTCCTTCACGGTTTTCATTTGTTCGATGATTCTTGCGCTTTTAAGAGGGTTTTTCTGTCTCCTCCCCTTTCTTCTTTTTAATTAATTGTTTTGCATAAATTATTATTTGCTTTCAGGAGGGAAAACTGCAAGAAGAAGGTCTGCCAAGAATAACCCAGACTCGGAGAAATTCAAGTTATCAAGGCCAGAGCTTATGCTCGCTAGCAGATGTTGCTAAAAGAGAAATGACAAGGGCAACCATTTGGACAGCACTTGTCTGAAAAGAAGGGACCTCGCACATACAGTGATACAGTCGCACATGTAGACTCCTTGGTGTATTTTGGTATTTCTAATGAGTGCGGCAAGTATATCCTCTCGAGTTAATATTGACTCACACATGTAGTGTCAAGTCATTTTCACCATCTGTCGTAACTAGGTTGTTCTAAATTTTTTCTAGGAGTGTTATTGGCTAGTCGGGTTACAGCAAACATTCAACCAATTACGTTTCCAACCCGGTAAGGAATTTACTGGCATATTTGAGGTGACGTTGCTTTTGGTGGGGAACAGGCAGAGCAATAGGAAACACGCTGGGATTTTCTGTAGAGCCCTGTGAGCAAGACGGTCACGATGCAGGGAGGCAAACAAACAACCAAAACAAGCAGGATTCCGGGTCTGCCCGATCCACGGATTAAGACGTGCTCCCAGCGATAAGCATGCTAATTTCAGGGGGATAAAAGAAGAATTTTTACAGGGCTACAGCCACCCATCTCTCATGCCACTTGCGTGACACGCATGCTTGTTTACATGCACACACACACCATGTACACCCCACGCTTCCGACCGTGCTGCTTTTCATCACACGAGTGATGTGTATACCTATTTTTTTTGACAACTCTTTGTTAAATTTCCCTTCTTTCCCTTTTTTCCCTTGCCAGCCTCTAGACCCACGTGTGTGTGCCCTTCATGCCCCAGCTGAGGACCCGCCGCAGCCAAGCTCCGCTCCTCTGGCCGTGCGAGCAGAGGAGGGGTGCAGGATCAGGTCCGGCTGCTAGGGGAGCAGGCGGTGGATGGATGGATGGACGGACGGACTGACGGACGGATGAAGCTCTCCGTCCCCACTGCGTGCCCGGTGCCGCAGCGCTCCTGCTCCCGCTGCGCGAAGCGGGGCAGAAGAATGCGGGGCAGCGCGGAGCCGTGCCACGCCGTGCCGAGCCATGCCGAGCCATGCCGAACCCTGCTGAGCCGTGCCGAGCCAAACCCTGCTGAGCCGTGCCGAGCCAGGCGAGGCGGGACGCGGCGGCTCGAGCAGCTCTGTAGCTGCTGGTGGCCTCTTCCCACCGCAGGCGGCATCATCGCTACGCTTTGCTGCGGGACCATTTCATGTCCCTGTCACCTTCTGGGGGGCTGTGGGAAGATTTCGCCTCCCTCGAGGCCTGGATCAGCCCCGGTCCCACGGGACAAGTCTCTTCCAGGCTCCTCCCAACTCGGCCAGGTAGCCGTGCCGAAGGAGGCTGGCGGTGCCCGTGCCGGACGGCGGTTAATTCCCCGTTAACTGAGAGTTTGGGGGCAGAGAGGAAGGGACGTTTATGTCACTTTCTAAACAAAACAGTAACGGAGAGCTGAATGCAGAGTGCGAGGGAGCGTTCCCCGAGCTGTCATGAACATGACAGCCGGGAAGTTTGCGGGAAATCCTGACTCTTGCAGTCTGGAGCCCGCGGGATGGTCCCGGTGGGTTACGCTGGCCGATGCCCACAAGTTTTATCATTTTCGTTTACGATCCGCTGCTGCCTCCTTCCTCACCCGTTTATTAATCTGTTCCCACCAGGATGCCACCCGTGATACAGCACGAGTGGGAGGTTTTGTTGTGCCCGAGGTGCTGACCATTGCCACGGGAGGTCTGGCTCAGCAAAAGGCTGGAAAAAACACACGCACACAGACACACACCCACACACGTACACGCAGAGCTAGCTGCCAAGAATACACACAGAGAGCTAAGGCCCGAGTGGAGTCAAAGGAAAAAAAAAAAAAAAAAAAAAAAAAAAAAAGCCCCCGTCGGACCCAAAATATTGGGATCCATTTAGATGGGATTAAGAGGTCTTCCTACATTGCCTTTATTTTCACGTCCCCGAGGAGGATGCGCGGCCGCGATAGCCCCTGCCACGTCCCCGGGGCCGTCCCGCTCCCCGCTGCGGCGGGCGCGGGGCTGCTGTGCCGGGAATGCAGGCTCTGGAGCTCTGCCTTCTGTCTAGTGTTTCTCACAGATCTGTCAAGTCCGATTTGGAAGGAGACTCCCTCATTTGGGATTAATTTCCAGGCAGATTGGAAAGTGTATCTCTACGTTTGTTTTGTTTTGTTTTTTCATTTTTTCCTTTTTTTTCTCTTTTTTTTTCCTCTCTTTTTTTTTTCTGTCTTGTCCAGACCGAGATTTAAAACCTATTAAGTCTCCCTCGCTCGGTTGGTCACAGTCAGGATGTCATAACTATCCTCAAAACTTTTCAGACTGATTTATTCCTCTGATTTTACAGCTCTCCTTGCTGATATACGGCCGAGGCGAGAGCGGGGCGACTGCGTTCAAAAGGCTAAGACACCGACTGCAGCTTGACCGCTGCTGAAAGGTGCCCGGTATACAAAAAGCAAACGAAACACACTCCCTTTCCAAAACAAGGAAATTAGAGCGGGGCATTAAAACATTGCTAGAGTGACATACTCGTAAATCAGACGTGTCCCTTGAAAGAGCTACGTCTGGAGAAGGAAAAACACATCCCACACTTCTTAGCCGCGGGATATTTATTTTCCTTCGCCGCTCATCGGGGTGTCAATAACTTTTGACCGATACCATCCCATTACGGCTGTGGACTCATGGTGCGCCTTCAGTTGCTCTAAAAAACAAGTCCCGTCATATTTAAAAGAGGAAGAAAGTTCTGACACATCACGGAACGAAATAGCGCCGAAAAAAAACTTGATATGCGGTGCGAATGGGTGACAAAACCAGAAAGCCTATTTTTCAAATTTTAATGGGAAGTGTTAACAATAATGGCGTAATTATCACTGTTTTATTAAGGCTATTTTTTACGACATGGTTAGAGGTGGAAGCTTTGGAGAGAAGAGAATAATAGGTGCATTATTCGGGGGTGTAAAGACAAGCTGATACAGTGACAGCAAACAACACGTAAGTGGCGTCGAGGAGAGAGCGGACAGACCTGCGAGTGGGATGTGCCTGGGGGAGCGTGTAATCGTATTTACAGGACCCGACCCAGAACACGGTTCTGCCTCTGGGTAGCTCTCAATATGGGATTCAGCATCTCTGCGGAGGGCATCTGCCTGTTCTTATTTTATTTTTAGTTTTTTAACCTGCTGCCTGCCGGAAGCAGCACTTCTCTGCCACCACAAAAGGCTCTGTAGAGTTTTAGCTTGTTAGATCAAAACGTGAAAAAAAGAAGGGCCCGATCCCACTCCTGGGTCATTCAGGACAAGTTTGCCCGTGGAAACTAGATCTGCTGCCTTACTGGTGGCAGTGAGTAAATCGTGCAGGAATCTAGGCTTTCGATTTCAATTGCTATCGCTTCCAGACTCGTCGAGAGCCATAAAACTGCGGCATCCTTTTAATGTTACCATGAGCTGTAAAAACACGATCTGCGTGGCAAACTCGCTGATTTGAAGGCAGAAGAATATTTATGGTGGGAATTTAATTCGGCGGAAGGCACAGGTAAATTAAAAGTGACAGTCATTCAGTGGCTCCCATGACGAGGCTTTTTTTTTTACTTTTTTTTTTTAATGAAATTTAAAGAGAGATCAATCCGTAGCACCCCATATTGTGCATCTCCTCGTCCCCCTGGGATCGGGTGCCGGTGTCCCGGCGCATCTCTTGCAGAAGCAGTCAGAAGCTCTGGGTTGGCAAAGGGTCAGACCCACGCCTCCCTAGAAATGCCCTAAAACCCTTTCAGGGGGATGTATCCCCACCGAGAGCAACCCGCAGGAATGCCAGAGACAAACACACAGCCTGTCACTGCGTTTAGCGTTTTGCTCCGGGCAGAGGGTGCTTTCTTTGTGCTTCCCTCCCGCATGTACCTCCCTTTGCTTCTACCTCCACCGCTGTCGGGGGGCACCGGGGGGCTGTCGGGGGGCTCCCTGCCGGCCCTTCCCGGAAGGAAATGGCCGTAACGAGAGGCGTTTGCAACGCACGGTGTCATCCCATGCGCATGGTCGGAGCCGGGGCTGTCTGCGCCCTCTTGCAGCCCTTCACTTCCCAGCTGCAGGGGCGGCTTTGGGCCCGATTCTGCTACACCAGGGCCAAATGTCGGTATTCTCGCTGGGCTGACGCTATTTTAACAGAGCAATGTAGAGAGGTGTGTAGATCTGGTTCAGAGCTCTGGGGATTGAGCCTGAGAGGTGGAAGATGAATCCTCGTCTGCTTAGCCCAGAGAGAATGGCTGCAAAAGTCCCAGTTCATATACTGGATCCTGGGGACCCTGTTCTTCCCTAGGAAGAAAGCGAGAAATCCCCGTGGAAGGTTCCTCTGAAGTGCTGAGGGATCTCTCGCTATCAGAGGTTCACGCATTTCCTGAAGTGCCAGTAGTTGGTATATTCCCCCAGAGCCCCAACTGTACGCCTCTTGTGATCAAGGGGAGTTCTCCCTTTGGTTCAAAAAGGAGCAGAAAAGACCCCATGGGAACAAGCTCCAGATGCGTGTAAAGATGCTCCATTTGGGGAAGGAGGAATGGAAATTGTGTGTGCAATAAAGGGAGAGGAGAGGAGAGGAGAGGAGAGGAGAGGAGAGGAGAGGAGAGGAGAGGAGAGGAGAGGAGAGGAGAGGAGAGGAGAGGAGAGGAGAGGAGAGGAGAGGAGAGGAGAGGAGAGGAGAGGAGAGGAGGAGAGGAGAGAGTCCCAGTCAACTAGACCAGCCATTTTGATAGCAATTCCCTCAGTCCACACTGAGGCTGAGGCAGAAGCCTTGTTTAGTTTTTGTCCATCTCTGTCTCATTCAATTTTTCCCCAAAGCAAACACAGAGAAAAAATAAAAATAAAAATAAAAAATCTCAATTATATACCCTGGGGCCACTTTGACAGAAAGTCTGACCCAACTTTCATGATCAGGAGTCAAAAGTTAACCCCTTAACCTCCAGTCCCACCTTCAAAAAACTTTGGCTAGCCAGGCTGAGATGACATCATCAGTTACTGTGGCGCGTCCTAACAACAGGTGTGGGTGCCTGTTTTATGTTTGGCCTGACATGTATGTGCATTCCCCTTGGGAGCAGCACAACCACAGGCTGTGTCTGTCTGGCAAAACCGAAACATCCACCCCGCCTCACTGAGCAGTGGCCAAGAGCTTCAGCACTCTTACCTAACATAAAAATGTCCAGATCTTGCTTCCTGGGTGTGGATGTCTGGTCACTACCTCTCTTCCGCGTGTCTGGGCAACCCATGGTCCCCTGGACAAGGTCAGGGGCAACTCATAGCCCAGGTCAGTGTGGGGCAGCAAGGTATGTGCAACAAGTGATGATGGCAGCATGGATGAACTGTGCTGATGAGGGTCCTGCTCCCATGGCCCATGCTTGCCTTCTGCACTCTCAGAGTTCACCTCTGGGCACATCATGCACATCAAGGCTCAGAAGACTATTGGGCCTGGAAGATAAACATTAGGGCAAAAGCAAAGTTGTAGAAAACTTCCACATTAAGTCACATGCTTCTGCCAGCAGGCACTGAGTTCAGCCTAGGAACAAGCAGGAAATTCTGAGAGTTGGCACACATTTACCAGCAGTGTGGGATTGCACCCTGGTTCACACCCACCTGGCCACCCTTGCCCCTGGGGCTACACAGTGTGTCCATGCTCTTCTTCTGTCTTTCAGGCCTCCTGCTTTCCAGGTGGGGCTGCACAGGAGAAATTGGCCTCCCCACCGATCCCGGGACTGGCCAGACATTGGCGATGGGGATACCAGTCTGTGGGGAGCCCATCACATTTCTGCTGGAGATAGGGGGTGTTTCAGTGTTGCATGGGGAGAGTAATCAGGGCTTGTTCTTGCAGTAGCCTGTTTTGCTGCCTGAAAAATGGGCGTGAGAAAAGATTATGTTAGAAGCAAAGCCCGAGTGCCTGGCTATTTGCTGTTTCTCAAAAAGGAAATGAGCACATACTAGGAAACCCTGGCAGAGAAAGGCGAGTGTTGTTTCTCAGGCAGGGCAGTACCACACAGGGCATGGCTATAACAACATGAAGGCTGCAGCAGGTAGCCTGTGCTGGAGTGAAGCCTTGGCACAGAGATGGGGTTAGCTGCTCACTCCTGGGCTTCCCTGCAACGTTTTTCCCATGGCGGATGGCTCTGATTTTTGCTGGCTTGGAGCACACGCCTTTCCAGACTCATCTCCCAGGAGCTAATCCCCAAGTGCCAGGCACCCCCAAAGGAGACGAGGAGGGAACACAGCCCACCCCGGGGGCTGCGGGGTTCTGGCCGTGGACAGCAGCCCTGCCTCCCCCGGCCAGCTCAGCCGTGCGCCTGGCTCCCCGCTCCCTCCCCATCCACCACCGCATCCCTCCTCCCCGCAGCGCCAATTGCAGCATCCCACCTCCTCCCTCCCTCCCGGCCGGCGGTCCCCGGCTGTGATCACGGCGGCCCTACACTAACTGCTGTCTTCTTGCGCCCCCCACTGCTGATGGGCCGCAGAGATGAAAGGAGCCAAGCCAGCCCGCTCGCCCTCTCTCCTTTTTTTTTTTTTTTTTTTTTTTTTCTTCCTGTGCCAGGGAAGCCTTTTTCCTAGGAGCCTAGGAGCAGGCCGGGCGGGCAGCACCTCCGGCGGCTCCCGCCCCCGGTGCCGCTGCGCACCGCCTCCGTGCCGTGGGGTAGCGCAGGAGACACCGGGGCGGCGCCCCCCCCCCAAAAGCGGCCGGGTGCCACCGGCACCTCCCGACGCCTTCCCCTCGGGGCACGGCTGCGCAGCCCGGGAGTAACTCGCTGGTCCTTCCAGAGCTGACACCAACATCAGCATCACAACCAACCCTTCCAGGTCAAGAATATTTTGCCCGGTGCATAAACGCCTGGAAACACGTCTGGGGGGAGAACTACCTGTTCCAGATTACCTCTGAACTCAGACAAGTCCTGCTGGGGCGGCCCCCGGGGAAAGTGGAGGCACATGGTTAAAGCTTGGCCGCAGCCACCGCTATTTGTCGCCGCCGCTCTCCGTTCTGCTGCTGCCGGTGGGTCTCCGAGAAATGGGCATTTCCCACGGGCGGCCAGGGGTGTGGATGTGCGGAGTATGAAGACATCAGCGTAAATATGCCCCCGTGCTTTAACCGGCTTCATCAGCTTCCTCTGACATATATATGCATGCGCTCTCCGTTTGGATCTGTGGTCTGTGCCATACACCACATCTCGTCCCATATATATGTATATATGCATGTATATACACACATGCGCATATTTATGGCATGTACGCACATAGACATGTTCTTCCCGCTCTTATTCCCCCATTAAAACCCAGTTCCGAAAAATCTGCTCAGATCCGGAAAGACTACATCGATGCGCCAGTACATGCCTCCCACCATGGGTATGCGGCAACCTGTAGGAGTTTTTCATTTCCAGTCCACAGCGCCCGTTTTGAATGCTTTTAGTCTGGCTGCCAACCAGCAGTTAAAAAAAAAAAAAAAAATCAAAGCGTGTGGATAACATCCTATGTGCTGCTCAATTTCTCGTTGGGTGTGTGGGTACGCCCTTCTTGCCATATTTCTGGTTATCCCCGGCTAATGCTGGATAGGAAATACCAACGACGTTACCGGATTGGCTTCCTCCCCCTGGCATCAGCATGGCAAGATGGCCCGGTAGGGAAAACTGGGAAACTTTTGACATTTGAGGGTTTTGCCAATGCTCCTCCCGCCCCTAGAAGAGGACCACGGCATTCGGCCCCACAGCGTTTGGGGGACAGCGGCCCCGAGCCCGTTGGGGCCGACTTGAGGGCGGGAGGTGGTGTGGGCTGGAGCTCCGTTTCTGGGATACCCGGACTCCAGAAAACGAGAGCAGAGACACGCATGCTTTAAACACATTTTTCCTTTATTTTGCGTGGCAGTAGGTTGCCGGGCCCTGGCGATGCATGAAGTCCACTCAACGGGGAGCCCCCCTCTGCTTGCTCCCATTTCCCTTCTCGCAAAGAAGCACTCCGTGGAGAAAAAAAAAAAAAAA